>RJWJ010000115.1:0-273464 GCA_004363605.1 Indri indri | reverse complement strand
CCTACTGTCTCAGCCTCCCGAGTAGCTGGGACTACAGGCATGCGCCACCATGCCCGGCTAATTTTTTCCATATATACTTTTAGCTGTCCAATTAATTTCTTTCTATTTTAGGTAGAGACGGGGTCTCACTCTTGCTCAGGCTGGTCTCAACTCCTGAGCTCAGGACGATCCGCCCGCCTCGGCCTCCCAGAGTGCTAGGATTACAGGCGTGAGCCACCGCGCCCGGCCTAATTTTTTTCTATATATATTTTTAGCTGTCCAATTAATTTCTTTCTATTTTTGGTAGAGACGGGGTCTCGCTCTTGCTCAGGCTGGTCTCAAACTCCTGAGCTCAGAACGATCCACCCGCCTCAGCCTCCCAGAGTGCTAGGATTACAGGCGTGAGCCACCGTGTCCGGCCTTATTTTATTTATTGATTGATTTAGATAGAGTCTTGCTCTGTTGCCCAGGCTAGAGACCCATGGCATCAGCCTAGCTCACAGCAACCTCAAACTCCTGGGCTCAAGCGATCCTCCTGCCTCAGCCTCTCGAGTAGCTGGGACTACAGGTGTTCACCACCACGTCCTGCTAATTTCTATTTTTTTAGTAGAGACGGGGTCTCGCTCTTGCTCAGGCTGGTCTCGAACTCCTGAGCTCAAGTGATCCTTCCGCCTTGGCCTCCCAGAGTGCTAGGATTACAGGCATGAGCCACCATGCCTGGCCTATTTATTTTTTCTTTTTTTGAGACAGAGTCTCACTCTGTCAGCTGGGCTAGAGTGCCATGGCGTCAGCCTAGCTCACAGCAACCTCAAACTCCCGGGCTCAAGCGATCCTCCTGTCTCAACCTCCCAAACTGCTAGGATTACAGGTGTGAGCCATCGTGCTCAGCCCTTTTTATTTATTATTTTCTTGGAGGTGAGTTGAAGGGAGGGGGAAGCACATTCTATCAGAGTAGGGACCTTCCTTGCACCATTCATTACTGTATCTCTAGTACCTAGAAGAGTACCTGGCACATGGTAGGTGCTCAAATACTTGGTGAATGGACCACTCAATTTTCAGGGAGAAAGATTAGAGACTCTATACAGGGAAGAAATTTCCAGTAATTTAAAGACATTAATGACAGAATAGGCTAGATTTTAAGATGATAAGCTCCCTGTCATTGGAACAGTTTAACCATATATTAAGTGATGCCCTATCAAAAATACCTTAGAAGAGATTCCTTACTTGGAAGGTCTCTAGCATAGAGTCCAATTTATAAATTTCACTTTGTCATTCTCCTGCTGAAAAACATCCTGTTTCTTAGCAAATGACATCCTGTTTCTTACCTTCTGCCTAGCTTTTAAGGTCCTCCTTGCCAATTTCCAGTTTGCTTTATACAGCTTTACTTCTTATTGCCTCTAAACACATACCTTCCAATCTTCTCAGTGCCTAACTTCAACACTCCCATGCTTATTTTTCTTAAAGAATTACACATTACAGATAAAGCTGAAGTTCCCTTTGATTATCACCCAGGTAGTTTCATTTCCCATCCCAACTCATCAGAGGCAATCACTATCATGAATGCTTTATTATTTGTCCTTTTTAAAAGATAGATATATAAGTATACATATGCATAAGCATCTATAAACATCCATATACATTATTTTCTATATGCCTTTAAAATTTTAAATAGATGATATACTGTATTTATTCTGCAACCAGCCTTTTGCACTCAACATTGGATTTTTTTAAACCTATTTTTAAAATCCAGGTTGAGATCTAACTTCATCATGATGCTTTTCCTGAGTGTGCCTGGCAATGATCTTGTTCTTTTCTCTATTCCTATCCCCTACAAGGTCTTACTTGCACAACTGTTTACTCTATTATGTAATTATCTTATTGACCATAAAATGATTCTTGCTGTAATGTTCTCCTCTTGGTTATAGCATAAGCTCTTTTGAGAGTAGAAAACATGCCTTATATTTATTCCCTGAAAAATCTAGTACAAGTTACTCTTTGAGTAACTGTTAATTGGTTGGCCAACCTGAGAGTAATAGAAACCAAAAGAGCTTTGTGGGAGGCAGAATTCTAAGCTGGTCCCCAAGATCCCAGCCTCTGGTGTGCACCCCGTGTATGCCCCCTCCCCTAAACATGGGTGGGATAGCCACTCCCTGCGTTAGGTTATGTTATGTGACAAAGGTGATGGTCTAGTCACTCCCGTGATTACATTTCACTATCTAACACTCAATGTCGGGGAGGTGGGGGAGTCAAAAAAAGAAAAAAAAGACTCAGTCTTATCAGACTGGAGTGAGAGATTCTCCTGCTGGCTTTGAAGGAATGAGCTATCACGTGAAAGGGTCTGTGAGAGGGCCCCATAGCAGGGCCTCAAAGAGTTGAGAGCAGCCTCCGACTGACAGCCAACAGGAAGTGGGACCTCAGTCCTATAGCTGTAAGGAACTGAATGGTGCCAAGGGAAGAGGATGCCAAGCTCCAGAAAAGAACACACAGCCTGGCCAACACCTAGATGGCAGCCATATGCAAGACAGAACCCAGCTAAGCCGTGGCCAGACTTCTGGTCAACAGAAACTATCAAACGATAAATGACTGTTGTTTTAAGCTGCTAAGTTTGTGACAATTTGTTATGTAACACACAAAACTAAGAAACTTTTAAAAGCATTTATTTTCAGTTGTAGAAAACCGAAAGCTCTCTAGTTTTGCTAACTTAGAAATGTTGATGTACAGATTATGATACCAATTCCACCAGAAAGAAAGATCATTCATTATATCAGAATATCATTAAGTATAACATAAAATGGAAAAAGGATAAACAAGACCGTTGACAAGAAAAAGAAATACAAATGGCTACTAAAGCACTTGAAAAAAATTGTACAACCTAATCATAATTAAATAAATGCACACCAAAATACCAAGATGCTTTTCATCTTCACACTGTCAAAAAACATTAAGTTTGATAATAAATACTAAGCATTGGTGAAGATGAGGAAAAGAGGTTCATACTGCTGGTGGTAGTATAAATTGGTTAACCATCTCACGAAGCGACGTGGCAATATCTACTGACATGCAGAATATACACAACCTGCAGATTTGACTAGCTCATAGGGAAAATGACATTTGCCATCCTATTACATGATAAACACAAATTTAAGATTTTGGCCTTTGATATGACATATGAGAAAACATTTTCTAAATTTTAAAATAAATTTTTTTTAAAAAAATCAAGAAACATGCTTGCTACAGTAGTCAGCTCAGGGGCCCAAACAATGAGCAAAATCAGACACTCCTCATTCAATGAGGCCTTCCACTATGTAACAAAAATAGGGGGAAAAAATGCATATTAGTCTTTGCCCCAGCAATTTCACTGTTAGGAATTTAGCTTAAGGATATATTTGCAAAAGCATAACAAGATATATGTACAAGGGTAGTCCGTACAATGGAATGTACTATTTTAAAAACTGGGGTGGCAAAAGCTAGTAATACAGAATACTACTAATATTATAATAATATATTAACTGAAAAAAACTAAGATCCTGAATGTAGAGTATAATCTCTTTTGTATGAACAAAATAAAGGACATATGTGTAAAAAAAATTCTAGAAGACTAAACACTGCTAACAGTGGTTACCTCTGGAGAAAAGATCCATGAGGTGAGAGTAGGTAATATGAAAGCTACTGTTTATTTCAACCCTTTCTGTAAAGTTTTAAGTTACCACCATGAGTAATCTTTCATTTTAAAATAATTTGTGCTGTTTTAAAATAGTATTTGTCTGGTTTCAGGGAATCCTTAGGTGGGATGTGAAAAGAGGGAAAGAAAGCTTAAAGGAAGAAATAATGTTTATTAAGATTAATATATACCAGGTATTCTCAAATGTGATCTCATTTATTCCCACAAAAATCATATGAGATGAGGTTTAGTAACTTGCTCCAGATCATACAGTTTGTCTAGGTTAGACTTTCCACAGTAACACTCAAAATTACTCGGCTTGCATGCAGCATTATCTTTGGGAAGAAAGGATGGTATCACATTGTGCTCATTTACCTCCCTCCATATGCATGAAAGACAACAGATTCCTTTCCTGTACTAATACAGCCAGTGATTGTCTCCAACATTCCAGAGTTGACCATTTTATACATAAGTAAACGTGTCTTAGGATCAACTGCTTTTTCCTGCAAAAGATAAAGCGCTGTAAGTGAAAATAACTGTTCATCATAAAACATTTTCTAGACCATTTCTAATACCTAACATTTAAAACATTTACTTTTTTTTTTTTTTTAAAAGACAGGGTCTCACTTTGTTACCAGGCTGGCCTCAAACTCCTGGGCTCAAGTGATCCTCCTGCCTCAGTCTCCCAAAAGCTGGGACTATAGGCTCGAGCCAGCTCACCCAGCTTCAAAACAAATATTTACTTTTTTAACCTTTATTATTTAATTTACCTAGACATGTATATATAATAGGCTCTTAAAAGAGTGCTGTCAACATAAAATTCATACCTATAAATATAACTCTGATGTCTTTGAAAGTGAAAATCTCAACGAACCATTAAAAGTCACTTACCCCTTAAACACATAAAATTTTGTCAATTAATTTATAGAAGAGTCAGACATTAGCTTAGTCAAAATCCAATTTTATCCCCGAAGTTTAAATAGTTCTCCTAGTGTTCTTATCATTAGTTTTTCTAAATGTTTAATAAATTAGTTTCAAGATGTTAGACATGTTCTTCATTAATGTAAAATATTACAGACTATTAAGTTATAAATATGTCAATAATGTAATAGGAAACAATTTTTTAAAAAATCTGGGAACATTTCAGCTGCAATATAAATGATACAGTCCAATTAACTATGACCACTAAAATGTTAGGTTTGAATAAGTGATTAACAATCAATACATTAAATCTGAAAAGTCAAATAGCAAAGCCACTTGGATTTTATTTACATTTTTGATTTGAAAAGCCAGTCTCATGAAAAAATATCAAACATGAAGTTTTGTTTTTTCCCCAAAGTTTTCTAATATGAATCTTTCCATTAAAGAAGAAAAAAAATAGGAATCCTTACTGCAGTAGAATGTTCCTTTTTCTCATGGAGGCGGGCACTTCGACGTTCCTCTGAGTAGGCATGTTGTTTTAAAGCATTGAAAACATGGTTTGATAGTTTTAAATCCATTCCAATTCCATCTCCTACCTGAAACCCAGGAGCAAACTGCCAAAAAGAAGAATTAGCATGAAATACTTTTAAATGGGGGCAGTAAAAAACAAACTATCAACAACAAGATTAGTCTTCACTTGGAACAGGTTTCTTACTCAACAGGTGATCATGCTACAAAATCAGAATCCATAGGTACTACAGAGAAAAAATAAAATAACAGAAAGAGGAGCACTGCTACATAAGAAACTGTGACCGAAAGGAAGGCATTTATTCTATGTGTAGAAAATAGCTAATCACATCTAAAACTAAGGTCTTTTAACTATGCAAGGTACATATGCTTTGTACCTTGCTTTTATATCAGCCAAAGGATGTAATAGTATATTTTGAAGGCTGTACCAAATATTACCAAAGAAAATTTCATAATTAATTATTTTTGAGGAGTGGGTTAGTATATCAAACTATGCACATACCATGATAATTATGTTCTAGAGCTGTGCAGCCCAATTAGGCTGCAGGCCAATTAGCCACTAGCCACATGTGTATATTTCAATTTAACTAAAATTAATTTTAAAATTCAGTTCCTTAATTGCACCACCCAAATTTCAAGTGCTCAATAGCAAAGGTGGCTACTACACTGGACAGCACAGATACAGAACATTTCCATTATCACAGAAAATTCTATTGGACAGCAGTGTTCTAGAATCAGATCTGGAATATTTCTAGAAATTACATAATTTAATAATATGTTTATTTAACAAGATTTGTGCTCTAAAGTCTAAATGTTTTATATTAACCACAATATTTATGAAAGAGTTAGAATGCTATATTTTAAAATCATACTTTATTTCTGATTTGGCAGGAATAGTTCAGGAATAAGATAAAAAACTCAAAAAACATAAAAGGACATATAGTAAAAAGTATTTCTCCCTCCCATTCCTATCCCCCAGTCACCACTATTATCCGTTTCTTGGATAGGGATGCTATTTTATAGAAAATAATATGCTGAAAAATGAATGTTACATTCATAAGAACTATTTCTTAATTTTAGAATCAATGTAAATCAAATAAGTTTTTTCAACATTGCTCTAGAATTTTATTCTGAGGTAATTTATATTCTCATTAGTGGCTGAATTTTCATGGTATTGCTATATTGTTATCTAAAGCATCTTTAGAAAGGAA
Organism: Indri indri; assembly: GCA_004363605.1. Lineage (NCBI taxonomy): Eukaryota > Metazoa > Chordata > Mammalia > Primates > Indriidae > Indri > Indri indri. The sequence goes on along the minus strand of RJWJ010000115.1, from coordinate 267,164 downwards.
GAATATTTTTGGAAATTTAAGATACCATATTTATTTAGAATTCTATGTTTTTAAAACTTATGCAAACAAAACTCTCAATTCAGACATAGATACTTTGTGTAACTTACATTTTCCATTCTTGCTGTATTCTTTCTCCCACATACTACTTCATCATGTTTGGTGGTGATGTCTTTTCCTTTTCCAATAAAACCCTTTTTGGGAGTGGGAACTGGTTTTGCTAAAGGCGATTAAGACAAGCCAAGTATATAAAAATAGCAAAGACTAAATTGCTGCGTTCAACATTGTCTGAAAAGACATTTGAATCTAAGAGTAAATTACCAAACAAGATTCAAAGGAAAATAAAAAACTGAAAGGGTTCATTGGAAAAATTAGTCTTCATGTACCCCTGTTCTACCCGCCCCCAGAAAATGAATGCATTGATACCTGGTCGGTAGGGATCATCGCGAGTGTCCTGCCAGTCTACCTCATCTTCAGAGCTATCGCTGTCTTCATAAGGATGCACTTTTCGATAATTTTCAAAGGAAATGGAAACTTAAAAGGCAAAAACAGTTGAAGATTTATTTAGGAGCACATTACAAGCATTTTCTACCGCTCAATGGAGTTATCACAATAAGGTTATAGTACCTTTGCTATCTCCATTGAATTTTTTTTCTTCACGCCTAAGCTGTGCATCATATTCTCTGTCAAATTCCATCTGTAGCATCTGGGCCAGCATTAGGTCACTGGAAGTGTCAATGTTTTCTCCAGTAATAAATGGTCCTTCAGTAACACTATTCAAAATAAGGCAACATAAACTAATGCGCTTGTGTAAACAGAGGCTACCAATTATGAGAGAAGGATGTGTCTTTTCAGTGTTAAAACTGTACTGAACTATGGGAAAGAACTCTATGAAACCATTCACCTTCTCATGCCCAACTAGGCTCAAGACTAATGGCATGCACCTGTGAGAGCACCAACTAGGACTGAGAGAGTTGGAAGGAAATAGCTAAAGGGTCTATAATAAAATCCAAACTGAGACCCAGAATTTATTTGTTCTGTGTTCTAATCATAGGAGAGATAAATATTTATGAAAAGATAAACTACAAACAGTTGATCAAAACTGTGCCTCATTTAGTTCAACTGCTGCATTAATATGAAATCACTAAAACCCAGACAAATAGCGGTTTGTCCAAGATAATAGAAAAACCAATCATAGACTCAGGACCAAAATTCAAACATCAGTAGACTCCTGGTATTGTGCTCTCTCTACTGCACTGCTTTTCTTTTTTGGAGACAGGATCTCACTCTGTTGACCAGGCTTGAGTGCTATTGCATGATCATAGATCACTGCAGCCTTGAACTCCTGGGCTAAAGCAATCCTCCTATCTCAGCCTCCCAAAGGGCTGGGATTACAGGCATGAGCCACGGAGCCCGGCCCCTACTGCACTGCTTTTCTAAATGTATTTCTTACTTAGCTGTCATGACAATAACTCATCGAATCCCAAAACTTTGCTATAATAAGGTGCTAGATAAAATAGAAACTTTGTGAATTTTACTTACACAACTTCGGGAAAAGTGGCAGCTTCTTCTTCTAACTGCAATTCTTTGGCCAACTGTTCACTCATTACATCAGCCAAAGAACAAGATATTGTATTTTGAGGAGTAGCCCATGGACACTACATACATAAAAAAAAAGGGGGGGGAGGGAGGAACAGCTCAATTCATAATAATGAAATAAAGTACTTTCCAACTTATAAATAAGGTTATCTTTTAAGAAATAAACTATGTAGTTAAAAACCCAAAATGAATGATTAGCTATTTGCAGAAATCATCTCAAAAGTAAAAATACCTCCCAGGTCAAATTTAGTTCAGGATAAATGTAAACTGAAACAGCCAAAAGCACTTTCTAGGCTACTTAGTAGGTATGTCCTTACAGTTGAGGGGAAGTGCCAGGCTACTACAACAGACAATGAGTTCACATAACTCTTCTTGTTCCGATTCCTTGCTTGCCAAGCTACCTTCTGCTTATAATTTGGCTTCCCAAGTAGATTTTCTTATAGGAGTAGACTATACCAACTAGCACAATTCAGAGCCAACTGAGAAGTTATGCCCCACTCTAATTTAAGCATTAGGCCTTCTGAGTGTACAAAGTATGTCAGCCCCTCTCAATACATCTTAGTATGCTAAAACAAAACCAAGAACAATAAAAATTATATTTCTGAACTTTAGAAGCTGAGAAACAAACTCAATACATTTACCCTTGACTCAGAGTAAAAACATACAAATACAGCAAAGCAATGCTCTGTGAGATTCAGTTGGCCTTTCTCAATGACATCACTGTCTCAGCCTTCTTGAAATAGGTTTATTTCACAATTCATAATTTTTGAGGGGGCAAGCCACTTTACTTAGCAGCAGCGATTACATTTTATAGTCTAGTGATTAAGACCATTAATATTAACATGTCTAAGCATCTCTTGAACTTGCCCAGCTCTCCCCATCCCTCCTCTTTGATTCTACACCAAGGTATCTGATCACTGGGCTATTAGAGCATCCTAACTAATCTTCCTGTTCCCAGTCTTGCTTGTTTTCATTCTCCACACAACACAATGGTTTCTCTAAAATGCAGATCTGACTGGTTCAGTTTCAAAGGAAAGTGAACCAAAATAAATCTTTTATTGTTTCCCTGCCTTTAGGATAAAGTCCAAACTCATTCCTTAACTACTATTGAGTGTCTGTCTAATTTAGGGTATAGCATATGATGATATCTGCTTTAGCCACAAAATTATTTAATCAAGTTTAGCCAGTATAGGCTCTCCAGCTGGTGTAATGGCCTGGTGGTCGAACAGCCTGTTGGTATGACTCTTGGAGACAACTGGGCAAGTGACCTTTGTGCAGGTTCCACAGCATTGATGTTCAGGAATTTACTTGGCTCAGGCTGTTTGGGTGAAGCACCTAAGAGTGATAATTGATAATTACATATTCATGCCTGAATGAATCAGAATCAAGTTTTATCTAGTCTCATTCTGAGTTCAAGGAGATGCACCTGGCCCCTAGGCTATACCGACATTAGCCTATTGCAGAATTGTTCCAGCCTTATAAAGGCTAGGCCTGGAGAGAACAGGGAGGCTTCATGAAGGTCTGCAGTGACTTTCATTCACTCAGAGCTTATCAGCAATTGAGCACTCTCATGGTGAGGATTTTAAGGTCTGGAATCTTGAAGCTCTGTAATCTGGAGAACATAGCTAATCTTTTGGCCACATGACTCTGCTGACTTCCTTCTGTATCCTCTAGGTAGAAGTCAGAATGCCTTTTAGCCTAGAAATGCTTCATCTGATCAGTTTCAAAGCCCAAGTCCAGGTTCACAAAAGGCTGTATTCTCTGACTCAGAATTCTCAATCCACTTAGGCAATGACTAATAGCCACCTAACAGACATTTAAATATTCACTATATTTAAGTCACTTGGTAAGTACACATAACTTACATAGACTATTTAAGTCACATAACAACTGTGTAGTTGGAAATATCATCCCCACTTTATAGATTTAAAAACTGAGACACATAAGTTTTTTAAACCCAAGATAACACTGTAGCTGGAAGCGGTGACATTTGAACAAACATAGTAGGGCTGGAGGCTGCACTGTTAGCATTTTGACTCCCTAATCACCTCACTCAGGAATCTAAGAAGCAAACTGTCCCATTATCTGCAATATAAAATCAAAATTCCTCAGCAACAAATGCCCTTCACAACTTACCCTAATTTATCCTGCCAGTCTCAACCTTTGCCTATCCTACACTCTAGTAATACTAATTACATGCCAAATATATGCTTCCAACCCCTATGTCTTCACAAATTCTTTTCTCTCAATGGTTTTTCTCCCTTCTCTATTCACACAATTAAATATTACCTCCTCTCTAAGGCTCAGTGTCATCAGATGGATCCTCTTCTTTATGTTCCCATCCCACTATGTGAACACTGTTAGTACAGGACCTATCACTGTTAATGCATCAGCCACAATACAGCAGGAGCCCATTGAAGGGTGAGGTCTTCTCCTCCTCAGAGCCCGGCACAGAGCTTGGGACATAAAGAGGGATTCAAGTATTTACTGAATATGTGCCAAAAGGAAACACTGGAGATACAGAACGGAACTGCCAGGTTGTCCCGCGGCTGCAGAGGCCTTCTGTCTTCCTACATCCCTATTCTTCTAATATCCTTTCCTCCATCTTGAAGTCTGCCCTTTTGCCTCCCACTTCTGAGGCTTCTAGTCTTTTGCCATCTGTCAATTAGTCCTGCTAAGGTAAAGTATTAGCTGACTTTCTCAGAAGAGGCAAAAATGACAGGCAGTAATTTTTATTTTGAGGTAGATTTGCCTAATCCTTGACACAGCATATCAGGAAGGGAAATATAAAATACGTAGAGACCACGAATAGCACCAAGACACCCTAACTGCCACTGCTACCAACCTTAGATTCTAGACACTACACTGTTCTGCATACTACTGGCCAGCTCAGCTGGGCCACTTCACACTGAGGAAATTTCCTTGGGAGAGGTAAATAAGTAAAGATTTCAAAAAGGTTGCCAACTCCCATACTTTGAAATCAAATCCAAACTCTTCAAACCAGCAGTCAAAAGCCCTCCATAAAATGCTTCCAGGCTGTGTGAGGGACAGTTTCTGGGCTGGGGCAGAACCCCTGTGCCTTCCCTATGGGCACAAGTGGTACACGAACACAAGGGGAGCTCAGAAATTTACTGGACACTCCTGCTACGAACAGGTACCGCAGGATGTGTGTAAGGGAATCCTCTGTCATCATCTTGTGACTCTTCAGTAAACCAAACACTATTTGTTAATAGAGAAATTTTGTTAAATGTTAAATAATAACAAAAAAATCTAAGGAGGTAGAGGAAAAAAGCCCTCCATAATCTTGCTCTCTCCTAGCTATTCAAAGTCATTTCCCACTACTCATTCATCAACATAAACTCCCCAGAGCATGATCATCTGATGGGAAACCCCACACAATGCTTTCCAGTTAGTTATTCTCCTTCAAAGGACACCCATCAAGCCTATAACCAGCTCCCTGATTCATCCTTTCCTGTTGCTAAAGAACCCTAAGACTCACTCTGTTTTCCCCTCCTTTGTGAAACTGCCACCACAGAACTGTGTTCCCTGGGGTTCTTCATGACTACCACATTCTCCCACACTGGGCTGGCTGCAGACTGGAGGGAAATCATCCCCCTTTCCTTCCAGATCCTAAAGATGCACCCTTTGCTGCCTGTCCCACTTTTTACTGCAGACAACTATGGGGAAAGAATCACGTAAAATCAAAAGCACCAAACACAAAACAGGCACATAATAACAAAAATTCTGTCCTCTAGCTGAAGTGAGTCAAGAGAACCATAACTCACAGGAAGGTCCCTTTTTTGACCATGCGGCTAGAATACATAATCTAGGCAGAATATTGAAGTAATTTTACATCTCAAGACATGGGTCTCTGGAAAAAGTGATCCGAGTCTACACAACATTAATCCATTTTTTCAAAAAACGTTTTAGGGTAGTTTTGTATTTACAGGAAAAAATTGCAAAGATAGAGTTCCCAAATACCATACACCCAATTTCCCCTATTGTTAACATCTTGTCTTAGGAGTATACATTTGTCACAATTAATAAACCAATATTGATACATTATTATTAACTAAAGTCCATACTCTATTTATACTTCCTTAGTTTTCTCCTAACGTCCTTTTTCTGTTCCAGGATCACGTCCTTTTTCTGTTCCGGGATCATACCCAGGACACCACATTATATGTAGTTGTCATGTGTCCTTAGGTTCTTCCTGGCTGTGAGTTTCTCAGACTTTCCTTGTTTTTCATGACCCTGACAGTTTGGAGGAGTACCACTAATCCATTTTTTTAACAGCTTTCCAACAGATCTACACACTTCCTTACTTTTGCCTACACGGTTTGCCAATCTTCCCTTCCTGGAATATCCTTTGAAATTCCTTGCCCATCAGCAGTTTGGCATTTTGTAACTGGCACCCTGAGAAAGGGATTCCCAAGACCCCTTCAGGGAGTCTGTGAGGTCAAAATTTTCATAAGACATTTCTATCTTGTTTACTCTCATTCTCCCAAGAGCGTGGAGTTTTCCAGAGTCTGCATCAGATATAATGACAACATCCCTCTGACAGCTAATGGGATGTATGTTGGGTATTTTTGTTTTCTAAAATTTTCTAAGGTAGTAGATTTAGGACATAAATGTACATTTTTCGAGATTAACTTAGTTTGCTTTCAGTATTATTGCTGCTGTGCTCTTATTACCCATCTTCAATTATACCTCCTATAATCTACATATCTATGAGGATGAATTTTCTTCATATACTTCAACCAAAACTTATGAAAGAATAAAGGAGATATGAGAATCCAGCTATCTTCTATTAAGTCAAACATTAAAGAGATTTGCAAAAATGTAAAACAATATTATGCTCCTCACTAATTTTTGTTTTGGAAAATAGTTTTCTTTAAATATAAAAATGTTATTTTTGTCAACATATGACTTTTAAATGACTTAAAAATTTTCAATTTCTCAGTTTTAATTTCTGATATGATAAATACCAATAGATATAACCAATGTAAACAAAAGTTCTTTGGGGTCCTCAGTGATTTTTAAGAGTATAAAGATGTCTTGACTAAAAAGTATTCACAATCTTTTTATTTTTCAAGACCCTCCTCAAATCTCCACATCCTCCATGTAGGTTTCTGTAATCACTTTGGTCTTCCACGAGGTTAAAGAAGGAAAGGATTAAGTGATAGTACTTTAGTCTCTTTCTCATTATTTTGCCTGTCAAAACACTGTTCTCCCAGTCGAGCATCAATAAACCCAGAAGCATCTTTTTTGCTTAATGATGAAAACAGAATTTTACAGTGCTAATGATGTACACTTAAATAAGAATATGACTGATGTAAAATATTTCATTGTTGAATTAGTCTTTTTTAAAAATTATTTTTGTTTTTTGTAGAGATGGGGTCTTGCTATGGGGCCCAGGCTGGTCCTGAACTCCTGGCCTCAAGCAATCCTCCCACCTCAGTCCCCAAAGTACCGGGATTAAGGTGTGAGCCACCATGCCTGGACTATTAGTTTTGTAAGTGAAATTTGTTCTGAGGTGAGGATGTATTCTGAGCAGAGTTTGCCTCATTTGACGTTTTTAGCAGCTGTTGTTGATACTTAACTGGAGGATTTTAACATGTAAATATTTATTAGTCACTACTGATTTGTCCTTTTATGTCTACTGATCTTGACCCTGTAAACAAGGCCTTAACAAAAAATGCACAAAATAACATGTAGATGTAATTGCATTTGCCAATGGAATATCTCAGATTCTTCTGACAGCCTATGAGAACTTTTATAAAATTAATTTTCCTTTACTTAATAGATTATTTACCCTTTTTTTCTGTTAAGACCAAATCTGAGATATAATAAGATTAACAGCAACCCTTCAAATGGAGCAAATATTGTGTGTTTCCATGTAAAGAAAAATTATGAAGCTAAAAAACCTGGATTCCTTCACAACCTTAATTTGTGGAACAGAAATCCCAATGGGAGCACTCTACTCTCAAGCAAACTTTCAATAAAGTGGCAGAAAACTCTTTTCATCCTTTTAATGAAAGTATTATGGAAAGGAGCAGTCTGGAGAAACCAGATATGAAATAAACGTTTTCAGTTTGCCATTCTAGAAAAAAAGTTTAAACGTTAAAGTCCAAGCAAATCATGAAAATTTATAACCGTTTTACAGTATGTAGTGTACACTTGGGTATTAGTGTCGAGGGAGGAAGGGTGCTCCTGGGTTTTATCTTTTACCACTTCCAAAACAAGACATTACTGAACTGGGATAACCAACTTGTCAAATTAAGGAAATAGTTTCCTAAACCAACTTTCTGTCTGGCTTTCTGTTTGTTCAGCTGACTCACCTGGCCCGTGAAAAAAAAAAAACTGTGCTTGTTCCCCCTCAAATGTCAGCGTCTGTAAGCCAGTCCCGCTCAAATGTATGCCACAGAGATTCAGAAAGTAAGGGGAAGAAACAGAGAAAGCCCTAACCACCCAGGGTGGCCTTTAAGAGCCCCAGCCGCCTTCCGCGCCTTTTCCCACTGCCTCTACGCCCACCCGGCAGCCTCTTGGCCAGTCCCCCATTGCCGAGGTCGCCGGCGTCCCGTCCCAGAACTTCCACAGTTGCCCACGAAGTCGCCCTCCCCCGGCCTTCGGAGAGAACCAGCACAGGTAGCCAAGGCAGGTGCGCCAGCCCCGACTGCCACTCACCTTGCTGGGTCCCCAGGCCGCTGCCGGCCCGGGCTCAGGCGATGCCACTCCGACCAGATCCATTGGGGGAAGAAGACAGCGATAAGAACAGAGCAGAGAGGTGGCAGGACGCGCAGGAGGCTCCGCCGAGGAGACAGACAGGGCCGGGGTGACCAGCGGCTGGTGCCGGAGCTGAAGTGACAGATGGCGGCGGCGGCCGCGTCCGGAACTAGACCTCTCCTCTTCCGCCCTTACCGCGAGCACAGTCGTTTCCAATTGGTCGCTCGCCTCTGGCTCCTCCTTGAGGCACCTCCCCCCCCCATCCCGGGAGGCCACTTCCGGCCACTGCTCGCCTGGACGGGGATGTAAAGTCCGGCAGGCGCTGGTTGTGCTCGCGGTTGCCAGCGTCTGCAGGCGCTGGGTGTGGTTTCCTCCGGCCCAGGCTCTCCCTCTCCCCGCACTGCCTTCCCCTTGCTTCTTCCCTGGCAGCAGAAGATAGCCGCTGCATCTATTTAAACTAGATTAGACTGCGTGGACTATAAATAAACAAACCGCCCAGGCTCTCTGCGTTCATTCATTATTTCCCGGCGTAATTCTAAACCGTGATGGTTTGGAAGACGGAAATGGCAGATTTAGAGAAGGGAAAGGGACTAAAGAGGACCGTCAGATTCAGTTGCTGTTGTTAAGAGGTGGGGCGTGGAATGCGGAAATTTGTAAAATGTGTTATGTAATATTGAGTCCTATTTTTATATATTTTTATAGGACTCAATAGCAGTTTTTATAATAAAAGTTTTGATTCCTTATTTTGTAGAGAGATTCTCATAAAGTGACTGAATAAAAGATAACTAAGCACTACATTTCCCTTACTATTATATATCCATGCATCGTGCAAAATATTTTAACTCTTTAGTCCTCAGAATAACCCTGAGGGGTAAATGCTGTCATTATTTCAGTTTTACTGAGAAGGAAACCGAGGCACAGAGAGGTATAGTAACTTACTTCAGGTCATACAGTTACTTAGTGGCAAAGCTAATAAGTGGTGAAACCAGGCAGTCTGGGTTTAGGGACTGGCTCTATACTGTCTATATGTTGACTATTCAGACATTCTAGGAATACCTACTGAATAACTGTTCTCCCTCTCAGTTTTGAGTCAGGATCTCTAACTGTCCATACATGAAAGCCCTGGGATACTGATCCTAATGATTGATGGTTGGCACACAATCCTTGCAAACTACTTTCCTTCCAGGTCAAAACATGTTCTGAATCCTCCAAACGCTCCCACTAAAATAAGGCAAACTATAGCTATATGATAGGATATAGACCCATGCTTGGCAAATGTCATCTATGTGTGTGGAAATTGTGTTCCCTCTTAGTGTTCAAAGGATTATAATTGGAGTATAAATAGTTGAGGGGAAATGGGAGTAACCAGAAATGAAACGGACTTCTCAATTCTGGATAAGAAAAAAATAGGAGAGAGGATCAACCAGGAGAAGTTATTGGAAACTCCTATTAAATTTGCCAAGGATTTCTAAAGAAAAGATTAAAAGGAAAAGAGCAGACTAGAGAGAAAGGCTGAGATGCAGTTTATGACAAAAAGTTACCATTGGGGGCATATCAGAAAAGGACAGGAAGTTGAAAATAAAACTAAAAATCTGAATATTCTTTTTAGATCATCTATTCAACAAATTTTTATTGAGTGTTTGCTTAAGTTCCTAACAATGGAGTAACAAATACGAATAAAAATATGTGTCTGCCCTCATGTACCTTGAGGTCCTAAACAAGGTACAATGTTTAAGATGTTATGACAGAGGCCTGTGCACAGCCCAGTGGACGTAAAGAAGGGAGAGGTTAGATCCACCCAGATGCTCAGGAATGGTTCCTTACAGTAGATGACACTTGAACTCAGCCTTGCAACAAGACCAGGCATCAGTGAGATGGACTATGAGGTGGAGTGGGGACTTCAACACACAGAGAGCTGTCTCCAGGGTGCGTCAGAAAAGGGCAATGGTTTGGCATGGCCAGACCTAGAGTTCAACAGGGACAAAGTGAAAAATTGGGTTGGAGAATGCAGAGAAGGGCCAGGTCCAAGCGTTTTTAATGCTAAAGACTTCAGAATCTAGACAATAAGGAGTCATTAAAAGGGAAGAATACTGTTTTCAGATTTGCTTACTAGAAAGATCATTCTGACAGCTGTGTGAAGGGTAGATTGGGAGAGGGTTAGGCTGCAGACTGGAAAACCTGCCGGGAATTGATGAAGAGGGTTGCCTGGACTTCCATTGACACATTCTTTAAATGTGTTAATACTTTCCATCTAATTTCAAGCCTCAGAAACTCTTTTTTTATTTCTTTAAAGTGACTTTGAATATTCTAACTCTGATCTCACTTCTCTTATTTCCAAGATTTGGTTTTGGGGTTTTGGTGCTGGTGTTGGTAGTGCCAGGAGAGGGTAGAGTGAAATGCAATGCAGGCATCTCAATTGGGGTCAAGAGGGCTAAGATGATGGCTTCTGCTTGCTTGCTTGCTTGCTTGCTTTCTCTTTTCTTTCTTTCTTTCTTTCTTTTTTTCTTGTTTTGAGACAGAGTCTCGCTCTGTCACCCTGGCTAGAGTGCAGTGGCATCATCATAGCTCACTGCAACCTGTAAACTCCTGTGCCCAAGTGATCCTGTTGCCTCAGCCTCCCAAGTGGCTGGGACTACAGGCTCATGCCATGATGCCCATCTGGCTAATTTTTCTATTTTTAGTAGAGACGGGGTTTCACTCTTGCTCAGGCTGGTCTCGACCTCCTGAGCTCAAGTGATCCTCCGGCCTCGGCTTCCCAGGGTGCTAGGATTATAGGCCTGAACCACAGCATGGTCCTGTTTGTTTTGTGACAGGGTCTTGCTCTGTTGCCCAGGCATCATCATAGCTCACTGCAACCATGAACTCCTCTGCTCAAGTGATCCTCCTGGCTCAGCCTCCTGAGTAGCTGGGGCAATAGGTGTGTGCCACCATGCCCCAGCTAATTTTTCTATTTTTTGTAGAAACAGGGTCTCACTCAGTCACCCAGGCTGGAGTGCAGTGGTGTGATCATAGCTCACTGCAACCTCAAACTCCTGGCCTCAAGTGATCTTCCCATCTCGGCCTCCCAAAGTGCTAGGATTACAGGTACACACCACCTCACCCAGCTGATTGGTTGTTTGCAATTTAGGTATATACCTGATGCCACCAACTATGTACTCCTCCCAAATGAAGATAGAAAGACATTCACAATATTTACAAATTTTACATTTATAAATGTTATGAATAGGAAAAGTATGGTTTACCAATAACAGCATTTAGTCCTCTGTGATTTCCTACTGAGCCGTAAATAAGGGAAGGGCCATTTTGCTGGGAGGTAGAGTAAGCACATATTTGAAGGGTTTGGCTCCAGCTTCTACATCCTGTCATCTCTGCAAATGAACTCACTGGTGCTCAATAGCAACAAAACTATTCGAGAATGTGCTTTGCCTAAACACATGGAATCAGCAGATTCTTTGGTCTCTAAAGAGAACAGAAATAAGGCTCTTTAGTCTTTAATATTGAAATAAATTAAGTCTGTTTTGCAAATAGCTGCTTCAGGCCATTAACAAATATTTATTAACTGCTTGGGATACCCCCAAAGTCTTGTGGGAAGAACAAAGAACCATGAGGTTATAGTTAGGGTGATAACATATTCATACAACAATATTAAAGATCTATATTTAATAAGGTTAATAAATATTAATATTTAAATATTTATATTAAGTAAATGTTAATAATATTATACACTTCTATCTCAAAAGGGTGCATGATTTATTTCCAAATGACAGCTAGAGACAATAGATGTTTCAGGATTCACTGTGGGTTGGTGAGGTCTGGAAGGGCTGCATGGCACCAGACTAGGACCTGGAGGTGAGGGAGACACCATAAAGCTAGTTTGGGTAGAAGGACAGCATAAGACAAGGCACAAAGGCAGAAAAGTCCATTGTATGTTTAGTGACTTCTGAGTATTTTCATAAGGTTACTAGAGTGAAATGTTATGAATATAGTTCAGTTAGGGTCAATTGGGACTCACTGGTTCTTTTTTTTTGTGAGACAGAGTCTCACTCTGTCACCTGGGCTAGAATGCTGTGGCATCAGCCTAGCTCCCAACAACCTCAAACTCCTGGGCTCAAGCAATCCTCCTGCCTTAGCCTCCCAAGTAGCTGGGACTACAGGCACATGCCACCACACCCAGCTAATTTTTCTATTTTTAGTTTCCCAGCTAATTTTTTTCTATTTTTAGTAGAGACGGGGTCTCACTCTTGCTCAGGCTGGACTCGAACTCCTGACCTCAAGCTATCCTCCTGCCTCAGCCTCCCAAGGGCTAGGATTACAGGTGTGAGCCACTGTGCCCTGCCATATTGCCATTTTTTAATAACAAATATTTTGTTTTGCTCCTTTTACTACACAATATCTTTTTTTTTTTTTTCTGAGACAGTATCTCGCTCTGTTGCCCAGGCTAGAGTACAGTGGTATGATCATAGTTCACTGCCATCTTGAACTCCTGGGCTCAAGCGATCCTCTGACCTCAGCCTCCCAAGTAGCTGGGACTACAGGCACAAGCCATGATGCCTGGCTAATTTTTCTATTTTTTGTAGAGATGGGGTCTCACTCTGTTGCTCAGGATGGTCTCAAGTGATCCTCCTACCTCCACCTCCCAAAGTGCTAAGGTTACAGGTGTGAGCCACTGTGCCCCTCCCACAATATCTTTTTAACTTGATATATAATGCTCTGACTATAAGGGATAAATAAAAGGAAAATAATTTTTAATAAAAAATACATATTTGATTCCACTTATGTAAGTTATCTAAAATAGTTAAACTATTAGAAACAGAAAGTAGAATGCTGGTTGCCAGGGGCTGGGGGGAGGGAGAAAAGGGGAGCTGTTGCTAATGCCTATAGAGTTTCAGTTTTGCAAGACAAAAAGGTTCTAGAGATCTGTTGCTCAACAATACACATACAGGTAACACTACTGTACACTTAAACATGGTTCACACTGTGTATTAGTCAGGGTTCTCCAGAGAGATAGGATCAATAGAATATATACAAATAGATACATGAGGGGATTTCTTAGGGGAATTGGCTCATGAGATTAAGGAGGCTGAGACTCCCATGGCAGGCCAGTGGCAAGCTGGGGCCCCTGAGCTGCTTGTGTTGTGTTTCCAGGGAAGCTGATGGTGTAACTCTCAGTCCCAGGCCAAAGTCCTGAGAACCTGGGGTGGGGGCTTGGGCTTGTGTAAATCCTGAAGTCCAAAGGCCAGGGAGCCAGAAGCAGTTGTCCAAGGACTGGAGAGGAAGAGACTATCCAAGCTGCAGTAGAGAGATCTCAATGAATAATAAGTAGTTGAGTCTTTTCATGTATATAGGTTTACCTCAATCTCACATTAACAGCTTACGGTTTGTCAGTGTAACACCTGCTGATTTTATTTTAATTCAGTCTTAGTTTAGTTTGTTTTGTAGAATGGAATAATACAGCTTTGGAAAATCAATACCTCTGGCAAGATCTATCAGCACATTTGCTACTAATGTCAATATCTATTTGCATGATTCTCTACCGTTCTGGTTGTTCTAGCTTGTCAGGCAAATTGTGTCAAAGAAAACAAGTTAGGAAATAACTAAGAAATAATGTCAGGTTATAGTCTGAAAATGTAGATTCTTGGTGCGCCCATGGCCAAAGAATGACCAGACGCACCAAAGTTAGGCAAGCATGAAAATGAGGTTTATGGAGGAGATAAAGATAGGATTATAGGGCAAGAGCAACATACAGATTTACAGAGCACGATACATACACCACAGATGATGACTGAACCCATTGTTGCAGCAAAGGGAGAGCCAAAGGAAGGTGGAAAAGGAACTTGGTTATGGTCTGTGTCTTGTTTTATAGTGACTGGATTGGGACCTCCTTTGTGGTTCAGAGGTCACCATGGAACCACTTTGATTGGACAGTTGGGAGACACATGACCTGAGTCTTAACTATGCATGCAAGTTGTTCTAGGTCAATTTCCAGACTCTATAGTACCTATGCTGCTTGGCTTATGGGCTAGACAGTCCTCTGCATTCTTTTGCAGCTGGCACGCTAAGCTATAATTGGCAGATTCGTATGGTATTCCCTTCTCCCCCAGGCATGGCAGTTGCTAGAGATAGGATTAGGGTTGGGCAGACCAAGATGGGGGCAACAGCACCCACTTTCATCCTAGGAGACCTGGAATCCCTCCATATCTACCTAACAATAATAATGCCTGAGTTAAGTTTGTTCTACTGAAAGAGCTCAGGGAAATCTCAAGAAAATACCAACCACTGATTTCAAGCAACTTCTTATTGGATAAAAATTTTTTGTAAGGACTATTTAACTCTGAAATAAGTTTCCTACAATGACTTCAAGGAAAAATAACTTTTGAGTTTATTTACTTTTGATATTTTGAAGATGTTAGAATTTCTGGACATGTTTGGAAACAATATTGATGATCTTCCATGACATGTGTTTATAAATACTACTCAGCTGGCATTTCTGCATTTGATAAGAAACCAATTTCACATTCTGCCTATTTTTTTGAACCTTTAAAATAAAACCAAATAAGTAAATATTACAGTCATATATTAGAACTATTCAATTTCTTTGATAATGACATATAACAGAAGTGAGATTAAATTTAATATAATGTGAATAATTTTAATTAGGAACTGAATTGACATATTCATTACTTTTCAGGTAATGCTGTGCAAAGCTTGGGCAATAGTGTAACAAAGTAGTAGGAACTGTCAAAGAACTTTACCAGTGAAAACATTTCTTGGCAATGCAATTTAAGTCTCTCATTTGCTATAGTTTTTACCCTCTTAATAAACTCTCTAAAGGCAACATCCTGTGAGATTGTTTGATGCCCACATGGCATGTTGGTGACTGTTCATGTCTTTTGTATTATGGATCCCAGGCCCTTTTGGTATTGAATATGTTCCATACTGTTTGAAATTTTTATTTTTATTTGTTTTTCTTTCTTTCTTTCTTTCTTTTTTTTTTTTTTAGAGATGGAGTGTCACTCTGTTGCCCAGGCTGGAGTGCAGTAGTGTGATCATAGCTCATTGTAACCTTGAACCCCTGGGTTCCAATAAAACTCCTGCCTCAACCTCCTGAGTAGCTAGGACTATAGGTAAGACCCACCATGCCAGCTAATTAAAAAAACAATTTTTTTTTTAGAGATGGGGTCTCGCTATGTTGTCCAGGCTGGTCTTGAACTTTTGGCCTCAAGTGATCCTCCCACCTCAGCCTCCCAAAGGGCTGGGATTACAATTTTAAAATTCCATTCCTACATCGCTTCATTGATGTATTCAATCTATTGATAGATTCATTTGTCATGCATTTATTGTGTACCTAGTTTGTAAAAGGCACTAAGCTAAGCACAGGGGAGTCTCTGCTCTCCAAGAGCTGCCATGTGGCTGGGGAGAGAGGGCACACAACACTGGGACTTTTATATATACATATATATATTTTTTTTCTATTTTTTAGTTGTCCAGCTAATTTCATTCTATTTTTAGTAGAGATGGGGTCTCGCTCTTGCTCAGGCTGGTCTCAAACCCCTGAGCTCAAACGATCCTCCTGCCTCAGCCTCCCAGAGTGCTAGGATTACAGGCGTGAGTCACCCCACCCGGCCAACACTGGGACTTTAATGCAGACTTTCTCAACTGGTGTGACCAGGCAAGAGTTACAGATGTGCCAGCCGACCTTCAGGGTGGTGGGGTCTGGACAGAGCCTCGGGCCCTAAGCAGTATCAACAATTCACCCTGGGGCTCCAAACAAGTACTATCATTTTCTGGGTGGACCATGATGTGGAAAAAGAGTTAAGGTGCTAACTGTTGTGATAGGTATTAAAATTACAATGGGAGAAGAGAGAATAAGTTCTGCCTGAAGCGCTTGTGAAGAGCTCAACCTAGACAGTAAGTAGCATTCCCACAGGCAGAAAGTAAAGGGAAGTGAAAAGTAGTGATTTTTAAAAATGCACATATGCTGTGATTCTGCAATCCCCCTGTTGGGAATCTATTCTAAAGAAATTAAACTAGCAGGAGGTAAAGACATATGTACAAAGATGTTTATTATAGCCTTGTTTATCGTAGAAAAAACTAGAAACAACATAATTATGTCAACAGCAGAATGGATGAATAAATTATGGTATATCCATGCTATGGAAAGTCTGTAGCTTTTAAAAAGAGATAATTAAATCTCTATGTGTTGACCTGCAGTTGTAAAAAAAAGTTGTATAGCAATGTGTATAGTTAGATTCATTTTTGTATGGCAACAACTTATAAATGGGTATATATGTTGATCTATGAATATGGAGAAAGGTGTAGGATACACTGATCTGTTAATATTGGTTACTTGGGTAGTGGTGGTTAAGAGGGTGGTATTGGTTGACTAATTTTTCTTTTATAACTCTCTATTGGTCTTGTTACAAGGATCTTTTTTTCTTTTCTTTTTTTTGAGATAGGGTCTGGCTCAGTTCCCAGGATTAGAATGCAGTGGTGACATCATAGCTCACCGCAACCTCAAACTCCTGGACTCAAGTGATCCTCCTGCTTTGGCCTCCCAAAGTGCTAGATTACAGGTGTAAGCCACCATGCCCAGCCACTATGATCTTTTTTAAATTGTCATTGAAGATTGGTGTTTTGGAGGAAGACACAAACCCGGAAGCAAGAGGATGGGTGGGAACTGAGTGCATGTTTGTGAAGGTGGCTCCCTTGTAAAACGTTAACTTTTTACTTACATGATTTCATTTCTATGGAAAGGAAAATTTAGTACATTTAGAGTTTCATCTCCTCTCTCCCTACTCTGTACTTTCGTTTTTAAAACCCAACCTCAATAAAGAAAGTTACATCCACCTGTACACCTTGGCCAGGTGGCTTGAAGGAGACTGACGTTTAGGACAGGGAGGGTGGGGTGGTCAGTTGACCTCTATCTCTCTGCCAGACCCTCTGGAGACAACTCAGGAGATCCAGGCAGAGACCTGCAGAAAAGCAGAAAAGCGAGCAGAGGTGTGGCTTGTGGTCGGACAGTGGAGGTGGGGGAGTGACTTCAAGGGGACAAGCCAAAGTCAGCGCTCCCTCAGTGCTGGCGGGAGCAGAAAGAAACAGGGTGTACCTTTTCCCATCCACTGCTCCCCATTGAGGGCTACAGTGTAGCCTTGTGCTATGGCTTAAGAGTGAAGGTTTCCTGGTGTGTGTACCTCTTGTTACACACCAAGTCCGTCAGTATGTTTTCCTGTATGTTTACCTAATTAGGCCAATTTTCCACCCTGGAGATGAGGAATAGGAGCTGGGTTTGAAATTCTACTTTGGGAAAGATTTCTTATTTTATAGAAATGTCAACACAGTGGAATGAACTCTTAAAGAAAAAAACTATACTCGTTCTAGTTCCTTCCCCTCAACCTTCCTTCTTTTAAAATAACATTTATTGTCGTTAGCCGTTTTGTGCCTAACACAGACTCAATGTCGAAAACCGCGAAAATTCAGTAAAGCACAGGCAACATTTCGGTCCCACGGTTTAGAGATAGCTGTGGACATTTTTCTTTAAACAGTAATGGGGGTATTGCGAACCGTTTTGTAAACTGCTTTTTTTTCCCCCTTTTCTACCACTTTCTACTTTTTTTTTTTTATAAGGACTACCTTCCGACCTTTGTCCCCAGGCGGTCGCAGCCCTGGCCAACTTCGTTATCTCTTGCAGACAGTGGGCAGCGTGCCGGCCCTCCCACCGCGAGGTTGCGGGGCCTTGGCGGGCGTGACCCCTTTAAGGAGGCAGGCTCCAGGGGCGGGGGGGGGCGCCCCCGCGCTGATTGGTGGAGCTTGGAGCCACGTGGCAGTCTCTGGGCGGGGCGTCCAGCGGCCGGGCTCCGGCTGCCTGTCCCCAGGAAGGGGGCGAGTTGACAGATGTGCGTGAGGAGGTCCCTGATCGGCCTCACCTTTTGTACCTGCTACCTGGCTTCTTACCTCACGAACAAGGTGAGGGGGGCGGGCGCGGGAGGCGGTGATTGCACGGGGGAGATTTGCGTCCGGTCATCATTCTGTAATAAATGCAGCCTCCAGCTTTGATCTTATTAATATATTTTTTTTTCCTGATGGTGATGGAGAGGAAGCCGACTCCGTGTGGGATGCTGCTCCGTGTGGGATCCACCACACCGGCTTGTAGAAATAGGATTTATTGGACTGCTCTGTCTCCCTTTTCCGTCCTGTAAAACACCTTGTACGTCTCCTGGGAAACAGGATTTTTTGACTGGCCATTTCCCGGGAACTTAAGTTTGGGCTGTGTGGACTACCTTTAAGGGAAAGAAGCAATTGGTTCCTGTTTCTTTGGGGAATGAAGAGTCCGAGAAGAAATCAGACACATCCTGCCTTCTTTTCTAAACACGCCCCTGCCCCAGAACCCCACAATGTTCCAGAAGCCTTTAAACAGAAGAGATTAATTCATCTCCCCCCACACCACTGATTCCCAAACCTATGTTTTATGTTTTCATCCCAAATACTTAAGGTATATTCAAGAGTTTTTCATGGAATTATTTTTTAAAAATAAAACGTAAATTTAATTTTAAGTTTAAAATGATGTAGAACCCTTCTCATGAGGAGGCAGAGAAGCAGCGGTGCCATGTTTTGGTTTTTGTTTTGTTAGGAGAGGGAAGCTGGCCCTGGGTTTGGTACCATGCAGGGAAATGTGGGACCCAGTGGGCCTGGGTGGGAAGTCACCAGCTGGCCTGGACTCGGGCTGGCCCAAGTCAAACTGGTGATATGGGGGCCACGACCACCTTGCCCACTGTGGGGTCTCTTCTGTGGGGTCCTTACTCCCTCTTGCTCCTCACTCTCTGGAAAAGGACCATCAACAAACAGCATTTCCTTCTCCCTTCTCTCTTAAAGTGAGTGGCTGTCTTTAGTATATTCAGAGGATGCTCCCAACCTCTTCCCCTCTCCAGTTGAGTTTTAGTTAAGGCGCGAGGGCCTTTGAAGATCCATAAACGCTGCCTTACTGGGAAGCAGTGATGGGTTTACATCCCGGCTCCACTTACTTGGCCTTTGGGACCTTAACCCCTCTAAACCTAAGTGTTTTAACTCTCAGACAGGATAGAGAGTTCTCTTAAAAGAGTTATTGTGAGAGTCAATGAAAATGATGTTTGTAGGGTGGTTAGCCTAGTGCCCACCATCATGGTAAATGCTCCATGAGTGGTAGCCACTCTGGAAGACAAAAAAGGACAATCTTTTGTTTATGGTGTGACACAGTAATTATTAGCTTTTAACAGATTTGTTTTTTTCTCGTGGGGCACGTAGCTAAATTTAAAAAGATATTTTGTTTGTAGCTCCTACTCAGTAATATGTGAATTTGTAAAATATTGGATTTTTCAGTCTAACGATTCTAATTTGTCTAGCTAACCTGATGGCTATATTGATAAAGTTTTACTTTAAAAAAGAATAACCATCCTTTTATTTACATATAATTATTAGAAGAGGTCATATTAACATGACTGACATGAAAGCCCACAAACCATGGCATTGGTTAGACAAAAAACATTTTATCTAAGCAAAAAAAAAAAAAAAAATCCAGCAGGCAAACAGCATTTAGTGTATAGAAAGTTATTCCGCCGTGTACATTTGCATTTGTAGCATTATTATTATTATTATTCTTTTGAGACAGGGTCTCACTTTGTCATCCTGGGTAGAGTGCTGTGGTGTCATCATAGCTCACGGCACCCTCAAAGTCCTGGGTTCCAGTGATACTCCTGCCTCAGCCTCCTGAGTAGCTGGAACTACAGGCACACACCACCACACCCGGCTAATTTTTTCTATTTTTGGTAGAGACGGGGTCTCGCTCTTGCTCAGGCTGCTTTTGAACTGCTGAGCTCAAGTGATCCTCCTGTCTCAGCCTCCCAGAGTGCTAGTATTACAGGCTTCAGCCACCATACTCAACCTGTAGCATTATTTTTTTTATTTATTGGTACCATACACCATTTTATAATTAATTTAATAAAGACTAAATACCTTCCATGTGCATAATGCCTCAAGGTGTTAGATAAACCAAATTCTCATGTCCCCAGCAATATATAATCTGAATAATAGAAATCATAGGTGGTTTGGAATGCTTTGGCTGGGGGCCGTTGGGAAATGTCAGAGCTAAAGAAAGAGAGTAGGACAGTAACAGCAGAAGGCAGGAAAGAAGGGGAGACAGAGGAGATTGTCTGAAGAGGGAGGCAGATGTGAGCTCCAGGGTGGAGGAGAGGAGATGGGAGGGCCAGGTGGGGGTATGAGAGGTGGCTGAACGTAACACAGCTCTGGTGAGGAACTTTGTAACTCCTAGAAGCTCAAACCTTCTATGGCCATTGTTTCATCTTCTCGACCAGGACAGTGAAGCTTCCTTCCCACAACCAAGGCCACATGGGTCGGTTTGGACCAAGCAGAGGCTAAATGGGAAGAAATCTGTGCAGTGTACACCCCATAAACATATCCTCCTGCATCTAGTCTGCCAAAGTAATTTTCTTTGTAATTAGTGAAGATTTTGTGTCTACAAAAGGAGGATTCTCGCTTATAGCTTTTCAAAGACTGTGTGCTAGTTTCTTTATTTCCATATCTCTCTCCATTAGAAAGAAAATGCTTTTAAAAAAAATCTTGTATAGCTCATTCTAACCCCTTCTACGTTTAAAAGAATGGTTGATGTTTGAAGTTTGAAGCAGCAGTGTGCTGTGAAAGGAAGCTGCTCTAGGTGGGGAGGGAGGAAAAATCATCACACCCTTGAGTTCTGGCTTTGGTGGCCTGGGCTGGCCAAACCTGAATGACATGTTCCTCTGTCCTGTGGGAAGTTCTGTCAGTAACCAGGGTCCAGGTAGCCACCTGTCCTTCTTCTCCTCACAGGGAGTCTTCAGTCTGGAGGGAAAGTCCATTCTTGTTCTGAACAAGTGGTTGGCATCCTTTTTTAAAAAATTTTTTGTAGAGATGGGGTCTTGCCATGTTGCCCAGGCTGGCCTCGAACTCCTGGCCTAAAATGATCCTCCCACCTTAGCCTCCCAAAGCCCTGGGATTATAGGCATGACCTACCACACCCAGCTAGCATCTTGAAATATAAAAAATGCATTAAATTAATAAGAAATATACTTAAACCTCAGTGAAAATAAATGGGTAAAAGGCACAAATAGACAATTCACTGAGTAAAGAGATATGAGTGGATAATAAACATGAGAAATTTGCTATGCTCCTTTTAAATGCTCCTCCTGCTCTTTGTGTTTCCTTGAGAACCTCCCTGCTAGGGCCTTGCTGTTTTGCCAAACAGCATTTTGCTCTGAGCAACACTTCTCAGTGAAGTGAGGAATTGCTGAAAGGGGACATTTTGGGGACTTAGATTCTATTTGTTGTACATTTCTTTTTTCTCTGTTCTTCAGCAAGGGGAGGTTAAGATCTTCAAGATCTTTGATCTTCCCCAGTATCTAGGCCAAAACTAAGCACACAATAAACTAAATAAATAGCTGTTATCATAATGACGCTTGTTAAGGGTGTTATGGGACATGACTCAGATGCTCACTTACTCCTGTCCCTTTCTGTATTTTAGAATACAAATCTCAGGGAAGAGGAGGGAGGAGCATATTGAATTATGTGAGTAAATAGACTTCAGGGGAGAATCATAAATATAGGACAGAGCACAGGCCATCAGCCTAATGGTGGCATTTAGGAGCTCAAACAAGGGAGATTCTGTGTGGGCCGATCCCTGGGGGAAAAGCAGATGTGTAAACTTGCCAAACACCAGTCCACCCCATTTTTTTAGATCATGTGAAGAATCGGTAGAGTCCTTGCCTAAAGCCATTTTAGACTTAAAAAATTCTTAAAAGTGTTCAATAATAGGACAAAATGGAAAAAGATACCCAGAAGGACAGAACACAATTCCTTTGTTCATAAAGTACTAGAAATTTGATTAAAAGACATAAGAGAAATACAATATGACCTTAACTGAATTTTTAAAAAAATCCTTAAAATGCTAACCACAACAAAAATTATGGTATCTATGCCAAATTAGTTAGAAAAAAATCCTTTAATGCAAAAAATAAAAAGTAAAAACCTAAAAATTAAAGGAGAACGAAGGAAAGAAAGACTAGGATGCAGTTCTTCTTAAAGAGAAACAAAGAAGAGATTAGATATTTAGGTAATCTGGACAGTAGATGAAGTGGATACCCTGACAACACAATCTGTACCTAGGGACTTGTCCAGTTTTCTCTGGAGTTGCTACAGTTACAACGTGTCATTTTCTGGGGTCTGGGAGGATGCTGAGTGTTTGGGCAGGGGACCCAGATGCTCTGCTTCCTGGGTTGTTTATGATGCCAACTCTGCTTCCCAACTAAGAGGATCAAACTTCTGGTGGCCCTGGGGAAAAGTAGGCTCACTCTCTTTAGTATGACTTGGAAGGTGATTTGTTTGCCCATTTGAAGTGTCCAATAATCTGGTATTTGTTTTTCAGTATGTCCTGTCTGTCTTGAAATTTACCTACCCTACCTTATTCCAAGGGTGAGTATCTTTTATGCTCTTTATAAACGTTTGTAGGAAATGTCCAACTAATATCATTAAATGTTCTTTGAAATAGTTTTAATGACTGCGTATTTTTTTTTTGTCAAACATAATTTATTTAGCCATCCTATTAATGGGCATTTAAATTGTGTTCCATTTTAGTGGTATAAAAACAATATTATCAGATATTTTTGGGTTCAAATCTGCCAAATTTCCAGCTATTTCTTTGGGATACATTCCTACATAAGAAATTTGGGTTAAATTATGTGAACTTCTTTAGTATTCTTGAATATTCACAGATTCTTTTGCCAAAATGTTCTACCAATTTACATTACCACCCAACCTGTATATGAAAGTTTCTATACTAATGTACTTAAACCATGACTGCTTTTTCTTCTCTTTGCTGATTTCATGAGCAAAAGGTATATTTTTTGTCTTATAATTTCTTAGATTATTCCTGAAGTTGGACAGTTTTCTTATGCTTATCCACTCGTGTCTTCAGATTATCTATTTGTGCCTTTTATTCACTTATTTTCACTGAGGTTTTAGTATGTTTCTTATTAGTTTAATGAATTCTTTATATTTTAAGGATGCCAACCACTTGTCCATCATCTTTATTGGAAAGATTTTTTTTTTTGTAATTTGTTCTTTGCCTTTTAGTTGTTTATAATTATTTTGATTATTTAACTATTTTATTTTTATGTGGACTAATATATTGATTGTTTCTTTTGCGATTGCTTCCATTGCTTTTCTCTGTATTATTCCTCATCACAAGATCATTTAGATATTCACCTATATTTTATTAAAGATGTATTCAGTTTTTAATCATTGTCAGTTTATTTTAGTGTATGGTGCAATGTGAGGAAATTGTCCCTCTCCCAATAGTTAACTTATACTAGCCCCATTTATTGTATAATCCTTTCTTTTGCCTTTGGGTTCTTAATGTCATATATATGCATTCCTGACTTATGATGGTTTGACTTATGATTTTTGACCATATAATGATGCAAAAGCAATATTCATTCAGTAGAAACCATACTTCCAATTTTGAATTTTGATCTTTTCCTGGGCTAGTGATATGCCGCATGATACTCTCTTGCGATGCTGGGCTGACGGGGGAGTGTGAGCTGCAGCTCCCAGCCAGCCACGCTGATGTAAATGTTCTGAGCACATTTAAGGTAGGCCAGGCCAAGCTATGATGTTCCATATGTTAGGGGTACTAAATGTATTTTTGACTTACGATATTTTCAATTTGTGATGGGTTTGTCGGACGCAACCCCATTGTAAGTTTAGAAGAGCCCATTTAAAGTCATTTTCCTAGTGTCTCTTTTTGGGTACTTATTTGTCAATTTTTGTGGAAAGGGGCCAGGGCTGAAATGTTTTAAATTATTGTGCTATTTACATATGTAGTAGAGCAAGTCATGCCTCATTCTTCTCCTTTAAAAAACGATTCTTTAGGCCGGGCGCGGTGGCTCACGCCTGTAATCCTATCTCTCTGGGAGGCTGAGGCGGGTGGATCGTTCTGAGCTCAGGAGTTCGAGACCAGCCTGAGCAAGAGCGAGACCCTGTCTCTACCAAAAAGTAGAAAGAAATTAATTGGACAGCTAAAAATATATATAGAAAAAATTAGCCGGGCATGGTGGCACATGCCTGTAGTCCCAGCTACTCGGGAGGCTGAGACAGTAGGATTGCTTGAGCCCAGGAGTTTGAGGTTGCTGTGAGCTAGGCTGACGCCACAGCACTCGCCCCAGGCAAGAGAGTGAGACTCTGTCTCCAAAAAAAAAAAATATTCTTTATATTATCACCAATAAATTATTTCAGGTGATCTTTAGAATTACTTTATCAAGTTCCTCTCTAATATTTCATAGCAAAAGTTTTAAAATACTGTCTGTGATGATGTGTATTTTAGTCAACAAAGCTGGGGTATTGTTTTCTCTCTTGGTGAACAGCAGGTGTTTTCTGGCCCTGCTTGACCTGTCACATCTCTCAGGTAGAGGGACAGGAACTTAGGAGGGGAAGGGGCCAGTACGCCTGGCTTGCCTTCCCCTTTCTTGTCCAGGAGTCAGGCTGGATGCGCCTCTCCCATAGAGTGTAAGATCTGCAAAGGCAGGAGTTTTGTTTTGTCCGTTTTGTCCCTGCAGCATCCCCAGTACCCAGGACAATGCCTGGTGCACAGGAGGTGCGTGGTAGGGCAGGATAACTTAGTCCGCAAATATTTGTTGGTACTTCTCTAGATACTGGGGGTACATCAGTGAAGAAAACAAAGATCCCTGCCCTCGTGGAGCTTGCTATTCATATTTTCAAAATGGGCGGGTCCCCAGTGTGAAGTCCCAGCTCCTTGGCATGAATGGGGGTCAGCTCCCTGTCTCCAGTGTCAGCTCTGGCCACCCCCTCGAAGGCCCAGATGCCAGGTCCAGACCAGTTGAACTTCTCCGAGAAGCTCTGCGCGAGCGTTGTCTCTCTCGCCTCTGCGCCTTTGTCCCTTCTTGGTCTTCTGCTTCGAACGTGCTTCAGGTTTTTGCTCAAATTTACTTTCTCTGAGAAGTCTTACCTGCCTACTAGACTAGCTTAGTCACCTCGCTAGGGTGGCTTGTAGTACCTGGTACTTTTCCTGTTAGGGTTCATCACACTTTTATAATTATTGGTTAATTATCTTACTTTCCGCCAGACCAGGGTTTGTCAATCTCGGAATGACGTTCCAGAGTTAACATGTTGAGTTGGATACTTCTTTGCCGTGGGGACTGTATCCCTGGCTTCTACTCAATAGATTCCAGTGGCACAGCCTCCCCTCCCACCCCCAGTTGTGACAACCGAAAATTCTCTAGACACTGCCAAACGTCCCCTGGGGAAAAATCGCCTGACTGAGACCCACTGCTCCAAACTAAGCTGTTTGAGGCACAGCCCGCATTCGGTCTGTTCAGCTTGGCTGGGTCAGTGAAGCTTCACAAAGCAGACGGCAAGTTAGGTCTTACAGGCTGAGCATGTGATCACCAGTACGCAAGGACACGGAAAGGACATTTTGGGGCAAGAGGACAGCATGTCTAGACTCTCAAAGTGTGACATGGCCTGGCACATTCATGAGGTTGGGGTTGTTCAGTATGGCTAGGATGTGGCTGCCCACGGCAGACAGACAGGAGCTGATCCTGGAGGGGACGGGCGTGAGTCCCAGGGGGCTTATGTGTCACGGACACAAGTTACTTGTCCTGTCGGCCAGGGGTTTCAGCTGTAGTGTTACAACACATGGGTGTGTTGTAGTCACTTCTAAGGCGTCTCAAGTCATTTATAACTAAAAATAGGGTTTTGAAATTTATGAATGATTCACCTAAGATAAAAAAGCAATTAGAGTGAGACTATCCCGCTCACCACTTGGCGTTTTGATGTGCTTCCTGCAGTGGCAGGGGGAGGGGTTGACCTGTGCTGACCCCCGCACTGCGCATGCTGAGGGTAGCGTGTCTCACGTGAGCTTCATGGCCCCAAGTGTGTGTGGCAGAAAAGGGGCTGAGGGCTGCTGCCTACAGCACCAGGAAGAATCATCCGTTTTTAAAACAAGCTGGTGGCACTATTAAATCTGCATTTAGAACAAACCCTTTCACTGCAAAGTAGAGAATGGATAGGGAGGAGACCCTGGAGTGAGGGGGACCAGTCAGGGGACTAATGCTGTGGGCCAGGTGTGGGATGCCTGAATTAAGGCAGGGGCAAGAGGGATGCAGGGGAGGCTTTGGATTTGGGTGCTGTGATGGGGTAAATAAAATCAATAGGATTTTGCACGTAGGTGAGGGAGAGGAGGGCAGAGGAAGGGCTGGGATGCCGTCTAGGTGTCTGGTTTGGTGGATTAGGGATAGTAGGATAGTAGGGCTTAGGGAGGTTGTAGGTGATGTTTTAGGCACATTACAGTTGGGAGCTGTGGGAGGTCACTGTGGCAGTATCGGGTGAGAACTGGGGTGTGGGAATCCTCAGGGCAGAGGAGAAGCAGTGGCTGCGGGTGAGGTTGTTCAGAAAAAGTCTAGAATAAGAAGAGAATCAATGTCAGCACTTACTGGACAGCTGGACTCAAGGGGATAGTGGAGGTTGAGGAGGAAAGGTCTGAGAAATGGGATAATTGGGAGAGAGTGGGAGAAAAGAGTTCCAAAAAGAGTGGAAAGTGTCTATTTGTGTCTGTCAGCAGGTCTGCTGGGGCTGGGTGGCCTTTGAGACCTCACGCTCTATGAAATTCACATGGGCTCTTGTCCTTTCAGGTGGCAGACATTCGTTGGTGGACTTCTGCTTCATGTGTCATGGAAGCTGGGCTGGGTGGAGATCAACAGCAGTCTCAGGTATAACAGCCTCTCTGTGCTGGACTCATGTTCACACCCTGCATGCTTTTGATATTATTTAATTTCTTTTTTTTCAGAGACAGGGTCTTGCTCTGTTGTCTGGTCTGGAGTGCACTGGCATAGTCATAACTCACTGTAATCTCCAACCCCTGGACTCAAGCGATCTTCACACTTTGGCCTCCCAAAGCGCTGGGATTAAAGGCATGAGCCACCTCGCCCAGCATGATATTATTTAATTTATTATGGTGTTGCATGGGAAACACAGATGTTTGAGTTGTTTGGTCTCTTGGGTCCCTTCTAACCTTGAGATTCAATGATTTTATAATCAGAGAAAACTCCATACAGTTTTCCTGGTTAATAATGCCACTAATATAGTATTAAAATTAATTGAGGCCAGGCACAATGGCTCACACCTATAATCCTAGCACTTTGGGAGGCCAAGACGGGAGTTCAGGACCAGCCGGAGCAACACAGCGAGACCCTGTCTCTACAAAAAATAGAAAAATTAGCTGGGCGTGGTGGTGCACGCCTGTAGTCCCAGCTACTCTGAAGGCTGAGGCAGGAGGATTGCTTGAGCCCAGGAGTTTGAGGTTGCAGTGAGCTATCGTGACTGTACTCTAGCCCGGACAATACAGCAAGACCCTATTTAAAAAAAAGTTAATTGAGATATACATTTTATAATACCATATTAATTTGGCTTTGTTTTAGATCATAGGGTCACTGTGAATGGGATATATCAGCTTTAAATTTTTTTTGTAAATTTTTTTTAGTTAGTCAAATGCAGTAGTGAGAAGGGAGCAAAGAGTAGAACAAGGAGTTCCATCTGTGACTGTGAGCAATCCCTCCAGATAACTCAACTGTAAACTTTTTATTTTGAAATTATTTCCTACTTACATAATAGTTAGACTAGTACAAAGAACTCCCATATCTATTACTCACATTCCCCAGTTATTATTTTACCATGCTTCTCCTACCATTTTCTCTTGATGTCCTGTGTGTGTGTGTGTGTGTGTGTGTGTGTGTGTGTGTGTGTCTGCGCGCGCGTGCGTATGCACTCTTTTGCCTGGGCTACAGTGCAGTGGTGTGATCATAGCTCACAGCAACCTCAAACTCTTGGGCTCAAGTGATCCTCCTGCCTCAGCCTCCCAAGTAGCTGGGACTACAGGCGTGCACCACCATGCCTGGTTAATTTTTTCTATTTTTGGTAGAGACGGGGTCTCGCTCTTGCTCAGGCTGGTCTCAAACTCCTGACCTCAAGTGATCCTCCCACCTCAGCCTCCCAGAGTGCTGAGATTACAGACATGCGCCACTGCGCCCGGCCACCCCTAGCTAAACTTCTTAGAGGCCTTTTCACCTCTCCTAGACTTCTCTAGGTGGTTTCATATTCAAACATATGATGTCAGATCCAGAACCAGTGTTCTTTCATGTGTACTCAGGCTGGGTTTGTGTTTGCTGTGGCTGCTGTTTCCTGCTGGGCTTGGTTTTCTGATTATGTCATTAGGGAACAGAAGTCCAGCTTTACTGGGTAACTGTGTACTGGTGCAGAGATAGCAGAGGTTTGGCTCTACTAAAAATGGAAACTTTACATCAGAACAAAATTTTATTGTGTTTTATTTTATTATTATTATTTTTCAAGACAGAGTCTTGCTCTGTTGCCCTGGCTAGAGTGCAGTGTCGTCATTGTAGCTCACTGCAAACTCAACCTGGCACAAGTGATCCTCTTGCCTCACTCAGCCTCCTGAGTAGCTGGGACTACAGGCGCATGCCACGATGCCTGGCTAATTTTTCTATTTTTAGTAAAAAACAGGGTCTCTCTCTTGCTCATGCTGGTCTCAAACTCCTGAGCTCAAGCAATCCTCCCGCCTTGGCCTCCCAGAATGCAGATTATAGGCATGAGCCATGGCACCTGGCCCAAAACAAAATTTTAAAGAAAAAAATGAAAATAAGAAAAAAAATTGGAAATAGCAAGAAGACAATTTGGAGTGCCGAAGGTTATTATGGAGCAGGGATTATAATGGTGGGTCTGGAGGGTGGGTCCTAAATTGGCACTGAATAGCATATGTCACAGAGAACTCATTTAGACTGCCCTCTACCCTGGAGCACAGAGTCCCAGAGTCCCCCTCAAATGAGCCTCAGAACCTGGCAACGCATTTCTTACACTGCAAAGAGGCCGTATCTGCTGTGTCTGTCAGTCTCTGGCCATGTCACATATTGGCTCTACCTAGAGGCCTTCTGGAGTCATTCTCCTCCCAAGATGTTTGCCTGGAGACCAGTTGTTGCCACCAGGCTTGGATGATGCCCTTAGAACCTTCTGTGTTGGGACAGAAAGCACTGTTTCACAGCCACAAGCTTGTCATTAACATTGGCAACTACTGCTGTTGCCAAGCTGTTGCAGAACACCGAAGTGATTTTTCCAGCAGATGCTGAAGTCCTTTGCTGAAGGCTTCTTGTAATTCCAAAAAGTGATCCTAAAAGAACATTTGACCTGTTCATCTGACTGGACATCTGGTAAGCACAGTGAGAACATGGAATTCTTTTCTGGATTCTGGACAGACTCAGGTGTGATTTCTTTGAAGACTTCAGATGCAGTCCTCTAAATCCTGTATTGCCAAGCTACATGTTTAAATAAAAACACTTCGAAAGTAATTTGTAAACTACATGCCACTTTTTGCCCATTATAAATAAGAGAGCAAATTTCGAATTCTCAAGCTTTCAAGGATGACACATTCTAAGTTAAAAATTCTATGCCACGATACCTTCGTGACAAGAGATTTCTGAGATGAAAGAAGCCCCCGCCCCTTAATTTTCCATCAAGAATCTTTACTGGAGAACCATAACGAATTTCTTTGATAAAACCTACAAATTAGCACTGTCTGTAAAGAAATGAACAGTTAACCAATTAGGGTCCAGATTGTATTAATACTTCTTTTTTTTAAAAAAAATTATTTATTTATTTTTAGACATAAATTTTATTTGCTTTAGAGATAAATTCAGAACAAAATGAGAAACCTGGGTACACGTACTATAATGAACTTTACAATTCTCTCGTGCCAGCAGGCTTTGTATTTTATTTTATTTTTTTGAGACAGGGTCTCACTCTGTCACCCTGGCTGGAGTGCAGTAGCACAATTGTAGTTCACCGCAGCCTTGAACTCCTCAAGCAATCCTCCCACCTCAGCCTCCCTTGAGTAGCTGGGAGTACAGGTGCATGCCACCATGCCCGGCTAACAAATATTTGTCAATGGGCTATTATTTCCTTTTTAGTGACTTGAAGTTTTATAAAAAGTCATCTTTCCTCATAGAGGAAAGTTAGCCCCCAAATGTGTATGTTTTTGATACTTTTCCCTGTTGTTTTCTCTCCGGAGGAATGCTTTACATATATATGTAGAAATTCCTTTTTAGGGATAATGAAACCAACTTGCAAAAGTCCCTCAGGAAACATACTGAGAGCCACTGAAAGGACATAGTACTGAATAAAATCTGAGGGGTCTTGGCATGGCGATTATGGTAGTTTCGAGGAGACGTGTCCCTGAGGCCAGGGAAGGCAAAAGGATGGGATTTTCCGACCTTGGATGTGGGTTAGCGCCTGCAGGGCGTGCCTGTAGCTCCCAGGCATAGGAGGCGGCTGAACTCCGGCTTTGTTAATAGACCGCGCCTCATGGCGCTGTCTCTGTCCATGAAGCCCCTTTCTGGCCTCCCCGCAAGGCTAAGTGAACGTGTTAAATGTGAGATTCCTCAGCCCCGTCGCAGGCATTATGCGTTGCACATTAGCTTGGATTTTCAGCCATTCATGGGCTGTGTACTGGCAAGGTGCTTGTACTTGGATTTCCTTCTTTCTCGCCTTTTCTAGAAACGAGATTTGCATCTCTTCTCTCCTGCTTCACTTACTATTGAGGAACCTGGGAGACTCATGTCTTTTTTTCTTTCTGTTGACTACATTTCTTCATGCCCACGTCTCCTCTGTTATCCTGTGCTGTACCTGCAGTCCATCTCCTGAGGCTCCCTCAGCGACACAGCTGGCCTCGGTCCTCCCAGGGGAGGGCTGAGGTGCATGGGGCGGCGGTGGAGGGCGACTGCCCTGGCGGTGGAGGCTGTGGGGCGGCAGGCTGAGCGCTGCACAGGGTCAAGGCCTGACCATGCGGTGGGGAGGGAGCGTGGCGGCCTTTCAAACGTGGCAGTGTTGGGAGCTGCGAACTGGTTTCTCTGAGGCTCTAGCTGGCTCTCAGGGATGGTTAGAACCTTCCTGAAGATGATGAGATTTCCTTTTCAGGATGAATGGGATTACATGTGGAGAATCTTGGACCAGGGAATGAAACATGAAGTGGAAAAAGTGATGATTGTTCATGTTTAGGGAGGTGGGAAGAACCAGTGAGGAAAGTGCCCCGAGAAATGGAACTTTACAGAAACCCAGTGGTCGCATGGGCCTTCGTGTGGAGTCAGGGCACTGCTTTGTGTGTGAAACCTTGGGTACTACAGCTAGTACATTCTAGAGGTTGGGACCCAAGCTGCTTTATCCTAAATCATGGCAGCAAATGAGCCAGGAGTAAATATTGTAGGCTTTGTGGGCTATACAGTCTCTGTTGCAGCTACTCAGCACAAAAGCGGCCATAGACAATACATACATGGGTGTGACGGTGTGCCTATAAAATGCTGTTTTCAGAAACAGGCCGCAGGTGGGACTTGGCCCATGGGCCATAGTTTTCCGCCTCCTGCTCTAAATTGTGTTCTGTAGGATTGTCACAGGGCTCTTGGGTTGGAGTAATATTAGGACTGGACTCTGTCAAGGGAATATGATCCTCCCTGAGTCAGGAGGAAGAGTACAGAGTGAACGAGAAAGTTCCAAGGAAAGTAGGAAGAAGGGAGAAAAGGGGCAATAAGACTGAGTAACGTAGTCACCAGACCAAAGAAATAGAATCTAGGGCTCTTCTGTAATTAGCAACTTAATATATGCACAAGTCCTTTGCAGCTGTGAAGCAAATATTGACTTTCCGGTTGTGTGGTAGTACTACTTTAGGCAACGCCAACAGTCAACACAGAACCTTGGTATGCTGCTCTCATTAGTTCCTCTTTGGAAGCTGTCTTTCAGGCCACTAGGGGTCAGTGTAACACAGAATGTTCAAGCATTCAGCTAGGGAGCCCTTCCAGCACCCTTGAACAGATAAACTGGGGAGTGTTTTCAGGGAGCAGATGTTCTCTCAATAATGCATGCTCTATTTGAAAAACAAGTGATTTAATTTAATTAGCCTTCAGCTCAATAACAACAGTTTTATAATCCGTGCCAACAGACTTTTGTTAGCTTCCTGTAAAACGCTTTGTTCATCAGGGCTCTTAGGGATGGTAGAGTGTGCATGCAAACAAAAAACAAGCCCATGATTCAAACAAGATGCAGCGTTTGTGGTTATAAATCAGTTAAGAAAAATTATGTATCACCACAATTTTCAAACCAGACCTGTCAACAAATAGTCCTTCAAGATGGTAGGGTCTGCAGTCGTCCAGCTAGGAGGCCCCACTCCCTACACACACACACACACACACACACACACACTCACTCTCACTCTCTCACACTCACGGCTCAGCAGCTCCCTGAGGCCCACACACCGCAGGGACCTGAGATCCCACCAGAAATACCTCAGGAGTTAATTCCATCTTGCCTCCTTTGTGGGCCAGCAGGACAATGGAAGGATACGCCGGCATAGGCACCCCTGTGAATTAGAGGTGGAGAAAGTGTGCATTCGTTGTGTTTCCCTAGTTTGTTCCTAATAGGCCTCTGGCTATCCTAGATTCAGACAGTGTTAGATCCGGAAAGGAGGGCAGGTCTGTATAACCTCTCTGGAAGGTGATTTTGTACCCAGTCATAAACTTTAACATGTATATCTTTGAATAGCAGTTCCAGTTCAAGGAATTTATCCTGACTATTATGAAAACACCATGAATATGAGAATACAGTTATCCCTCAGGATCTGGGGGCATTGGTTTCAGGACCCCTCTCAGATACCAAAATCCACAGATGGCTTAAGTCTCTGATGTAAAAAGCCATAGTATTTGCATCTAACCTATGCACATCTTCCTGTATACTTTAAATCATCTCTAGATTACTTATAATACCTAATGCAGGCTGGGCACTGTGGCTCATCCCTGTAATTCTAGCACTCTGGGAGGCCAAAAAGGGAGGATTGTTTGAGGTCAGGAGTTTGAGACCAGCCTGAACAAGAGCAAGACTCTGCGTCTATTAAAAAATAGAAAAAAATTAGCCAGGCAACTAAAAATAGAAAAAAATAGCTGGACATGGTGGCATGTGCCTGTAGTCACAGCTACTCACGAGGCTGAAGCAAGAGGGTCACTTGAGCCCAGGATTTTGAGGTTGCAGTGAGCTATGATGATGCCATTGCACTCCAGCCGGGGTGACAGAGTGAGACCAGTCTCAAAAAAAAATAATACACACACGCGCGCGTGCGCGCGCACACACACACACACACACACACACACACACGTGTTACTTGATTGGCTACAGATAGGCATGTGCCTTATTTGGGTGTGGTTCACTGGGAGGTCCTGAGTTATAGCCAATTGGCTGCTTGGCTGTTTGTGATTGGCTGAGGGTAAGTTTTATTTTTTGGTCAGTTACAAGCAATGCCCCCAAGTTAAGTTTCGGCTTTCTTACACAAGTGTTCAGGGTACAGAGACAACCTTGGGCTAAGGCCTCCTTGTTTGCTTCAACACCACAAAGGCCACATTCTTTCCACCGTATGAAACCCCGTGCTCTGGACTTGTGCATCCTTCCTCCCCACCACCCCCAGCCAACCTGGCTTGTACTGGGAAAGAGAACACAGCCCAGGGAAATGTGTGGAGTTTGTTCATCCCTTAGAACTACTGGTTAAAGTTAGCGAATCACTGGAAGTTCCTCGGGAGCAGGAGAACTAATTATAATTTCAAAAGATTTGGGTAGGCCAGGTGTGGTGGCTCACACCTGTAATCCTAGCATTCTGGGAGGTCGAGGCGGGCGGATCGTTTGAGCTCAGGAGTTCAAGACCAGCTCTGAGCAAAAGCGAGACACTGTCTCTACTAAAAATAGAAAAAATAAGCAAGTCAACTAAAAATAGAGATAAAAAATTAGCCGGGCATGGTGGCTCGCGCCTGTAGTCCCAGCTACTCAGGAGGCTGAGGCAGGAGGATCCCTTGAGCCCAGAAGTTTGAGGTTGCTGTGAGCTAGGTTGACGCCACGGCACTCTAGCCCAGGCAACAGAGCGAGACTCTGTCTCAAAAAAAAAGAAGAAAAAAAAAAAAGATTTCAGTAACCACATAAATGTTACAAGATTATACTCTCTAGTGTCTAGAACCAGGTATGATTTTCATCACTTCGTTGCTATATCTTCCTAGAAAATAATCCTTAGTTATAGCAGAGCCACATAGGATTTTAAAATTATGGTTTCTACATCCCTGTGAGGTCTGAGAGAAAGGAAGAAATAAACGATAAAAAAATAAAATTGTAGTTTCATTTTTTCCTGAAGAAATGATTTTTCAAATGTGTTGCGAGAGATGACAAAAGCACAAAGAAGCACCACATTTGTAGCTCATATCTTTACCTTCTCTCTGCACTACCCAAAAAAGCATGAAAAACTCAGTTGTCATAAATTTTATTTGCACCAAGTAACTATTGAAAGGTCTGACCCCTCTGTGTAGTGATAGCACATTAACCGTTGTGGAAACCATGTAAGCCTGAGATCCAAATCCTTCTTCCTGAAGCAGCAAGTGTCAGTAATTGTTCAAATTATGTAAATGTAGCTGTCGGCTGACTACACTCCTTGCGGCAGGTTCTCTACCCCGCCTTTCCCTCCTCTCTTTCTCAGCCCATGACTGCTACCATCTGTTTGTTGTCTGACTCTCCTACCAGCTTGTAAATTCCGTGAAGTCAAGGATTTGGTCTGTCTTGTGTCTTCACGTATCTTCGTTGACTAGAATATTGGAATATAACAGGTGCTGAATACATAGATAATAGTTTAGTCCATTTGGGCTGCTATAACAAAATACGATAGACTAGGTAGTTTATAAACAACAGAAATTTATTTCTCACAGTTCTGAAGGCTGGGAAGTCCAAGATCAAGGTGCCAGCAGATTAGGTGTCTGGTGAGGGTTGCTTTCTCGTTCATAGATGGCACCTTCTCACTGTATCCTCACATGGTGGGAGGGACAAGGCAGCTCTCTGTGGTCTCTTATACATGGGCACTAATCCCGTTCATGAGGGCTCCACATTCATGAACTAATCACCTCCCAAAGGTCCCACCTCCTAATACCATCAACGGGGGTTAGGATTTTTCAACATATGAATTTTGAGGGGACACAAACATTCAGACCATAGCAATGAAGAATAAGTTTGCGACAAAGTCTTACCAAACAACAGAAGGCTGTTATTGCTGTTAATGAATACAAGGGAGAAATTATATTGAAGAAACTATATTTGAGTTTTATTTTCAGAAATGAAGGATAAGGAAACAGAAAAAATCAAATATAAGACAGAGTAAACAGTTAATTCTTGTTCACTAGAGTACAAGGGAGGATCCTCAGACCGTTACATCCAGTTGCCTACTTGACATCTCTGCTTGGGTATCCCCAAAGCATCTCAAATTCATAATTTTCAAGACTGAATTCATGACTTTCTCCAATCAAACCTGTTCCAGTTTTCCCTGTCTTAATGCACCACTCCTAACCCCATTCCAAACTATTCACCTTACTGTAGCCAGAGCAACCATTTCAAAATGCGAATCGGATCTTATTACACCCTCCCCATTCTTGGATTTATTCCTTCATCTACTCAAGCTACACTTCCCTTCCTCCAATTTCTTCTTGCCACAGGGCCTTTGCACATGCTATATTTAGGTCTGGAATGTTGTGTCCCTTATGCTGCTCTACCTGTCTCCTGTTCCCAGTTTAACTCTGGATTTCATCTCAAACATCACTTATTTGGGGAAGGTTTTCCTGTCCTCACTGACTAGGTCAGATGCCCTTATGGTATATGGCATAGTTATACCTTTAGTTTTCTTTGTAACATTTATCAATGTAGTATTTGTTGTACATTTATTTTATATGAGCAAAATACACACAGTTCCCACCCTTATGAAGCTTACAATATATCTGGGGGAGTAGGGAGACATTAATAGTATATGCAGAAGCTCCCTTATCTGACTCTATCAGACAGATAGTGGGTGAATTGAAGTCAGATAAATCAGGGAATCATTTATTTTAATTTAAGACATATAAATATACATTAATTTGCCAATCTTGTGGTAAGGTTTTCCTTTGTTTATGGATTGTTGACTGGTGTTCCCTGAGGTCTTTTCTTGCATAAACATAAGCATATACACTATGATTTTCAGTTGAAGTAGATTCTTAGAAGTGGAATGAGAACTTTGACACTTTGAAACAATACGCAGCGGAGTCCTTGGTTTTTAATTTTCTTTTTCTGTTTTGCGCTACCCATTTACACTTGCCTTGCCCACACTTGTTTTGGCAGCAATTTTTCCAGACTCTCATTTATTTTTCTTAATAGAAACTATAGTTTTATGTTGGTGTGTGGTGGAAGAAAGCAGCTGTCTCACTCACGAGTGCTCAGGAGGGCCAAGAAAGGGCTTCACAACCAGCCGCTTCTGCCAGCGTCTAAAGTTCCACCATTAGAGCATGTCACTTTGGCTGCGCTGGCCCTGAGCAAGATGCCTTTGGAGAACAGAAGCACCAGGGTCCCATGCCTGGGTCACAGGCCCATCTTTGGAGCCAGATACTTATTCAGCTATCCTGTAGCATTTTCCAGAAGTCTGTTTGGTCCAGCTAACCCTGTGTATGTTTTTTTATAGTTATTTCTTTGTATTTTAGGGTAGGAGGGTTAAAATACAACATGTTCCCTAGGCATGTTTTCTTTTCCTCACATCCGTGGCCACTGAGATACTCTGATGTCTCTTGGCATATGTAACTCGGCAGTTTTCTTTGTTTGAAGAGGGAATGGAGTACAAATGTCTGGGACCTCGCTGACCTTGCATTCCAGAGTCCTGGGCCTGCCGCCGTGAGGCCAGCTGCCGTTCCACCCAGTGCACCTCTTCCTTCCTCCTCAGTGCTGGGCCTGCGGTATATGCTCTGGGCTTCCTTCTGCTGCACGACAGGCCGTGGGCTTGGATCCTGTCCCTCCTGATCCGCGGGAGCTTCGTGTCAAATGGGAAAGCCATTTCCTAGCAGAACAGCAATTGGCCGATGTTACTCCTGAGCCATTGTGACAGAGGATGGCACCTCCCTTTCTCTGCTCACCTTTTGAGTGGGGTTTCTGAGGTCTGTGATAACAGAGCAAACACCTCAGATTAATTAGCTGCTTGGTCTGCTACCAAAGCAGACTCATGCTGTGTTTGCAGCTTATCTATTTGTCTGGCAGGTCTCCCATTAGCTTATGAGGTCCGAAGGGAAAGTATGAAAGAGTATTTAAAAGCTAGGGCTTCAGGAGTTTGAGCTTGCATTGAGCTATGATGACACCGCTGCACTCTAGCCCAGTCTGAGCCTGACAGACCTGAATTCACATTCTGGCTTTGCCATTTACTAGCCATTCTAACTAACCATATTTAAACTCTTTGTTTCGGTTTCCTCATATCCACAATGTGGTAATAATAATAGCTGCCTTATAAGATTGTTGTGCAGATTTTAAAAAGATACAGGATATAAAACATGTAGCACAATGCCTGGTTTGTAGCAAGTTCTCAATGAATGTTGCCTGTGATGCTGCTATTAGCAATAATTCTCAGCAACTTGTAAGTTGCTGTCATATTTGCTGAATGAATTTATACAGCAAGTAAGGTTCAAAGGCCCTTACTAGAGACTGGAAACATTTAAAAGCTAGATTTCCTGGGAAGTTGTACAAATCAGGTCTGATCTTGGATGGAGTGCCTGCCCATGCTAATAGAATTAACAAAGAACATTTCTTGAGCAGGCACCATTCCAGCAGAGCAGCTCATTGAGTTAGTTGGGATTATTATGTTATATCCTGCTGGAATGGTTTCATTTATTTTTATTCATTATTAGGATAACTCTGGGAACTCGAATTAGTAGATCAAATGTATTTCTAACTGATGGGGAAACAAGTTGCAAACTCAGTGATATGCACTGTATGGGAAAACTGGGATTTTAATTCTAAACTGGTATGGCCACAATTGAATCCAAGAAATGTGCCCTTTAGAAGTCCTTGAAGATTCCCTGAACCAGAATTCCAACACTGCCAGGTTAATGGTTGAAGAAGTCAGCATATGGCCACCCAGCTTAAGTGCTATTATAGTATTCTTTTTCTTATTTTTTAATTCAGTCCTTTGATACTGTGGTTCTTTTTCTTGTGATTCAATGGAGCCATTTGGTATATTGCCTAGGTAAATAGCCTTTTCAATTTTTAATTATTTGGCATGGATTCAAAACTTCTAGACTACTTAAAATTCAAAGAGTGATGTTCACTGCCTTTGAAAAAAATCAGATCTGTTCTCTCCCAACCTGCAGCAAGGCCTTTTCCATTTCTAACTGTGGGGTCAGTAACACTAGGTAGTCAGTAGATGACGAGGCTATCGGTAGGATGACTTCGTCCACCTCCATCACTCTCTCAGTGGATAAAGACCACATCTCACTTAATGAGTCTGTCGGGGATGTTTAGACAAGCTCTGTTGCTGTAGCTGGTGCATCTGAAGGGTCAACCCTTCCAGCTAGGACTTATTTTAACATAAGTGGCAAAAGTATTATGGCTTTTTCCCCCTCTTTCCAGATCTAATGTTTTGACGTGGCTTCCTGCTTCAGTGCTGTTTGTGGGTATGATCTATGCTGGATCCAGAACCTTGTCCAGACTGGTAAGTGTTAAAGGTTTGGGGGGGACAACCCCCTTCATCTTCCCCTGTGATTTTAACTTATTACACCTCAGATCAGTAAGGGACAAAGCATCAGCTTTAATAATGGTAAAGCTAGATTGGAGAACAAATCTTGGGCCTGAGCCAACATGGGACCTTTTAGGACCCTTTACTCCTTTTGCTGAATTAAAGTTAACCAGGTAACAGGGAAGGACGGATGCACAGGTGGAGAAACAGAAGGGAGCACAGCAATTTTTTTTTTTTTTTTGGAGACTGGGTCTTACTGTGTCACCCGGGCTAGAGTGCAGTGGTGTCATTACAGTTCACTGCAACCTCAGACTCCTGGGCTCAGGTGATTCTCCTGCCTCAGCCTCCCAAGTAGCTGGGACTATAGGCGTGTGCCACCATGCCTGGCTAATTTTTCTATTTCTTGTTGAGATGGAGGGTCTCGCTCTTGCTCAGGCTGATCTTGAACTCCTGACCTCAAACGATCCTCCCGCCTCAGCCTCCCAAAGTGCTGGGATTACAGGCATGAGCCTCCGTGCCTGGCTGAGAGCAGCAGTGTTTGTGGAGCCTGCCATAGACAGGGCCTCCTGGGACGGCTGCCCCATGGAGATGGGCCCCCCCAACTCTGCCTGAATGCAGGCCCTCCAGGGAGCAGGAAGGCAGGGCTCAACCTGCTCCTTGCTTCTGAGAAACTGAACCCTGCCCACTGCTAATGTAACCCACGATTGATGGGCTTGGTTGTGGATACAAATTTCCTGGCACAGAGGTGACGCCCTGTACGTGGGGACACTAGGACTCCAGTACAAGAAGCTCTCCATTCTGCGCTCCTACTTCTTCCCCTCAGGATTGAGCTCCTCAAATGCAGGAACTGTGAAGAGCAAAGCTGCTTTCAGATATATTGTTTGGAACTCCAAATATTCAGTTATTTTGTCATCAAAGAGAATCCACTAAAACCCCCATTAACAGAAGGCAGCTTAAAGATCAGGACGAGCATTAACGACTCCTCCTGTCTTGCAGCCTGACCGCTAATTCTGTTCTGTTAGGGAATGGTTGTGTTTTGACTTTTAGAAAAATGCAGCATTTATAAAACAATTTAGTCTTTTTTTATAAAATTTGTTGTTATGTTGATCCCTTAGATCTCAGATACAAAAACAGTAAAAACAAACTAATAAAATCCGCCCAACTGGATAACAATGTTATTGTAAGGACAACAACTCCAAAGTTGCAAAATAGTGGTTGGGAATATAATTTTGAAATTAAATTATCATTTTTCTTTCATGATTCATAAGCTTGAGTAGCTGGGATGATAATAACAACAGGGCAGAAGCTTCCCGGGTGGGCCTAAGAACTGACCCACAGTGCATGTTGGTGCTCAGCCCAGAACACGAGCCTTGCACTGGCTCTCTGCTGCTTCTTGGTCCCGTCAGGCTCTTACTGCCTCACTTTATACCCTTTGGCCTGCAGAGGGTAATTCCCCTCCTGCACCACAGACTACAGGATTCAGTAAAAACAATGTGTTGCTCAAAGGCTTTTAAAATTTTTTTAGGCTCTGGATAGTTATGCGTGCCAGAATTTGGAAATTTGAATAAGTAAGGTGTACTCATAATAATAATACTTTTTGTTTGTACAGTACTTGTTCATAGGTTTCCAGAGAGATTTCCTTTGTATCTTTTTATGTGATTCTCACAGTCACCTGACATGTGAGGGGTGAGGCAGACGCTAATCACTTGACACAGGAAGAGGCAAAGTTGTGACAGTCTTGCTAACCTGAGTCTAGTCCCAGATGGTGGGAGCTCTTCTGACTCCTCACCTTTTGCTTTTCCAGTTTGTTTCTTTAGGACCAATGCATTTGGATTTTAGAGTGGGCCTGGGGTATAGTAGTCATGTATAGCCTTAGACTCCTTCACTTGCAAGTGTTAGAAAGCACGAAAACTGCTCAAAGAAAATGGAAAATTTACCGATTTGTATAACTGAAAAGTCATATGATAGAGCAGATTTCAGGCATGGCTTGATCCAGAGGTTCCAACAACATATTCAGAATCTAGTTTCTCTCTTTGCTTTTCACTTCTGCTCTCTGTCTTTGCCCTATTTCACAGCCAGGCCCTCCTTTCATGGGTATTGTTAACTCCAGGCTCACATCCTCACACCTTTCATAGAAAGAGACTATCTTCCTGGTAGCTCCTGCAGGAATTCCAGGTATCACTCTGCTTGGATCAGTCTGGGCCACTGCCCATCCTTGGTCTGAAAAAGAGTAGGAGGATGGGAGTATGGTGATTGGCCTGCCCTGGACCATGGCTTCCCTGAACCATTCACTGTGGTTGGAGAGACTTGGAGCCCTAGGTATATAGGACCCCCACCCAGATCCCATAGACTGAGAAGAGGGTATGGTGGGTCTTCAGTATTGAGGTGCTTTACCAAAAAAGGGGTATAGATACTAGGTGGCCAAAATCCTTCAAAAGTCCATTGTAAATGTCAATCTAACACATTTTCAGGCAGGCGGGATGTTCTGTAACCTAGAACAATGCTTCATGAGCTGTGATTCACAGGTGTGCCAGTCTTTGAACTTTTTGTTACCTGTTCATGAGATCGCCTTCAACACTAACCATACTGTTAGTCGAGCTGGCATATTGTTTTTTTTTTTGTTTGTTTTTTTTTTTTGAGACAGAGTCTCACTTTGTTGCCTGGGGCGAGTGCCCTGGCGTCAGCCTAGCTCACAGCAACCTCAAACTCCTGGGCTCGAGCAATCCTACTGTCTCAGCCTCCCGAGTAGCTGGGACTACAGGCATGTGCCACCATGCACGGCTAATTTTTTCTATATATATTTTTAGCCGTCCAATTAATTTCTTTCTATTTTTGGTAGAGACGGGGTCTTGCTCTTGTTCAGGCTGGTCTTGAACTCCTGAGCTCAGGACGATCCGCCCACCTCGGCCTCCCAGAGTGCTAGGATTACAGGCGTGAGCCACCGCGCCCGGCCATGGGATATTGTTTTGATAGCCCGACTTTTTGAAGAAGGAAGTAATGCATTGGTTTACATTCTCTTGGCAGCTTCTTATTTTCTCAAGGACCAGTACTTTGAGTGGCATTGACCCGGAATACAACTGCCCTTATTTTTTTGAGAGATAGGGTCTTACTCTGTTGCCCAGGCTGGAGTGCAGTGGCAGTATCATAGCTCACTGCAGCTTCGAACTCCGAGCTTGAACTTCGAGCTCAAGCAATCCTCCAGCCTCAGCCTCCCAAGTAGCTGGGACTGCAGGTGCACGCTACCATACCCGGCTAATTTGTCTTTTTTTTTAGAGAGAGGAGGTATCTCTACGTTGCCCAAGCTGGCTTCGGACTCTTGCACTCAAGCTATCCTCCAGCCTCAGTCTCCTGGGTAGCTGGGACTACAGGCACAAGCCATAGCACTGTACTTAGAACACAGCCTTCTTTAATAAACGAAAAGAAGCTGTTGCAATTCAAACTCTTTGAACAAAGAAAAACAACCAAAACCGAATATACCCAATTAGAGTGGGAGGAGGGCAGAAAGGAGGTACTTATAATTATTTTTGAGTAAAATAACTCAACCCAGCATCTTTTCTTTGTTTTCTGAGCTTTTTGTTTTTACACAGTTGCTTAGAAATTCATAGGGGGGATAAATACATGAGGCGCTCTTGCAGTCTGTGTTGGATAGAAAACAGGCACCAATATGGTGCCAAGGTGTCAGTTTAATGAATCCATAAGGAACTGGGGGGAAAGTGCTCAGTTAAAACCAGTGGGTGTATAGTTATGCAAGACACTTTCTGGGTAGCTCTGCTCCCTAAGGGCCTCCTTTATCTGACAAGGCCTTCAAGTTCTGTTCTCCTGATGTGCAGCTCTTGGGAGAAAGCTAAGTTAACTCTGCAAAGGTGTTATGGGAAAAGTTCTCGGTTGATTTTTCTACCTGAAACTCACAACCGAATGATATACAGAGTTAAGGAAAGAGATTTTTCTTCTAGCTCTCCATTAAGCAAATATTTATTTGGGACCTACTATGTGCTGGGGGCTTAAAGACAAATAAGACCTGGTTCCTGACCTTGAGGGACTGAAAGTGATTGGGGCGGGGGTGCAGTGCTAGACACACAGCTCGCCATAGGAACAGACGCCGTGAATATTCAGTGTTAAGCGTGCGCTGGCCACTTTCTGTTGCCAATCCTGATGACATGTGAAGGTGGACTTGCAGTGATATAGTATCGTCCCTTCTGCTTGGGCTGATCCGGGCCCAGCTTTTCTACACTGAGTAAGGTCACAGCGATGATCACTCTGATGGCATGAGTGTCAGTCTTTGGAGGGACTGTAGGACTTTGATGGGTCGTTATTACTCTTGTTATAATTTGCTGGTCTGAAGCCTTCCCAGCTAGACAGGATTGCCTCACAGCCTGTGCTGGTGCCTGTTTAGAACAGATGTGCAAATTCCTACATTCGTGAGCGTGCTGCTGAGAGGCTATCCTGGTGTTGGGGATTTGCTCAAAGTGTGCAGTTTTCTTGCTTAGGGGAGGTCAGGATCAGCAGTTGGAGGATTCTGTGGATCTAGGTTAAGGCATCTTGACAAGACTGGAATTGGTTTCCTTGCTGAGCTCTTTGATCTTGGTTCTTCGTAACTACTTGTCATGGTTTTTCTCTTCCATGAGCAAAACATTCTTTCAACATGTTGGAGGTAGAGATGGGATTGGGCTTATTGGTGGAGAAAGCATGAGGATAATTAAACCCACGTGGAACAAGTTACTCAGTTAAGCAAAATGGGACCTGCGGGTCCCTCCTTCCTTTGTTGGGCTCCGATAGCACAAAGGAACTTGGATCCACAAAGAAGGAGAATGCAGGTGTTGGTGTGGAATGGAGAATCTCCCTGTTACTGCTGATTAGAGGCAGCTCTCCTCTTTCAATGCTTTTTTCTTATCATAGGTGATCAGAGTCCACCTAGAAGGATTATTTTTTTAAATATGGGCTCGGTGGCAATACGGTAAACCTGTCCGCAGATTTTCATTATCTTCTTACTCCATCTAAAGATGTTTCCCATAACTCTTGCAAAATGTCTTATTAAAATTGAACTCCTTGGGGAAAAGCTTCATGACATTGGATTTGGCAATGATTTCTTTGGATGTAACACCAAAAGCACAGGAAACAAAAGAAAAATAGACTAATTGGACTTCATCAAAATGAAAAACTTTGGTGCATCAAAGGACACTATCAACAAGGTAAAAAGGCAGCACATAGAATGGGAGAAAA
This sequence comes from Indri indri, assembly GCA_004363605.1. Classification (NCBI taxonomy): domain Eukaryota; kingdom Metazoa; phylum Chordata; class Mammalia; order Primates; family Indriidae; genus Indri; species Indri indri. Next base: position 222,940 of record RJWJ010000115.1, on the reverse strand, counting down.
TATTTGCAAATCACTTATCTAATAAGGGATTAATATGTAGACTATATTGAGAACTCACAATACTCAACAACAAAATTCAAACAACCTGATTGAAAAATGGGCAAAAGACTTGAACAGACATTTCTCCACAGATGATAATATATAAAGGTTCATAAGCCCATGGAAAGATGTTCTGCATCATTAATCATTAGGAAAATGCAAATCAAAACCATGCGAGATACCGCTTCACACCCATTAGGATGGCTATTATCAAAAAGACAGAAAATAACAAGTGTTGATGAGGATGTGGAGAAATTGGAACCCTTGTGCACTGCTATTGGGAATGTAAAACAGTGCAGCTGCTATGGAAGACAGTATGGCAAGTCCTCAAAAAATTAAAAATAGAATTATCATATGATCCAGCAACTCCATTTCTGGATATATACCCAAAGGAATTGAAAGCAGGGACATGAAGAGGTTGTTGTATACTCATTTCTATTTGGCCATTATTCACAACAGCCAAAAGGTGGATGCAACTCAAGTGTCCATCAGCAGATGACTAGAGAAAGAAAATGTGGCATATACATATTAATACAGTAGAATATGATTCAGCCTTAAAAAGAAAGGAACTCCTTCACACGCTACTACATGGATGAAACTTGAGCACATTATGCTAACTGAAATAAGGCAGTCACAAAAGCATGAATACTGTATGATTCCACTTAGATGAGGTACCTAGAGTAGGCAAATTCACGGAAAGTAGAATGGTGGTTGCCAGGAGTTGGGCGGAGGGGAGAATGAGTTAGTGTTTAGTGGGTACTTTCAGTTTTGCAAGATGAAAAGAGTTCTGGAAATGGATGGTAGTGATGGTTGCACAACAATGTGAATGTACTTAAAGCTACTATCCTGTACATTTAAAAATGGTTAACATGGTAAATTTTACGTTATGTATATTTTATCACAATTTTTAAAAATTAAAAAAAAAAAAACCTGGGTTCCAGTAGAAGTTTTCTTGAGAATTATATGAAAAGGAGAGGGTGATAATGTGTTCTTGCTTGTCCTACCCAGAACTCCTTTGGGACGCTGTGGGATGTGCTTATTTAGCTTAACTGAATTCAGTTCCAGGTTCTTGGGTAAAAGAGTGTGAAAAACAGCGGTTCACTGAGAGCAGGCGAGTCCGCCCACCGTGCTAGCCTGTGCATAGCTGAAGGACCGATGCCCCCCATAGGCTGTTTCTTATTCCTGTGCATCTCTCTTAGCATTAGCATTTTGCCAAACAGGAGGAGCTCCTGGTATTGTAAGATGTCTATTTTTCATACGACAAGGCTCCTAGACACCAGTCAGCTGCTTTAAGCGATGTACAGATGAGGGACAGAGATGGCATCCAAGCTTGTACTGGAGATGGGGACAGAGGGCAGTCTGGTCCTCTGCCCTCAAGGAGTTTGCCATCTAATGGCAGAATCGTAAGATTAATGTAAATAAACGCTTAAATCTATTTCATGCAAAATCAATTTATGAATATTGATGTGTGTATATAGTATGCATATTCAAATACCTCACCATCTTCCAGTTTATAAAGATAATTATGATTAAAACAAGCACTTTTATGAAGAGAATTTTAGAAGAAATCTAGGTAAAAGGTAATAGAAGTAGAACTAAAAAAAAAAAAATAGAACTGGATGAGACCACAGAGAGATTTAGTGCCTAGAAATTCAAACTGTAATAACTCACAACATAATTATAATGGGGTGGTGAATTCAGGTTTCAGCTTTCTGAAGCCAAATAAGAAAGTTAGGGCTGGTCCGATCGTAGTGGGTTATCAGAACTTATTAACATTAATGTCACTAAAGTTGGTATTCAGCCCCCCACTGCTAAATTTGACTGGCTTAAAAAAAATAAAAATAAAAAAAGAAGGTTAGAAGACTCAGTGCTTGTAAGGTAAGAGCTGAGCCATTGCTGAAGAAAAGTGAAGCTCTTCCTCGCTCTCAGGTTTAAGGGCAAGTTTCCTGACTAGATGACTCAGTGGGGCAGGTCTTCAACAGCGGCCTTAAACGCAACAGCCACCCAGTGTCTAGGATTCTTGGTGCATCTGGAGGCATAATGACATGGTACAGTTCAGTAGGAGCATTCTCTGGGGGTAAAAGCGACACACATCTGGTTATCTGGTTCCTTTCAGGGGTAAGCAGTTTACCCTTAGACAATCCTCCAAGAGCATTATTTCTTGCCTGCACAATTTTGATAAAAATTGCGCAACCAACAGTTCAAAGTAACTTTCTTTGGCAAAGACCTGGAGTGCGATTATTCTGTATTGTAGATTAAGGACACACCTCCATATTCCAAAAAGAAAAGTAGGATTGATCTTTTACAAAAATTAAGAAGCTGACCCAGGACTTGTACTTGAATAAGGGAGTCATTCACACCTCTGCAGAGTGACCCAAGGCTGTGCCTGTGGGCAGGGCCAGGGATTTCCATGGAAAACTGTTCTAAGTTCCAACACCTGAACAAATAACAATCAAGCTTTCAAAATTTCACTCTGGGAAGCATGGGAATAATGAAATATTCCTAAGTAATAGTTACCAATTTCTCTTCATAGCCAAAAAAAAATTTAAATGGTATGTAGATGAAATGTTGAATTTTAAACTAATGGACTCTAAGAGTAAATTAGTTGCAAATTGTGCCCGCAAGTAATTAACTGAATTGCCCTGTAGAATAGCTATAGTTTAATTTGGTCAATTACGTTTTGACAGACTTGTATCAAAAATGATGATTTGGGCTTTGTGATAGTTGATGTTGGACCATTTTTCCTGATGAAAGATGATAGGACCTTTTATTGTTGAGGTCATTCCTAGAGTTTTGGCAGTGTAGAAGAACATAATTTATTTTTCTGTTTCTCTTTAGCAGCAAGCTAAAGATCTAGATCATACAAAAGTGGTTTAAAATGATGAAGAGTTAGATTAAAAAAAAAGAACCAGAACACATCCCTCAGTTTTCTGGTTTGTATAATGGGATGTTAATAATATCTATCTCATAGAGTTATTATGAAGTTTAAATACGTAAAAGCAGTTAGAACAATGTCTGGCACATAGTACTCAATATATCTTAGCTACTAATATTGCTGTTATCATTTCTTAGAATATTTGATTTAACAAAAGTAAATCCTGCTAACTCTGCCTCCATAGAGATAATAAAGGGCAGGTTTTCTAAAAGAATCAGTCACTAGGTGGTCTCTTGAGCTAATATAGCACAGTTTAGACTGGGGCTTGTGCAGAGTTAGAGGCCAAGGAAGGATGGGTAATTAAAGTTGCAAACTGTCTTAATATTGACAGATTTCTACCCAGGCTGATAGAGTGTAACTGGTCAATTGTAGAATAACGGTCTCTAATGCCTGCTGGCTTCTCAGTAGAAAAAAATGGCTTGAGAAATTCAGATTTAAAATTTGTTAAGAAGCAGAAGATAGCCCTTTTGAAAATCGCATAGGTTTTACTCTGAGTTCATCCATTTTAGTTCTTATCAGTTTTATTACTGGAGGAAGCAGACGGCCAGGATTTGGAACACACTGGTCATACTGAACTTTGAACAGTTAGATGTCCAGGAAGTTTTCACTGGGGCTTGACATAATTTGGTATCATAATATTGAGGCCGAGAGCATGGGTTTTGCAGTTAGATAGGCCTGGATTGCAGTCCTGGCTCTGCCCATGAACTAGCTGTGAGCACTCATGCAAGTTGCCTCATCTCTCTAAGCTTCTTTTTCCTTGTCTATAAAATCAGGGTAATTGCATCTACTAACGGAGGTGCTGGGAGGAGGTTTGAATAAAAGAATGCAAACAAAATAATTAGCACTGTTCCTAACACATTGTTGGCGGTAGCTATTATTAGTGTACTTTAAATCAATTCTACATTTATAGATAGATCCTTTTCCAGAATATGATCAGAGAAGGGCCTAGGTCAGGAAGATTGAGAAAACTATTGGCAGGTCGTAAAATTGAGAAAATTAAGCCTCCTTCAAGTCTAGAGTTAGGGTCTACAGTTCTGTGATTCCTAAATCTGATCTCATTACTGATTTTAGAGCCAAGGAGGCAAAAATCATTTTAAATAAGGTCCTAATTTGATAAGATCCAATCCACCCTTTCATATTTGCTTTCATGTGCCATATGATTAACCTGTCCAAGATTTTCTTTGCTGTCCTTTCGAGCCAAGAACTAGAAGGCTGGGGTCCAAGTTCACCAAACATGGGCCTAATAGATAAAGCCAGCTTAAAAATATATATATATATTTTATAATATATATTTATATATATAAAATCTCTAATAATTTTAAGAGATACAAAAAATAACAAAATCTAAAATTTAAGAGGAATAAAAAGCACAAAAGATAAATGAAAAAATAGAAATTACAATTTGATATTAAAAGGAAAAAACAATTTGAGTTGAACTTTTCATGAAAGATAAAGTAAAAGTAGAAAGTGTTTAAAAAAAGGCAAGAAAAATGTAAGGCAAGAACTCAGAAAACAGCACAAGTTAGAAATGGATACTAAAACAGGGCAGAGCTATATAAAGTTATAGACGTTTAAGAAACAAGGTAAAAATACATCCTCTATAAAGATGAAGAATAAATCCATCTGGAAGTAGGTGAGCAGCATAATCTTGAAGCTGGTTCTCTAAACTGCGGTGATTTACCCAGGTTGGTGGTCGGCCGAGGCTGCAGAGAGCGGGGCCCGCGGTTAGTGACACTGGCCACCTTTGGACAGTGCTCCTGAGCCTCTCCTCCAGGGGCTTCCCCTTCGGTATTTCTGCCGTCCCTCCCTGCAGCTCCAGGTGCTGCTTATTGTTCTCCCTGCACCACAGGGGAGGAAACTAAAGTTTGGATATGCGCCTTGCACCATTAGCAGGTCTGAAGCCTACGCTGATGCTAAAACCCATGTTCTTATTCTTTATGTTTTTCTGCCTTCTGACACCATTAGCATCATCAACAACAAAGACAATAACAGAATCCCTTGCACCTTTGTCCTTCCCCCTCACCTGGTCAAGATTACCTGCCCAGGTAGGAGAGACTGCCATTCTTAGCAAACAGCCCAGCAAGAGGAAATGGGCCTATAACCCACTGGAGGGTTACATTTTTTCTATTTTCTCCTACCATTTTTTTTAAATGGGCAGTTATTCAGTTATTCAGATATTTAACCTCAGGTCAGTCTCCTAAATATTTCCTTAATGTGGCCACTTTTTTCTGTCTTCACTGCCACCGCCACGTTCAGGCCACTCTCTTGTCACTCCTTGTATTAGTTTCCTGTGGCTGCTTTAACAAAACCACGTACTTGGGTGACTTAAAACAACAGAGTGTATTCCCTCACAGTTCTGGAGTCCAGAAGTCTGAAGTCAGTCTCACTGGGCTGAAATCCAGGTGTGGGCAGGGCTGTGCTCCCTCCTGAGGCTCAGTGGGTAATCTGTTCCTTGACTCTTCCAGCTTCTAGTGGCCACTGGCATTCCTGGGCTTACGGCTACATCACTCCATCTCTGCCTGTGTGGCCACATTGCCCCTTGTCTGTGTGTGTCAGATCTCTGCGTCCCTCTTACAAGAACGCGTGCGATTGCACGTAGGGCCCACTGGATGATCCAGGATAATTCCTCCATCTCAAGATCCTCATTTACTTAGAGTTGCAAAGACCCCCTTTTTGCCATCTAAGGTAACATTCACAGGTTCCAAGGATTAGGAGGTGGATATCTTTTGGGGGGCCATTTTCCAGCCTATGGCACCCCTAGATTTTGTAGCCGTCTCTGCCTCCTGTCCTCTACCCTGCAGCCCAACTTCCTTTAAACATGCAGATCATGTCACAGGCTACTTTAAAAGTCTTCAGTGGTTCCTGGGGCCCTCAGGACCATCCCAATTTCCTGATATGGCCCGCAAATACCCTTCCGCTTTATCTCCCCCACTTTTCCCTTCACCCATGCTGCACTTCCTGCAGTTCCTTGGTGGAGCCGGATTGCGCTGTCTGTGGGGCCTTTGAGGGCTCCTCTGCCTGCGGCACTTTCCCACCTCCTCACATTTTGTTTGGCTCATGCTGGTTCATCATCCAGTTCTTACTTAGATTTTGGACCTCACTTCCTCCAAGAAGGCTCGCTGTCCCGGTGCGGGTTAGGCGTGCCTTTCTGTGTGCTTCATCTGAGCTCTCACGTGATGGGGACAGGCTCCCTATCTCATGTCCGCCTTGCTCACAGGATGTGCACCCTGCGTCTGGCACAGTGCCTGACACACTGGAGACTTAAATGCTTGTTGATGAGCGACCCATCGGAGGGGAGCCTCTACATCCACCCTACCGAGAGGAATACTGCAGGAAAGAGCGCTAATCCACGGAGAAGTCTTTGCTGGAGAGAATGTGCGTGTGAATGCCAGAAGTTCCCACATATCTTTATTTTTAAGCAAAAACCAAGAATCATGTGATTATGAGATCAAAGAAAATATTTTCATGCTTCTTATTCTGTTTTCTTTCAGGCCATTCCTGTGTTTCTCACTTTGCATAATGTAGCTGAAGTTATCATCTGTGGGTACCAGAAGTGTTTTCAGAAAGAGGTAAATGATCGTGCAAAATGCTAGTTTTACTTTCCTTGCTTTAAATTTCAAAGAAGCACTTTTCTTTCTATGGCCCCAATTAGTGTGTGCATTTTCCTGCCACAAATTTCCAGTTAAGACTTCCTGACCATGGTCACTGATTTCGAGGAACAGGGTTTTGACTTCGCTGTAGTTCACCAAACATACGTGGGAATGCTTGTTGATGTGAACAGAACTCTGCTTCAGGCCAGGGCTGAACTAGACCCTCAGGAGACAAGGAGGACTTGGCTGTGGGCTGTGGGGAAGCAGTCCCACCCCCAGCTGTCCCCAGCACCACATGGAAAGGCGTGGCAGTAAAGGCATGGCAGTTTCACGCAGGGCGTGGGAGTCCCAGCCCACGTTGGGGAAATTTGCTCTTTTTTCTCCAATCGCAGCTGTGCCTTGTACCAGCTAGAACAAGCTCCTTCACCCACTGGGCCTCCATCTCTGCGAGTTGATAATAACAGCACCCAACTCACAGGGTTGTTGGGAGGACACAGCAACTACACGTGTTAAGTGCTTCCAGCCAATTCCACCGCATCGGCTCTGATTATTAATGTTATTAGTGGTGGTTTCAATTTTGTCCCTCTTTTAAGAGTTCCTTTTTTATGACATCTGCGCATTTGGTGTCATATCAATTTTTGGAACTTTTCAAATATAGAGAGGGGCCGGGCACAGTGACTCATGCTGTAATCCTAGCACTCTGGGAGGCCGAGGCAGGAGCATCACTTGAGGTCAGGAGTTTGAGACCAGCCTGAGCAAAAGAGAGACCCCGTCTCTACTAAAAATAGAAAGAAATTAGCTGGACAACTAAAAATATATATAGAAAAAATTAGCCGGGCATGGTGGCGCATGCCTGTAGCCCCAGCTACTCGGGAGGCTGAGGCAGGAGGATCGCTTGAGCCCAGGAGTTTGAGGTTGCTGTGAGCTAGGCTGACGCCACAGCACTCTAGCCCAGGCAATAGAGCGAGACTCTGTCGCAAATAAATAAATAAATAAATAATAAAATGCAATGCACAGTGGCTACCTGGCCCCCTCAGGCAGTGTGCTCCTTACAGGTGTGCAGGAGAGAGAGGTGTCCTTCCCATGGGCTGAGGTTGCGGCCCCGCCATCCCACTGCTCCCCGGAGGTGGCCCCGTCAGCCAACTCTCCTCCCTCCTGTGTGAGCCTCTCCCTTGCTGCTGGCTGCCGTCCCTGGGCCCATGACCGTGCTCAGTGTTGTCAGTCTGCTGAGGAGAGAGTGGGCTCTGGGGGACTCGCGCTCACCCAGCCCAGGAAGGTGTGTTTGCAAAAGCGGCCTCGTGCGGAAAGTCTCCCGCTCCTTGGGCCGTGCTGCCCCACCTCTGCCTCTCTCACCCTGCCCCTGCCCGGCCGCCGGCCCGAGACGAGGCTGGGCTTCGTGCTGCCCACGTCCTCTTGTCCCTCTCGCCCCAGCCTCTCCTGCTGCTTTCCCCACCGCTCCCCTGAACAGTGCTCCGGCTGAAGTCACCGGTGGCTTCATCCGTGTGGCTCTTCCTCGGCTTTTCCACCGTTCATCCCCCGCCCCTTCTCTGGAGCCGCAGGGCCCCCTCGGCCTTAGCGCCCCTCCCCGCCCGCTTCTCTCCCCTGGTCCCGGCTCTTCCTCTGCAGCTGACTGTCCTCTTCCATGTCCTTCATCTGCCTCTTCGGGGCCCCCAGGTAGAGCCTGCTGTGAACAGCCCTGGGCTCAGCCACTGTCGTTTCCTACGTGGGGAGGGTCCCCTGGCAGAGGCTGGGAGGAGGATCTCTGTGTAGGTAGAGGGCTCCCTGGCCTCTCAAGGAGCATGAGCGCCTTTCTTTGACATTTTATTTACCAAACTGTCGTGTAATTTCCGCATTTCATGAGTTCTAGTGTGCTGCATTTTTTTTTTTCATATTTCAATCCATTTAAATTGGGGGGAGGCTCTTAAAACCAAAGTGTTCTGGTGTCATTTTTTCTTTCTCTCTTTTCTAGTACATAAAATAAAGGGAAGTTTTATAATCAGTGGTATCTCAGATTCAGTGAGATACGCCACTGTTTTCCCTGTGTCTCCGGCCTCCTTCCTTGAGCCCTCGGATGGCAGGGACCACATGGCGGTTCTCTTTGTAGCCCCGGACTCAGCCCAGAACTGGTGCTGCGCTAAATAGCCATGAGGTTGTCACTGAGGGTTCAGGTTCAGAAACTCCTGAGAGCTGCTAGCTCCGGGAGCCTGACTCATGCCACTCAGATTCCAAGAAGTCTTCGTATCCATGAAAGGGACACTTTCTTATGAATTTAGAAATGAAGATTTTCTTGGTCTAGGGGCGAGATTTAGACATTTCCACAGAGTTTTGCTCCCTGATGGACAAGTCGGGTCCCATACATGAGGGTAAGCATAGGACGTGGGCTGGGAGTCCCCCGGGGAAATTTCCATCCAGCAGGGGACCCCCCCCGACCCCACTCCAGAGGCCAGGGCAGATGTCTGGCTGAGGGCACCTGTCCTTGGCAATAACCGAATGAACATCAGAGGATCCATTCCACCACTGACACAAACATTATTCCTTGTCAGGGCAAATTAGAAAAAAATTGAGTAGGTAACATTTTTCTTTTTAGTTATTAAAAGACACCTTTCTCTCCTTTATGAATGTAATAAAATGTAAGAAGTTGTAGAAAATAGAGGAAAAAAGGCTGGTTGTGGTTGCTGACACCTATAATCCTAGCACTCTGGGAGGTCAAGACAGGTGGATTGCTTGAGGTCGGCAGTTTGAGACCAGCCTGAGCAAGAGCAAGACCCCGTCTCTACAAAAAATAGAAAAATTAGCCAGGTGTGGTGGTATGCACCTGTGGTTCTAGCTACTTGGGAGGCTGAGGCAGGAGGATCGCTTGAGGCCAGGAGTTTGAGGTTGCTGTGAACTATGGTAACACTGCTGCACTCTACCCAGGCAACAGTGACACCCTGTCTCAGAAAGAAAGAAAGAGAGAGAGAGAAAGAGAGAGGCAGAGAGAGAGAGGGAAGGAAGGAGGGAGGGAGGGAGGGAAAGAAGGAAGGAAGGAAAAAAAATAGAGGAAACCACCCCCCCCCGAAATCAACTGCGCTTCTGTTTCCCTAAGGAAACCACTCTTCTTTCAGACGTTTTTATATGCACATATATAGACGTATTTACACAAATGGTAAAATACATCTTGTTTTTCCATTTATCAGTTTGTCAGGAATCCCTGTTCTCGTCTTCGTTCCACACTGGATGAAGCATGTGCTGACCAGGTCCTACTTGTAGTCTTGTAGGTGGTTTCTAGCAGTTTGGCGTTAACATCTGCTGTGTGATCAAGGTTGCTGTGATATGTTCTTGGTGAGACTTACATTTCAGAGGATACAGCTGGGAGCCTTGATGAAATGATCCCATGAGGAACACAGTTGCACAGACTGTTAAATGTTAGAACGAGGGCTATTTTGTCTATTCTGTGTAGGCTTTCCTAGAATCCATTTTAGGGAGTGAAATTGACCTCCTCATGACTTCATTCCCAGATTATGAAAATAAACTCTATCTGGAGCCTGTATTCATTTTTACCACCCACAGCTAGTCCTTCGTGTGCACACACACATGCACACACATTCATACACATACCGTTTGACTATAAGGTAGAATGTGGCTCATGGAATTAATCTTACTGCCTTGCAGACTTATTTATTACAGTTTAATATTGGAATACTGCTATTTATTTATTAATTCGTTCAATGTTTATTAAGTAGATGATGTCCAACATCTTGATAATTCTAAAGCTGCAGAGATGTAGAAGGCACATTTCTTCCCCTCACAGAACTCAGAGGTGAACGGAGGAGCTGACCTGTAAACTCGGGCCATGATGCCAGTACAATGTCATATGGGCTGGAACAGGGTGGTGGGTGGACCAAGGGGTGGCCACCAGTAAGTCTGCTTGGAAGGGGCAGGGAAAGCTTCCCCAGGGGCAAGATTTGGGCCGAGTCACCCAGGACGGATAGGGATTTTCCAATTGGACAAGGAGCAAGGACATTTCCGGGCAGGCAGAGGAAGCAGCAAATGAAGGCCAGTGGCTTAAGGGGGCCAGTGGGGGTGTCACTGCAGGACTGGCAGGTGGGCTGCGGGCAACTCCCCTCATTTCTCAGTGCCCTGAGTGCCCTCATCTGTAACCTTTAACCCTTGACTTAGTTAATCCATAATTAAATGAGTCAATAGCTGTAGAGCCCTTAGAACAGCACCTGGCACAGAGTAAGTAGCCCTCAGAGTAAGTTAGCTATTTATTGTTATTTTTGGCACTGTGCCTTACCCATTCAGAACCCTGAGATATCATTAGGACTTATTATGGGTTATTTTTGGACTGAGGGGCCTGAAAAGGTGAATGTCCCGGCATCATCTCCTCAGAAGTCTTCAGAGCCCTGGGGGAGTGGAGCTAAGTCATGAACACATTGCTTGTTTTTCTCCCGGTATCTCAGGTTCTAGTCAGAAGGAGTTTAACGTAAAAAAAGAATCTTTCCTCCTTGGAAAGGGTGAACTCTTTCAGGCACTGGATTTATTTGTTGCCCTGCAATGTAAGTCCTGGAACAGTTACTGGGTGACCATGTTATTCATGGGAGAGTTGGAACATCCTTTTTGTTTCTTTCCTCTCTGTTTCTACTCCTCCACCAGACCGTTGAGAGTTTGGTTATATTTAGCCCAGAATCCTTTACTAACACATTTTACCGTCAGAGGCAGTTACACAGGTATCACCTTTGCCCTCATCCTTTCCTCACTAAATTCTCACCAGGTGGCAGTGCAGTCACACTTGGCCTCCAGAGGCAGGGTTGGACAAAGCTCAGAGATGAAAGATTTGAAAGATGCAAGCCACAGCTTTGCACACAGACAGGATCTGTTTATTAAAACAGCAGAAACTTAGTTATTTAGTAACACATGAAAACTTGAGACAGCCTTCCTAGCAAGCCACATGTTTGTCTTGTCAGCCCTTCACTTCTCAACAATGTGTTTATACTTTACCTGAACTGGTGTCAAAAATTGCAGTTTGACCCCAACTAGCAAAATGATCCTTTTGCTATGTTCAGAATTAATGTGTGTTAACATGTACACATTAGTCTACAATACAAAGGACTGATTTTCTTAAACGAATTAAAAGGAGTCCAAACTATAATAAAATTTCATCATTTCAGGGAGCTTTAAATGCCAATTTTGTGTTCCCTCAGTCTGCCCTTTTTTTTTCCTTCTGCCTAGGGTGGAGTGGAATGTCCCTTCTCCTTTTTCCTGTTTCTTAATTTTCATGTCATACCAGATAATTTATGGTATTGCTTAGAGTCAGAGTTGGATTAATGAAAGGAATATTTGAAGAGACAGAACTAGAATAGAAGTTGAACAAGAGCTTAATTGCTTTTTACATACAGGTTACATTGATTTTTCTCTCTCTTCTTTTCTTGGTGCGTAAGATTTTTGAAGGCTTGGCCGCGATGTCATTTTGTTTTTCACGGGTAGACATCATTCTAATGGTGAAAGTGCTTTGCCCAAGTGACTCAACTCTGGAACTCTGAGTCATCCTTCATTTGGTCCAAGCAGAAAAGGCTTCGTTTAATACTGAAGTGCAGCAAGCTGTTAAGCCCCGTAATAAACTTACTCATGATTTATTGCCTCTCGATCTAAATGTTTTCTTTCAAGGAGAAAAAAAAGAGGTTTGAAAGTCTAATTATAGGTCTCTTTATTTTCATACAGAAAACATCTCCTGCAAAGATCTGTAGGTAAGTTAAAATAAAAAAAACCTCTGAAATATAAGATTTAATTTAATTTTAACTTGAATAATAAACTGTTGAAGATTTAAACTCTGGGAGCTGACAGGAATTTATTATAAACACTCCTATATCCCTAATTTGTGTCTTATTCTAAAATTTCCTGTGTCCGTCTCTTTTTTTTTTCTGAAATATTTTATTTTTAAGGGAAAAACAAAACCAACCCACGCTAGATTTCAGTTGTTGATGCCCAAAACTTCACTAATAATTGTGCAATACTGATGGAGAACAAAAATGAAAAACACGGAAATGACTTAAAATTTTAAAAATAATGCTTGCAGTTTATTAGGGCTTTAAGATTTTCCATGGTGGGAAAAACACTAGCCTGTGGGTCCTGGGTCATGGAAAGGTTTCTCATCCTCTGTGCCTCAGTTTCCTCAGCCGGACCATGAACCAGGCTGTCCTCTCGGGCAGGTACCTCTGCCTCCGGCATTCTAATTCTAGCCCGGGTGCCTTGTTCTCTGACTGCTTCCTGCAGTAGCTAAGAAGCCCCTAGAAGTAAAAAAGCTGTATTCATCGAAAACCAACAGAGATGCTTTGATAGATGGATTTAGGACTTTTGTTTCAGATATTTCTGGGCTTTCTTCCAATCCCGCCCCCTCTTCCTTTTTGCCTTTATTATAGACTGCAACTTGAAAGAGAAACAAAAAACAAAACCTCAGGACTCATTTTCTTGTTTAAAAAGAGATTAGCAGGTGTTAAAGAGAGACATTAAAACCCACTAATACCTGATATAATCAGGTATTGCTCAAGGCCTGGTGTTATGGGAAACCAGGCAACTGTCTCACCCCCGGGTGTCCTCTGTCTCCCCCAGCCCCTGCCCCTGGGGTTGTCTGTTTGAGGGTAGCTCTAGTGCTCATTCCCTGTGGATGGGGAAGCTCCCATATTCTGCAAAGCCTTTCACTGTAGGTAGGTAGACGCCAAACCCATTGGGATTCTCCCCTCCTCCCACCTAAAACCTGCCTATTCCTGCGCAGTCCCAAGAAGCCCTCCTGGCAATCTCCCCTCTGCTTACTCCACTCTTTGCCTCGGCTTCTTCTCTAGGTCATTTGTGTGTGTGCCTTGTAAGGCAAGGCTGTGGGAATGTGGTGCGCTGGGGTGGAGAAGTGTCCTGAGCCTCAGGCTGTTGTACTGACCTTCCCAAGGCTGTGGGGCCCCAGCTCCAAGGGTTGCTCTGTGCCAGTCCTCCTGCCACCGACCTAGCTGGCCCTGCTGGGCTGTCAGGTACAGCAGACACCTACGTGTGGTTATGGCAGTGAGGACTGTCAGAGTTGCGTAGCATCCCTGTTTTCAGTGTACTAAGATTATAGATACTAGGTTGTTATATATGTATATAAATATGTAAAAAATATAGTTTATATTTAGAATATATATTGATATGAGATGGCATATGACAAAGTCCCCTAAAAGTGAAAACGCTGTATTCAGTGCTTTCGTTCATGCCTTTCATCCTTTGCTGTTTGCTGCCTGATGGGATGTTCAGTAGAGAAGGCCCAGCGCTATATTTGTTGTTGCATCTATAAAACGGAAAGAGGGGGGTGACTAAGCGACAGTTTGGGTTTTGTGCTTTCTGATGCCTTCTTTTAGGATGAGAGGAAGATTGGGGAAAGCTAGAGGCAAGATTTTTTGGTATATGAAACCCAAAACAGATATGCTAAAAACCAGTGATTACCGAACCAGCTCCAAATTGACTTTCTAATGAATGAGGACAGCTTCCTGGAAATATCTATGATTGACAATGTTACTTTTTTGTGCGAGAATTTAAAAAAAAAGTCTTATTGTGGAAATTTCTAAACAAATATAAAAGTAGGCAGAATAGGCTGGTCATGGTGGCTCATGCCTGTAATCCTAGCACTCTGGGAGGTTGAGGAGGGAGGATCACTTGAGCTCAGGAGTTCAAGACCAGCCTGAGCAAGAGTGAGATTACATCTCTACAAAAGAAAAAAAGAAAAATTAGCTGGGCGTGGTACGCACCTGCAGTCCCAGCTACTTGGGAAGCTGAGGCAGGAGGATCGCTTGAGCCTGAGAGTTTGAGGTTGCTGTGAGCTAGGCTGACGCCACGGCACTCTAGTCTGGGTTACAGAGCGAGACTCTGTCTCAAAAAACAAAACAAAACAATCTCTTATATAACCAAAGTGCAATTATTAAATTTAGAGAATTTACATCTGATATGCTACTATTATCTAATATTGAGTCCATGTTCATATTTTGCCAGTTATCCCAATATTCTCTTTTATAGCAGTTTTCCCCTCAATGATGTCATGTCTCTTTCATAGCCTTTAATCTGGACACTTCCTCAGCCTTTCATCGTCTTTCATTGCCTTCGAATTTTGAAGAGTACAGCCCAGTCATTTTGTGGACTGTCCCTAAATTTGGGTTTGTCTCAGTGTTTCCCCATGATTCAGTTTAGGTTCCCGTGTTTGGCAGGAATGCCACCGGAGTGATGTCGTCTCCTGCCGAGTGTGTACTGTCAAGAGGCACGTGGTTAGACCTGTCCCATCACTGGAGACGATAAGTTTGACCATTTGGTCGTGGTGCTGTACAAAGGCTTTCATGTGTTTTCCGTGGTGTTTTCATTTTTGTAACTGGGGTAATTGTGGTCTGATTGCCCAATTTTCCACTTGTCTATTTTTTTGGGATCTGTAGTTGAAAAAAAATCTCCTTTTATTAGACGTTTCACAGACACACAGTTTTTCTCAAGTGAGCCAGCTGTGGTTTTGCAGATGTCCTGCAAACGCCTGCCTCTGGGAAATGGCTCGTGGAGGCCGAGAGGAGGGAATGTCTGGTTGTCAGCAGAGAACATAATAGAAAAATACAAAGGTAGTCGGCTCCTCAGAGGATGGACAGGGAACCGGGTTGGTCACACAGGGTCTCTGCCTCATCCACACGCCAGTGGATGCCTTTCGACCTTCGCACTGTCTGGGAGACGCTTTGATGTTGGAAGGTGAAGCCACAGCGTTTTATCTCCCTCTCCACAGTGCCCTCTTCCTCCTGGCCGCGGCGGGGTGCCTTCCCTTCAATGACTCCCAGGTAAGTCCAGGTGAACTCATTTTGCCTTCAAAGTCTCTTGTACTCTCTGAAGCCTGCATATATGACCAGAATTTCCTTGTCGCTCCTTTTGGAATCAGGACAACCTGGCCTATGCAATAGCATTCTAAAAGCTTTCAGCCTGGGTAGCTTTGGGCCCAGCCAACACCTCTCCCCCAGGCTGTGGGCGGCGTGGCCCACGCAGCTCCGGCCACAGGTGCCATGGTGCGTGCGGTCTGTCCTCTGTATGTGCCTGGTGGACCTGCAGGCCAACACCCAAGCTACCCCAGCCTCAGGCACTGAGGCAAAGTTGATTTTTCCTCTTATCCGAAGCGCCTCGTCTTCTGCTGAGTGATTTTCATTTAATCATACTGTGCCGAAGTTGAGTTTTCTCTGTGAGGCTCTGCAGACCCGCCCCCACCACAGGAGTCCTCTCACTTCTGGGTTTCCTTTCTTTCTTTTCCCTCTCTTTTCTCCCTCAGCATTATTAGGTCCCCACCAAGTGTCAGGCACTGAGCCAGGCTCTGGGGACACAAAGAAGGTTGGTCTTTGCCCAGGCAGAAGTTGGAGTCTATTCAGAGCAAAGGGGTGGGAAACACATGAGTAAACCGATGATTGTAACAGAGAGGCCAGGGCAGGTGTGGGGGGCTGGGAAGCACCTAGGAGGACTTGGGGACTCAGGAAGGAGCCACAGCTGACAGTTACAGGGAGCCTGCTGTGTCCCAGGCTCTGTGCCAGGGCTTTATGTGTCTTATTTTATTTAAAATCTCACCACATTTCTTTAAGGATAGGGACTATTATTATCTCCATTTCATAGCTAAAGAATAAGGAGGCCCAAAGGTCACCAGCTAGCAGATAAGTGGGGGTTTTAGAATTTAACTCAGGTCTCTCTGAAGCTAGAGCCAAACTCTGTACTGGGCCTAAATCTGTTAGATTGAGGAGGAGTTAGCCAGGAGAAGCAGCAGGAGAGGGAGGCATCCTGGAGGTCAGGAGTGTTCTGTGATCCAACTTCACTGAGCGCCTGCTGTGCGTCTGCCCTGTTCCAAATCCTGCCCTCCTGGAATTTGCAGTTTGTTAAGCCCTGTGGAGAATAATAAGGGAGGGTAGAATCAGAGGGTGTCCGCTGGGTTGAGGTGAAGGGGGAAGCATTCATGCTTGGGAAATGCAAGTCATCTGTGTTTTGGAGGGTGGGGGCTGCGGATGTACCTGGATGGGTTGGGGGCCTTGGGTGTCATGAGTTTGGATTTGAACTCGGTGCGATGGCAGCGTGGGGAATGGGGTGATGGAGGCAGAGGGTCCTGTTGGGAAGATGTAGGCAGGTGCATGAGAAATGAGGAAGGACTGAGGAACTGACTTCAGGCCCCAAGGGTCCCATTTTGGGACCTTACTTGGCACTGTGCACCGACCACAAGGGTTTCTGATTGCCACACTGGATCCTGTTTGTACTTAGAGCCATTTTTTTCTATTTTTATTCCTGTGTTACAGTTTGATCCAGATGGATATTTTTGGGCTGTAATTCACTTATTCTGTGTAGGTAAGTTTTAAAAGGATGCTTGCTTAAATAATTGAGGTTTCTTATTTAGACCTTATTATATGTAATATATCCACTGGTGACCCTGGACAATAGGAAAATTAAATCCAAGGTGTCAAGGTTGAAATTAAATGCGTGTTTTCTGGATTGGTTTTTCTGTTTTGGAGTTTTCCTCAAATGTTTCCATTTCCAATATAATTTCCTTTTTTTCTTGGTGAACATTAACTAACTCACTATGGCCCAGGTTCTGCTTGCTAAAGTCCACTTGTGGAACACTGGCTGATCTTCTCTGAAAATGGTGAGAGGATAACCGGAAGTTCACGTCAAAAACATATTCTTTTCAGTAAGATACCCAAAAAAATTTAAGTTAGTGAAATAGGACTATCTGATTTTATTTCAAATCATATGTTAAGTGTTTTGTATTTGGTAGTTTTGGAGAGAAAAAACAGTGCCCTGACTTCGTTAACACCGTTCAGAAATGTTCAGAAATCCAGTTGTGCCTCTCTTTCTCGCATGCGTCATGTAAAGGAAGTGAAACCTTCCTGTGAATTGGGTCCTTCCATTGATCATGACACTTTCCTTGCCCGGCACTCTCTGTGGGAAGGACTGAACTACATTGTCACCGAGAATTGTCAAATTCGCATCCTTGAAACCCTCCAAATCTTGTTGGTCTCCTCTGTCAGCTGTGTGGGACCCTCGCAGGGAACAGGGGCCCAGCCGCGGCACCTCTGGGGTCCTTCTCCAGGCAGATTTTGTGCTTCCCTGGAAGTGCAGGCAGCTCCTTAAGCAGAATGCCGTGTACCAGTGACACATGTTGATCCATTTTCAGGGGCTTATAAAATACTACGGAAGTCCCAGAAACCCAGCACATTAAGGTAAGCTCTTAATGTTTGGTGAATTGTCCTTTGGGTAAAAAAAAGGGGTGAGACCCTTGGTGGCGTGAGATTCTTCCATTCAGCCAGAGACTCCACAGGTCTGGGTTGTGGTGAGGGCAGTGGACTCGTCCCAAGAAGATCTCTTTCCTCTTGCTGCTTGGTCACCCCAGGCTGGGTCCACCAACAGCTGACACGTGTTAGCCTTTAGCAATGTGTGCAGAGGCATGGAGTCTCACTCTCCTTCCTTCAGGGGCAGCCACTTAGGTGGCATTTTAAGGAGATGTATGTGGTTTGGGCTCCATTGTCTACGCCCAGCTCAAAGGGACAAGGCTCTTTTCATGTTTCCCTGGCCGGCCCCTTCCTGACTTGACTCAGTTTGGATGCGGAAGTCTTCGCCAGTTACTAGCTCTGCTCTTGGGCAAAATGAGGCCTTTGTTGCAGGCAGTCAATGGAACAGCCTTGGTGAATGGAAGTGAAAGAAGGCGAGAATTCAGCATCCCTAGGCTGGCTAGCTGGCCTCTGGGTTTTGGGGGGTTGCTGAAGGCCCTAAACAGAAAAGGTCTGAAGGGAATGACTCCTGAGAGAACGTCACCACCCTGAGAATGCAGGGCTTTTACTCCCAGAACACCTTTTGCTCTTCTAATAAAGTGGTTTTGCAGCAAGAAGCCAGTAGAGTTGCCAGTTGAAATACAGGGTGCCCAGTTACATTTTTCAGATAAGCATCAAGTCATGTTTTTAGTTTAAGCATGTCCCATGCAATACTTGGAACATACAGTACTGATGCTAAAATGTTACTCTTTATCTGAAATGCAAATTTATTTGAGTGCTCTATATTTTTATTTGTTAAATATGGAAGCCCTAAAAGGCAGTCTAGTGGCCTGAGATAGTTGACACACCTTTGAAAGTGGCATATGTACATACATAAACAATTGGCCCCAGGTGAAGATGTGTGTGATAGTACTAAACAAGGAAATGCTTTTTAAAAATGAACCAGGGGCCTGGCATGGTGGCTCACGCCTGTAATCCTAGCACTCTGGGAGGCTGAGGCGGGCGGATCGTTTGAGCTCAGGAGTTTGAGACCAGCCTGAGAAGGAGTGAGACCCCGTCTCTACTAAAAAAATAGAAATAAATTAATCGGACAACTAAAAATATATAGAAAAAATTAGCCGGGCATGGTGGCGCATGCCTGTAGTCCCAGCTACTCGGGAGGCTGAGGCAGAAGGATCGCTTGAGCCCAGGAGTTTGAGGTTGCTGTGAGCTACGCTGACACCACGGCACTCACTCTAGCCCGGCAACAAAGCGAGACTCTGTCTCAAAAAAAAAAAAAAAAAAAAAGAACCAGGAACTGGTTTTGGATATAAAGTACTCTTCATCCTATTTATTGTTAATTTACAAAAGTAGTAACTTAAATAGAGAGATAGAACTTATTAATAGAGGATAATGACTATTTTATGCATTTACAATGCTTCTATTATTTAATGTTTTATCTTTTTTTCTCTCTCTCATTCCTTAGTGACATTGACCAGCAGTACTTAAACTATATATTCAGGTAAAACATAATTTATATTTTTAAAGAACAACAGATATTCTTCTAGAGCTAATAAATTTTTATTTTCCAACAATATTTTAATTAAAGAGTTCTGAGCCAATGTATCTGGTAGGAAGGCAAGTTAAATTTGTGAGATGGTCAGAATTGAGGAAGCCAAATAGTTGTCCTGCTCTTAGACCAAGTAAGAGGGGCCTCTGTTTGGCCTTGAACTTCAGAAGGCCACAGCCCTCCCCCAGGGAATGGCATCTGTAAGGCCCAGAGCCTGCACCCTCCCTTCGGACTGTGCCTTAGAATCCCCTCCCCAAGTGGCCCTAGCTCAGTTCCAGGGCCTCCCTGGGTCTGTCTTCCCAACTCATTCCCAGGCCCAAGGGGTGTCCCAAGAAGGCTGTTAGTGGGAGGGGATATAGAATGAGGGTGGCCCTGCAAACTCAGTTGTCCCCACACATGTGAGGCCCTCGGGCTGCAGTTGGAGCCTTGGGTGGAAAGAGAAGGGAGTATTAATACATTGGCAGCTGGGAGCCAGAGGTCACATGCTGACACGAAGCACGAAGGAGTCTAAGAGTTTTCAGTTTTAATCTAGACCTCAGGTTATTTTAAAAGGGTATTTGTTAAGGTAGGATCAAGTGCGAGGCCTGATTTATAACTTTTAAATATGGTATACGGACTTCTGTTTATACCTTTGCCCCATGCCAAGCAGAGAATGGAACTGCTAAATAGAACAGCTGGGGCTTGTTCTTGGGTTTTAGTTGTCCCCGACCATGCATGACAGGCACCTGATTGAGAGACAAAGTGAGGTTTGCCGCTGGAAGCCCATGTTTGTCTACTGCAGTGACATCCAGTGAAGAGGACCAAGGTCGGAGGTGTGCCTCAGCGTTTGGTTGTGCCGACTTCCGGAGGAAGTTAACTTGGCTTAAAACGTTCAACAGGAAGTGTATTCTTCATTTGCAGACAGAGCTCATAAATATCTTAGTATTTATTAAAATGCCTTTTTGAAAGCAAGGTTCACCCTAAGCATGGCTATGGGCCTCTTTTGTAGTCAGCTGAAAACAATCATTAGTTCTACCCTGCTCTGACCCACCAGCTGTCTCTCAATAGACTTTTCTAAAAACGCAGGAGGCTCTTGGGGTCTCAGATGTTTCTGTGACATTGGGCCACTTCAGGCAGTTCTTCTTCTGCACAAAAGGTATAGCCACCTCAGCACCAAAGGAATAAGGAACATGGAAAAATGAGCCTCTGTGACCCCACATCTGGTCCTTCACCGGGTGTGAGGATATTCATTGCCTGTGAGCCTGATGCTCCCAGCTTCCTGGCTGAGGCTTTGGCACACCCGCTAAAGCCACGACTCTGCTTCCAGGTCTTTTTTTCAGTACACGTGATGAAATATATGAACCAAAATGAAGGCCACTATTCGATTTCCCCCTGGCACTGGACGTGAGCAGTCGGCATCCAGAAACCTGCAGTCCACTCGGGTTTGTGGGTTGTCCTTATGTGTCCAGCCCAGAGCCCTGCCTGCCAGGGCAAAGGATTGGTTTGCGCTCTCAGTTTTTTAGAGAGGCAAGCAGTTGGGTGGGTTTCTACCTTTGGCACACACTCCTGTGTTCTTGAGGATGTATTTGCTCCCTGCCCCTGACTTCTGGTGTTTCTAATATAAACACAAGTATAAGGCATAGGGTTGGGGGAAGGATGAAGGACAGAATAAAGGAGAAGGGATATGGGGCTGAAATTAAGTGGAACTTCTAAAAATGGGTATAGCTTTGATCTGCACTTGGGGGATTTGAGTAAGGTACATGGCGTAAATATTACGGATGTGCTGGTAGCACCATTTCTTTTTAACATGAGGCATACTATAGTCTCTCCTGGTCTATTAAATAGAAAATTACCATAGTGTTACCTCTTCATACTCCACCTCCTTATTTTGCAGATGTGATTTCGTGTGTCTGTGTCAAAGGGAAATAGATGGGTATTCTCTTTAGGATACGACTTAGTCAAACAGAAAAAACGTCCTGGAAATGCATATCAGGCCTCAAACTCGATCCTACCTTAATAAATATACCTTCAGAACAACCTGGAGCATGTGGAGACTGTATTTTCCTGACATTTTCCCATTTTATTTCCTGTGAGCATAGGGATGTTTTCTATTTTGTTCTATTTTATTTACTGCTGTATTCTCAGACATTAGAAAAGTACCCGACATATAGTAGGCACTCAGTAAATATTCATTGAGTGAATGGATTAAAAAAAGTCTGCTGTTTGTCTGGCATGATATGCCTTTTATATTAGTATAATCTCTCCATTAGAGTTTACATGTAATTTATAATCTTAGAACTATAGGGGCTTCAAGTTATATTTCTTTTCATACATGTTCCCGCCACAAATGCACCTAGATGTGATCAGCTGCATTCAGAAGACATATTGGGCACCTGCTGTATGTAGGCACTGAGAGGTGCTGGGGATCCAGAGATGAATAAAATATGGTTCTTGTCCCCGAGGAGGTCACAGTGTAGGAATTAGGAGTGGTTTAACGCTGTATTTGCAAAATTCTGACAGGAAGTAGAGAACCAACTCTTTCATTTAATTATTTCTTCTTATTTCTACCCCCCTGTTACTTTATTTTAGGTCACCCTTTGGGGTGATTCTGACGATGGGACTTGGGGTACCATGGCAGGCCCTGGGAGATATTTGGGGATGGAAAGAGGTCCCTCAGATCCTGCCACAGGAGCAATAACTTCTTTTCCTGAAGTTATAACCAAAAGGGGATCTAGGGAGATAAAATAATGGAATCTGTACAGGTTATGTGTTTTCCCAAGAAAGATGAAATGGCGAGCAAAGACTCACAGAGCCCGTGCGAAGGACTCATCACGCAGACTCCAGTCTCGCTTGCAGCGTGTGTATGCTTACAGCTGCATGCGAGCCCGGTCACACACCTGCAGCCTCTGAGCGGCTGGACGTGTGGCTCTTCTCCATTGCCTTTCCTCCAGATCTCCTGTCCTCCAGCCTCTGCCCATGCTGCTGCTGCTCTGGGGGCCAGCAGAGAACCTGTGCTTTAGGGGAGCAGCAAAGGAAGAACCTGGGAAACACAGACGTGGCGCAGGGAGGTAACCCTAGAGGCAGGACAGGGCGCCCTCCATGCTGCCTGTGGTTCACCGCCAGCTAGAGATCCCTTGGGTGGTTCCCAGTCCAGAGCACTTTAGGGGCACTGGGGCCGTAACAGAGTAAAACAGCCAATGCATGCGCCCTACCCTCAGCACGCTGGGCTATTCTGATGTGCAGCCGGGGTGCAGAACCAGAGTAGGCCACCGGCACTTTAAAAAGAAAATTCCCTCCTGTACTTAGATAATGCACTTTTTTCCTAACCTCTGGCTAGATCAGCTGCCTGGATGGCGCAGAGTTTTGGTAGAAGAGGGTGCAGAGGGTAGGGGACTGGGCCCAGCACAGTAGGCTTCTGGCAGGATGGAGCCGCTGCAGACGGGCGCTGGGGGAGGGGAGGGTGCCAAGGACGTATGTGGCTCACATCAAAGGAACACTCGTCTTCATTCTTCCTTTCATCCTTTCCCTTGTGTGGCATCAGGGGAAATCAGTCCAGGTCATTTTCAGCCACACAGTGGATGGCATGGATCAATTTGTGGGGTAGCCTCTTGGAAATTCATCTTCTACACGGTTAATTTTGTGGCAAAAAATATGCTTAGCTCACACTCAATAGCTAGCTTTTAGATTGCAACCTATTTGTACTTTGGAGTTTGCTTTTTTGCTCACAAATACTCTTGGTATATTAGGTGAGCATGATAACAGGGTCAACAAGGGCCAAGAGAAGTGACACGGCGGACCCTCAGGTGGGACATGGATTCTCACCGCCCCATGTCTGTCCCAAGAGGCAATCCTCTTGCCATAACATGGGACATTTCGAGAGATTCTCACTCTCTCCGAGGAATTGGATTTAGGCAGAATGAGACCAGTAAGATAGTTTGCATTTAGGCAAATTTAACTATTTCCAAGTAAAATGGGTGGGAATTTATGGTTTTTGCGGGGTGCCAGGGAAGCTTTCGTGACTACTTTGCTGTAATCTTTTTCAGTGTGGTGCTCCTGGCGTTTGCATCTCATCCCACAGGTAAAGGCTGCTAAGTGTTAACTTTGTTTGTTGTTTTTATGTTGTTCATTCCACCCAGTGGGCTTATCTCTCAGAGACATTTAGTAAGAGAACGTGGTTGCCTTCCAGGATGTCAGACTGAGAGGTTAGGAATGGCCCACATATCTGAAACTGCTTTTATTAACCCCTCGTGGATTTATTGCTGAGGAATTTATTCTTATCTCTTCTTGAATATTGTTTATGTTTTCATCTGGTGATCTCAGATACAGAGGAAGTCTGTCGCCCGCTGAGTAAATGTGCTTGTTTTGCTCTCTTCTAAAATTCCTTCTCCAAGCATCCAGAATCGCTCCTGAGGCTAAAGGATTTAGTGAAAAAGTTCAAATCCACCCTATTTCCAGCTGATACCATAAGTTTTTATCATATGTCGCCATCCAGTTTTCATAATTCCAGATTAAAGAAGTCAATTTCTAAAACTTAATCTTCACCCTGTTGCCACCTCCATCACTCTGTAGTTGCTTTTCAGATTCATGAATTACCCGCAACACTCTATTCCACTGTGGTTTTTCACTTTCAAAGACTTTGAAGTCGATGCCAAAGATAAAGCAATAATATCTGTGTGTGGAATGGCTGAAAATGCACGTTTTATTGGTGGTGCTCTTTGAGGCTTAGTGGAGTGTGGTAGAAAGAACATTGACTCAGAAGGCTTGGAATTTCTCTGGGCTCCCTCACTGAGTGGCCAGAAGACTGCTTTTTAAAAAACTAATGTTTACTGACTACTTGCTATGCAGAAGGCATAGCTTAAGTTCTCAGTTTTCTCACCTACAAAATGAAGAAAGTGGACTGGGTCCTTTCTAAAGCCCCTTCTAGCTCTCGTCCTGCGCTCAAGGCCATGACAGGTTTCTGTTGGTGTTTTTAGCTGTTTCAGACTCTCTGAGCGAGTATCTTCAGGGAATTGTTGATAGTGACTCAGGAGTGATGTTCCTAGATTGTGTAAAGCATATCTGAACCCATGTCTCATAAGGATCATTGGAATTACTCTAAATGCGTTACTCTCCACGCGCCCACACTGAAGCACATCCCCTGTTGTCTGCCCCCTCCTGGGCCGGGTGACATCTCAAAACCTTGAGAGAGGAATGCCCTTTCTGCCATCATTTGTTAAAAGTCAACCCTTTGTAAAATAATAAATCCTACAAAGACATGCTGTTAACCCCAGACAGTGTCTGCTCACCCCTACTGCTGGGCTCTTATTATTCCTTCATGCAGCCGGTGGCTGCTGCCCAACAGACATTTAAGAGCCTCTGGAGTGTCCTCCCCCTTTGAAGTATGCTTTTGTCAAAGGCCTTTGCAAAGTTACGTTCACAGGTTCTCCTTGGTTTATGTATTCATTCACTTCCTGAATTATTTCTAGTGGACTTGAGTGAATAATTTTCACCTAAAGAAATCACTTGGCCACAGGGCCTCACTTAGCTAAGAGGCTGTGCTTGTTCATTTGTGACATTCATGATGATCAGAGCCGGAAGGCATCTAGTGATTATCCCAGGTGCCATCAGATTTTACAAATGAGGAAACTGAAGCCCCAAGGAGTTCAGTGATGTGACCAAGATCATGCTGAGTAGGTGAGCAGCAGAGGGAGACTGGAGTTTAGGTCCCCTGACTGTCTTCCCACGTTTTTCTTTTAAAATGCCCCTTGTTTAGTGATTCTACACTTTATTATAAAGTGTCCCAGGCAAGTGAATACTTTTGTATGATGTTCCTAAATTTCTTTCTGGAGCTTCTCTTGGTCTGTGGGGCTTTTTAGCTTCCAAGCATGGTATCTGCTGGTAATAGTTTGTACATTTTGGCCGAAAGTCCAACATTGTACCTTGAGTTGTTGCTAAACTTTTAGGTCAATGCAAGAATGAATAACCTTGGGCACTTAGTTACTCTCTGGGAATAAAAAGTAGTCACAGCCTAAGATTGTAGAATGGCCTGGGCAGAAGAGTAATTTAAAATAGGCTTCAGTTTCTTTATGAGGTGATGAAAATGTTCTGGAATTATATAGTGGCGATGGTTGCACAATCTGTGAATATACTAAAAACCATCGAAGTGTACATTTTAAAAGGGTGAATTTTATACTATGCAAATTATATCTCAATAAGAAAACATTATGTGTAGGGGAAAAAAAGAAATCTCTCTGATTTGAGAACCTGTTTTGGAGCTTAATTATGCCAAAAGAGGATACTTGCAAAGATTAATTTTCCTTCAAGTTAAAGGAAAATTTAACTTTTAAATTTAAAAAAAAGAATGGACATCAGACGCTCGCCTCCCCTTCCTTCTGCGGACTTCGGTCCCATCGTGTGGTAAGTGATCAGAGACGGGTCTGCCGTGGGCAGCCCATGCGCGGTGGAGCCTGCTGGATTCATCAGAGTGGGCCTTGGCACCTTCATCTTGAAGGACTCCTGTCTGCGGCTTTGGCTTGTTACAGTTTTGTGCTAGCTGAGGTGGTGTCATAGAAGAGGTCAGGTACAGAGAGTCGGGCTTATGAGAAGGGTTTTGCTGGGCTTTGACCCTGGCTGTGCCTCTCGTGTCAGCAGTAGAGGTGGCTGTGGCCTCCCTTGCTGTAAGGGAGTAGGACGACTCTTCCTGGATGGCTCTAATTCCTGCCAACTCGTTAGCTTTCTCACTGGACCCCTGGGTAGTCCAGACCATTTTAAAGCTAGAAAACACTTTATCTTTCCAGCTGCTTATTACACTCTCCATCTAGAATGTCTGTGGCGGGGCCTGCCTGTGGGCTGGGGAGAGCTGCCTTCCTGACTGCCCGCCTGCCACGGTTAAGACACAGCCAATCAGGCTCCATAGATGCAGTCTTTGATTGTTTCTGGTTTCTTCTTACCCTTTCTTTTGTTACTTGTATCTGAATTATTTGGTAGTACTTTAAAAATATTTTTAAATTGAGATATAATTTACATGTATGAAATAGATACATGTTAAATGTATAGTTTGATCAATTTTGGCAAATGTGCACACCTGTGTGGCTCACACCCCTATCAAGATATGGAACATTTCTGTCACCGTAGAAAGTCTCCTCCCGTCCCTCCTTAGGGGACGTCACTTGCCCACCGAAAAGCCCTCCACTGATCTGATTTCTATTACCGTAGGTAAGTTCTGTCTATTCTTGAGCCTTGTATGTAAATGGAAGCATCAATGTTCTTTGCATCTGGCTCTTATGTGTAGTGCAGCGTTTAGAGATTCATTCATGTTGTTGTTGTGTATATCATGATTTGTTCCTTTTTGCTGTTGAGTACGGTTCCATCATATGAATATACCACATTTTTTTTATCTATTTACCTGTTGATGCTCACCTGGGCTGTTCCTAGTTTGTGGCTATTATGAATAGTCAAAAAGCTGCTATGAACATTCTTATGCACGGCTGTTTGTGGCTTATGTGTTCATATCTCTTGGATAAATACCTAGGAGTAGGATTACTTGGTCTTAGAGTAGATGTGTATTTAACCTTCTAAGAAAGCGCCAGTTTTCCAAAGCGTTTATACTATTTTACACTCCCGCCCTGCCGTGGGAGTTCCATTTGCTCCATACTCTCACCAACATTTAGTGTTGTCAGTCCTGTTTTAACTATTCTGGTGGGTGTGGGATGCTTGTGACTGAGCTTCCCTCCTCACTCACGTGCAACCAGAAAGATGAACTTTCTTGCAGATACACCTTTGGGGTGTGCTGGGCTGTGGTGCTAGGGAGACAGTTCTTCATGCCCTAGGCCAATCCCCACCCTAGGGTTTGCTTCTTGGCGGGTGGAATCCACCTTCCCTCTAGCCTTTCAGCCTCATGATTCCTATCAAGGCTCCAAGAATCTTGGGACGTTCCTTGAGTGCCGCGTTCCCCCTCACACTATTTGAACCAGTAGTAGAGAAGAGAAATGTTCCCCAAGCTCAAGAGTTTGCAATTCCCATTTGGATGGGGCCGCTTAGCTGTGGTGTTCAAGGGAGAGAGAGAATTTCAGGGAACCAGAGGAGCAGGGAGACCCACAGGAATCTGACCCAGAAATAACCCTGTTATCTGGTGTGTCTGTTGCTCGTGTGTGAGATATAGCAAACGACACTAATTACTCCTTGGAACTGACCTCCCATTTTCCTGCCAGTTCTGAGGGCAAAAATGTGAGAGGAAATTCTCTTCATGGTCAAATATCAATTAGTCTTGAATGTGGCAGTATTGTGCCACACTTTGCACCGTGGCAATTTCATGCTCTGCTATCTTCAGAGAAATGGGATTCATTCCCTCACTCAGAGTCAGCAGAATTTTAACTGTGGAACACGACAGTGAGGGCTCAACTCAGGCTCTATTTTATAAGCCGCCATGTCGCTGCCACAAGACATGTTTACAAAGCTTTAGCCGCTTAATCTGCGCTTAAGTTGTGCAGTTCTACACTAGATAGTGCAGGAGTGTTGTCTTATGAGCGTCTTTTCGCATTTTTTAGGTTCCTGGATCAAGTCCTTATGTGGTTGGGGCCAGCCCAGCACACACTGCAACCTTCTCTGAGGGTATTTATAGTACAGTCACCAACATTTGCCATTCAGGGGTCTCTGAGAGTGCCACTTCAGCAAAACAGGAGGCAGATTGAAGGCATCAAAGGGGAACCCTTGGGGTCAACTTAAATTGAGGACGACTTAGCCAACTGGAAACTGGAACGCTCCCTCCAGGGAGAGAATGAGGGGGTCTTTCACATCTTCTCAGCTCAGCAGTGCTCGTGTGTGTGGGGTGGGTGCTGACACCCAGTGGGTACGGGGATGAGTGAAAATGAGTCCCAGCTCTCAGGATTTGATAGTTCTAGGAGGAGGGACAGGTGCGAAGTCAAAACTGCGTGCTATGTGAGAAACGTGAAGGTTTTAGAAATGGTCAAAGGTCAGGGAAGCTACTCTCTTATTTTCTTATGTCTCTCTCGTAATTTGTGGAATCAGTTTTCAGGATTTGAGTGAGGGTTATCATTTCACTGGTAAATTACCTAGGACCCGCTTTTTTCTTCATTTCCCTCCCTCCCAGTCTTCCTCTGACCACCTCTCTGTTCTTTAGACCCCCTCCAAAGCTTGGCTGGGCTATAAAAGTCACCGACGTGCCGCAAGTCCATTTCACCCCCCTGGAGCATTGGGGATGAAGGGCCGGGTGCTGAGAGGGGGTCTCAGGGTCCCCAGTTTCATTGCTCTCCCTCTGCCAGTCCTCACTGTCACACTGCCCGCACTGCACTTTCTCTCACACTGAGAGGGAAATTGAGAAGGGGCCAGGAACCAACAGCTGCCAGAGGGAGGGACTGAGTTCTCTGTGCACACGGACAAGTCCTCCCCTCCCCCTGCCTGAAGCGGGGGCTCTGGCCGCTCTCTGGGGCCGGGGTCCCCAGGGTTACCTTGGCTGTCGCTGGCGTGGGGCAGGGGACTGCCAAATGTGTCTGCGCTCTTCATGCACTAGAAGACTGAGCCCGAAGTCATTTACGAATTCCCTCCAGCAACATGGGTCCTGATCAGATGGTAGAAAGAGAACAAGAACTCTTAACCTCTTGCTGGACTACATGAAAACCAGATCCCAAGAAACCCTCTCCTTGTAGTTGAACACACACGTGCATATGCACAAATGAAACAAACAAACAAAAAATAACAGTCATGATAAAAAAAACAACCCTCCAGAGAAATAGAATTCAAAACGTTTCCTTCCCAGTGGATGGTTGAATCATTTGAGATCATTCAGGTCTCTGAAGAAGTGCAGAAAACCATTGTGTCTTTTTTTCCAGAACTCTTGATTACTAGGTGTAGTGTGAAGTGAGTACTGCCAGGGTGTTCCACTGCATACCTAACCTACTGTGAATACTCAGGAAAATCAGCCCTCTCCTTCCAGTTCCCCCAGGACTGAGAGACAGGCCAAGGCCCGGGGGTCTGGAAGACCAGGCTTTCCAGGGGCTCAGAAACTCCAGATTTAGAAGGATTAAGGTATCTGCTGTGGAAATGCTTAATTCCTTTTCTCTGGACATTTTTGGAACACTTTCTGCTTTTTTAATCTCCTGACTTCTTGTTTGTGACCAAGTTCAAATTCCAGAGATGGAAGCAGCCAATATGTGTGATGATTTCCTCTTGCACCAAGTGGAACTGAAAGAATGAGCTTACTTCACGAGAAATAAATGTACCCTTTGGACCTCAAACTAAAATGAGTATGCACAGTCGGTCTGGTCCTTGTGCTGTTGGTGCAGTAATTAAACACGAAAATGAACAAAGATGTCAGGGCCATGGATCCATGACCTTTTTTTAGACATAGGCAGAAAAAAAGAAAAGACTCTTTAAAAAGATTCTTTTTTCCTGCACGTGCCCTTGTGCAGGGTTGGCTGCCTGGTGAAGAGGAGAGATCCCAGGGTTTGGATTGACTGGAGTTCACAGTCTGGCTCTGTAGTTTAAGAGTTGTGAAATCTTAGACACGTCTCTTAACTTCTCTGGGCTCTGGCTGAAATGGAGATAATAGAACCTCACAGAGTTGCTTCGAGGCCCGAAAGAGATGAGTACGTAAAGCTTTTAGCATAGGGTCCCGCACAAGGCACGCTCCCACTAATGATCATCATTATTATACGGTTACTATCATTATAAGACAATGCCAGTGACAGAATCCCTAGGAATGCCAAAGTGAATTCAGTGCTAGGCAACTCAACACGCAGAGGACCGCCATGCTGAAGACCCTGGCCTTGAGTTTCCCAGGGCAGCTGGGGGCGGAGGGCCGTGTGGGGCCACGTGGGCCATCGTCTCACCATTGCTGTGCCCCTCAGGTGATCTCTTCAGCGTGCTGGACTTCCCGTTCCTGTATTTCTACAGATTCCATGGCAGCTGCTGTGCCAGGTAATCTTGACCTCACTCATTTGTATGTTGCCTGTGCTGTCAGCTGTGTCTTCCTCTCTGTGAAGTCCAGGGTCACTGCTGGTGACCTGAATGAGTGGCGGGAGAGAGTGGGGGTGGGTGCAGTCGAGGACACAGCTTGGCCACCAACAGGCTATCACTGAGCATGCTCAGGCTCTTGGGGTGTCCTGGGCCCCACGAGGACCCCTGGCCTGCAGAAGTGCCTTGGCCGCGGTTCTCAAACTTGCTAAACAGCTAGGATGCACCCACCTTTTCCCCCTCCACAAGCAAATCTCACAGATTTTCACACAGAGCTTCAGTGTATAAAACTGATGAACCTGATTCTGTTCAAGGGAAGATTGGGAGCCAGAATCCCTCCCTCTCAGCTTCCACCTTGGCCTCCTTCTTGCTCCCGAAGGAAACTTCCGAAATAACCTCCACCAAACCCTAAGGCCCTGAGAAACAGGTTTTGGAACCAATGACTAGGAGATGTCTAGACAACAAGGTGACCATCAGTATTTGGCCTTGGGAAGGACTCAGGGATGTAGGCCCGTTACCTGGATCCATCTAAACACACGGAAGTTACGCCCACCCCTCTCCCTTTTCCTGCCACGATCGCCACTCTGCTTGACTTTATTGTGCTGGGAAGTGGAAAGGCTGCTGTGGACACTCTGGAAGTGCGTGTAGTGTTCCGATGTGGTGGAAAGGCCAGGCCTGGGTGAACCCAGGCTTGCTGCTTGCCAATTGTGTGGTCTTTGGGCAAGTTCTCCAAGTTCTCCCAAGCCTTAGTGTTCTCATCTATAAAATAGAAATACAATACCAGTACAGGGCTGTTGCATGTATTAAGTGAAATATATAAAGTCCTAAGCATTGTACCTGGCCCAGGAAACGGTGGCCATTATGATTATCCCTCAGGCTGGCTGTAAGTACAGTGTCAGCACGTCACGAGCAGTGGCCGCGTGAAAGTCAGGCCATGTGTATTCATGAATACATGAATACGCATGTATTCATAAAATGGCACCTATGAAGCACTGATTCTTCCCAGAGCTCCAGAGCTGCTGTGCAGCCGGGCACTGTTCCTGCTGGGGCTATGTCATGCTCCTCATGTGTGCTAGGGCGAAAAAAAAAGAAAAAAGAATCAATATTATAGAGTTTGTTTCCGCATTTGAGCCTGAGAATGATTTATTTATCACCCTCAGAAAAATTTCAGGGAAACATTGACAGAATTCGCTGTCCCAGTTCCTGTCAATTTGCTCGGGCCCGTTAGCGGGAATTACACAGCGTGAGTCTCAGAGCTGCCCGGGGGCCTGGGCCTTGTTTCCCTTTGAGGTGGGTTATTTGGCGGCACCGGCGAGCAGGGCGTGGGGGGAGCACGGCTGTTACGTGTTATTTGGAGCAGAGCAGCACGGCTCTCAGCGCGTTGATGCCGGCTTTGTGGGGTGACCCTCGGGCTCGACTTCTGCCCTGTTAATCTGTAGCTCTCTTATAACACAACATGATAAATAGGGTGTTTTTTTAAAAAGATCTGGGAATCTCTGTTTGAATTGATTTAACTCTCTGTTATTAACACATTTCGCCCCTTGCTACAGAGCTTAGCCTCTTCAGTCATTTCAGTGGCTCCTCCGTGACCACAGATGAGACTGGGGGGTCCTGGGGAGCAAAGGAGGGGTCACGGAGACCTAGAGGGACACTGATAACTACAACCTGAAGACCCCATGGCAGGGAGTCTTCTGCCTCTGTAGCAAGGGGTAGAAGAGCTGAGAGTGGAAGGAGAGAGACGAGGGATCCGTGAGTAATTTAGAAATGACTCACAGACATACAAGTCAAGCTCCATGAAGGAGTCCTAGATGTTTCCATAGGCATGTTGGTCACAGACTGGGCTGAGCTTTTCCTGGCCCTGCGCCAGGGGGACAGGTAACATGGAATCATGCCCTTCCTCTGGCTGGAGGTAGAGAGGAGAGGAAAAGACCTGAGGAGAAGGAGGTCTGGGAGATTGGACAGGCACCTGAGAAGTTGTTACTTCCTTGGATCCAGGGGCGGGAGCCACAAGAGGAGCCAGTGCACTGGCTGCCTCACTGCTCAGACCCACCCTCCTGGCCACGGGCGCCTGGAACATCTCAGTCTTTATCTAGCTGGCCAAGAACACATTTCCAAGACTGGACGCAATGGCTTGCGCCCGTAATCCCAGTACTTTGGGAGGTTGAGGCAGGAGGATCGCTTGAGGCCAGGAGTTTGAGACCAAGCTGGGCAATGTAGCGAGACCCTGTCTCTACAAAAAAAAAAGATCACCTGGGCATGGTGGCATGCACCTGTACTCCCAGCTACTTGGGAGGCTGAGGCAGGAGGATTGCTTGAGCACCAGGAGTTCAAGGTTACAGTCAGCTATGATTGTTCCACTGGCTGCACTCAGCCTGGGTGACAGAGTGAGACTCTGTTTCTAAAAAAAAGACAGAAAAAAATAAAAATAACACATTTCCATGGTAAGGAAGAGCCATGGAGACCTGGATTCTAATTGTACCTGTGCCTCAGTTTCCTTGTTAATCAAGTGAAACTTTGGGGCCAGGTAACCTTTCTCTTTTAAAAGTCTCTGGTCTGGGAGGCCGAGGCAGGCGGATCGTTTGAGCTCAGGAGTTCGAGACCAGCCTGAGCAAGAGCGAGACCCCGCCTCTACTAAAATTAGAAAGAAATTAATCGGCCAACTAAAAATATATATAAAAAATTAGCCAGGCATGGTGGCACATACCTGTAGTCCCAGCTACTCGGGAGGCTGAGGCAGAAGGATCACTTGAGCCCAAGAGTTTGAGCTTGCTGTGAGCTAGGCTGACTCCACGGCACTCACTCTAGCCCAGGCAAAAGAGTGAGACTCTGTCTCAAAAAAAAAAAAAAAGAAACAAACAACAACAAAAAAAGTCTCTGGTCTCTGGGGCCAGGTGCGGTGGCTCACACCTATAATCCTAACACTCTGAGTGACTGAGCCAGGAGGATCGCTTGAGCTCAGGAGTTCAAGACCAGCCTGAGCAAGAGCAATACACCATCTCTACTAAAAATAGAAAAAATTAGCTGAGCGTGGTGGTGCATTCCTGTAGTCCCAGTTACTCAGAAGTCTGAGGCAGGAGGGTTGCTTGAGCCCAGGAGTTTGAGATTGCAGTGAGCTAGGCTGACACCACGGCACTCTGTCTCAACAAAAAAAAAAAAAAAAAAAAAAAAAGGCCCTGGTCTCCATTAGATAAGATGAGAACTGCTGTGCTTGCTCCTACTTTAAGAACACTGAACCTGAGACAAGAAAAGGGGGAAAAGGGATTTGGATATGGTTATGAGGGTCAGTGAGCACAGTTACAAATAGAAATCCAGGTCACCTGATCTGACTGGGTAAGCCTGTTGCTTACCCACAGGGGCCTCTTTGCCTTTTGGGTGTGACTTGATGTCTTAATCCGTAACCATTCAGTCTCCCATGACGGCAGATGCAGATCTGAACAAACTCTGCAGGTCGTCAGGGCCAGACAGGCTGAGATATACACAGGGGGAAACCCGATGCCAGTCTCTGTCCAGCCCCAAGAATGTGGCTGTGAGCTCATCTAATCCAACAAAGTGAAGGTACACATTTCTATCACATCTGGCCTTGGGCGTGTTCAATTTAACTCAACCTTCCAATTCAAGTAGACAAACATTTATTTAATACACACTGTGACTGAGGCACCATGTTAATCTCTGTGGGGGAAAATACAAAAAGCAGCCCAAGATTGAGCCCTTCCCTCTTAGAGCTTACGATCTGCATTGGAGCCGCGCACTGATGCCTGTAATGAAGGTCAGACGGACGTGTGACACCCACGCCTCTGGAGGTGGAAATGAAGGACGACCCACATGACCTACCACTTGGCTCAGGGTACAACTCAATCATGTCTCTTTAATTTTCAATTTCAAATCAAAGTCACACTCAAGCCACCTCCTACACACATATGCAAGAAGTCAGCCTCTCTCTCTGTCTCTCCCTTGCAGTGTCTCTGCCTCCCCACTTCCCCAGCTATCCTGCCTCCAAGTGCCAGGAAGAGTTTGTAGCCCCCTTTGCTTTGGCCCTGACCACACAGTGGCACTTTTGAAAGTGGTTCCAGCACAGGCACTACATCCCTGTCCACAGCCGTGCCAGTGCCCTTGCTGGTCCACACCTCTGAACAGCCCCGTGATGCTCCCCCAGGCTCCCACGGTTCACACACACGTACGTAAGCATCATTTCGAAAGCAGACTCCTGGCCTCAGCCACGTGTGTCACTGCAGCCAGCCTCCCACTTCAGGTCTTACCTGGAGTCCAGGGGCCAGTCAAGACCCTCTCTTCTCCCATCCAAGTACTATCCAGGCCCTACCTACTTAGCTTCTGAGATCAGACGAGATCGGGTGCATTCAGGGTGGTATGGCCATAGATGAGACCCTCTCTTCTCATATGATGAGTTTCCCTTTGGAAGTCTTTTCCTGCCAGTTTGTTTTGTTTGGAAAAATTGAAGCTCTGCCTTGGTGGGCACCAAAACTCCGGAAGTAATCTGGGAAGGAACAGGAGGTGTTGTCCTTCCCCGTTTGTTTTTTTTTTTCCTTTCATGATTTAGCCAGAGACCTCACCAATTTCTATGCCCCCCTCCCACTGCCAATGGAATGCTCCCATCACGGCCCCTTAGAAAAGCAGAGGTAATAGGTTTTTAAATTTTGATATTTTTAGGCAGAGATCACTAGAAAACCCAGGTGAGTTAGTTTTGTAGTAATTCAGAATTAACTCATAAAATGTAGCATCAATGAGTCAGCTATTGGCTAGAAGATGACAAGCCTCACTAACAAAATAATATTTTCTCCTTCCAGTGGACTTTTAGGATTCTTTCTCATGTTCAGTACAGTGAAGCTACAAAGCCTTCTGGCCCCAGGACAGTGTGCAGCCTGGATTTTCTTTGCTAAGGTAAGAGAGAGGGAAGGGCTGGGCAAACCTCTTTCGAGAGCTTGTGTGCTCAGAGTTCTCAGAGCCTGGGTGATGTGAAGTTTGATCTTCATGAAACCATTTCTAGGTACTGGCCCTGAGCCTGATCCTTCATTTATTCTGGTAACAATTTCTGACGCCTTCTGCCTATTTTATCAGCAGGACATATTTAATTCTTATCACATCCTGGAAGGTGATCATGGGTAGGCCCCTTAACTTCCCTGTGGCTTAATTTACCCATCAGAAAATGAGAAGTTTTGCCCAAAAACATCTAAGCCTTCTCCAGCTTTAAGGGTCTAGACCCCTAGATGCATGGGGCAATTCTTACTTTCCTTCCTGGGGGCCGTGAGGGTGGCCAGAGCACAAGTGACTTGCCCAAGAAGACTCAGCCTCTCTGAGGTGACAAAGAAATGCCAATAGACAAATGGCCAAGTTGGGACACTCGATGAAGCCCAAGAATGGCCTTTGTGTATCCGAATGACCGTGGTTGAAGCATGAAGTAAAGCAGGGGTAGTCTGTGAAGAAACAGAAGGAGCCAAAACATCCCTTTCAGCTCTCTGACAGTTGACCAAAGGCATACGACAAAGTGAGAAGCATTTGTTCATGAAAACTACTGAATTTTGGGTAGGAACAGGATGAATTTGTAGCATTCGTGCCTATTGTCATTCCCATTTCCCTCCTGCTCAGCTCTGTCAGTGCGATCGTTCAACCAGAGTAGGGCAGGCTGTGAAAACCACAAACTTTGCTGCTGCTTCCAGGAGGGGCTTACTCTGTTTGGAGGATTATCTGTCAAAGTGGCCAGCTCGGTGGCAAATGAACAGGAAAGGCCAGCAGCTCCACTAGCTTGAATTTATAGTCCTCTTTGGAGCAAGCAATGGACCAGTGATCTAGCTGGGAACTTCCTAGGTGGTTCTGGGAGGTGAGGCAGCCATCAGGGGCTTGATAGCTCTCCATAGTTCCCAGACGGCTGCTAGTCTGTGTGCATGAGCAGCAGACAGGGAGCACGCTCAAAATACCCATACAGCCCTGGCCAGCAGAGCCTGTGTGCACACACAGAGGACGTGTGAGAGAGCCAGCAGAAAGTAAAAGCTGGGGCAGACATAAAACAGCCTGAGGTTTGAATGTGCTCCCCAGCCCACACACAGAGTCAGGAGCAGCGAGAACAAGGCTTTCTGGCTCAAGCTGTTGGAGCAAAACCTCTAACTAGTCTTTTCCAGAACACTAAGCTATGCAGACATGGGGATGACCCCGAGAAGCCACACTTAAAAATAAAAACAAGAAAAAAAGTTGAATAAAGAAATCAACAACTGTACCTTTTAGAGGACAGACTTAGTCCAGGAATATTACTAAATAAGCAAAACAACAATAATGACCATCCTTGTGTGGAAAGTCAGAATTCAGAGTTGCTGCCATATTTTATCTAAAAGGTTCAGTACTCAACAAAAAAATTAGAGATATTCAGAGAAGCAAAATGTGATCTATGTGCAGGAAAAAAAGCGGTCAATAGGAACTGCCTCTGAGTATCTGTCCTCAGATGTAGGATTCAGCTGAAAAAGACTACAAAGCAGCTATTTAAATATGTTCAGAGATCAGAAGGAAACTGTGTCTAAAGCATTAAAGACTCAGTAAATACCGAATCTCAATAGAGAGATAGAAAATATTTTTTAAAAAAACCAAATGGAAATTCTCGAGTTGAAAAATACAATAACTGAAATGATAATTCTCTGGAGAGACTCAACGTTTGAGATGGCAGAAGAAAGAATAAGTGAACTAGAAGGTAGAGCAAAGGAAATTATTCGATCTAAAGAAAAGATTTTTTAAACATTGAAGTAATGTAAACAGAGCCTCAGATCTGTGTGATATCAAGTACCTCAACATATGTGTAAAAAGAAAAAAAATAAAAAAAAATCTGAAGAAATAGATGGATCGAAACTGCCCTAATTTGATGAAAAACATTAATTTACAGTTCCAAGAAGTTCAGTGAGCCCCCAGTGGGATAAATAAAAAGAAATCTACACCTAGACACCTTATAATCAGACTTTTGAAAGACAAGAAAATCTTGAAAGGAATAAGAGGAAAATGATTTAACACATATGGTGGAACAAAAATACAATTAATGGCTGACTTATCAGCAACGGTGGGACCACTGGGCATGGTGGCTCACACCTGTAATCCCAGCAACCCGAGAGGCTGAGGCCGGAGGATTGCTTGAGGCCAGGAATTTGAGACCAGCCTAAGCAACATAGTGAGATGCCATCTCAATAAATAAATAAATAAATAGTCCATCCTTTGTCATTTTCTTTAAAAAAAATTCTATGAAAGGGGAGTTGTGAAAGAAAAGAAAACAAAAACAGTGGAGACCAGAAGGCAACGGGATGACACATTCCATATGCTGAAAGAAAAACTTGTCAATCAAAAATTCAATATACAGCAAAACTTGTCCCCAGATATGAAAGAGAAATAAAGACATTCCTAGCTAAAGACTGGGATATTTGTTGCTAGCAGCCATGTCAATAATTACATTAAATATGAATACAATAAATATCTAACTAGAAAAGTAGAGATTATCAGATTGGATTTAAAAGAGCAAAACCCAACTATACACTGTCTATAAGACATACCATAGAGTCAAAGACACAACAGGCTGAAAGTAAAAGGATGGAAAAACATATGCCATGCAAACAGCAACTATAAGAGACCTGGCTAGAGTGGCTATATTAAAATCAGACAAAATAGACTTCATTACAGAAAATATTGCTAGAGAAAAATAGGGACATTTGATAATGATAAAAGCATTAATACACTAGACTGACCAAGAAAATAAGAGAAAAGATGCAAATTATCAAAGTTAGAAATGCTAAATTTGACTGGCTTAAAAGAAAAAAAAAGAAAAAAGTTGGGGGACTTAAACCATGTGATTTGAAAATTAAATACAAAGCTAGAATAATTAAGACCTTATGCTATTGGTACAAGGATAGGCATTTATGGTCTATCAGTTTTCAACAGAGGTGCCAAGGCAATTCAGTGAGGAAAAGGTTGTCTTTTCAACAAGTGGTGCTAGAACAATCAGATATCCACATACCAACCAATCTACAAACAAACAAAAAACTTAGATCCTTGCCTCACATCAGTAACACAAAATGAATCATAAATCTAAATGTAGTGCTAAAACTAAAAAACTCTTAGAAGAAAACATAGGAAAAAAACCTTAATGGCCTTGGATTTGTCAAAGAATTGGTTATGACACCAAAAACATGGGCCATAAAATAATTGACAAATTGTACTTCATTGGCCAGGCATGGTAGCTCACACCTGTAATCCTAGCACTTTGGGAGGCTGAGGTGGGAGGATTGCTTGAGGCCAGGAGTTCAAGACCAGCCTGAGCAAGAACGAGACCATGTATCTACAAAAAATAGAAAAATCAGCCAGGTCTGGTGGCACACGACTGCAGTCCCAGTAACTTGGATGGCTGAGGCAGGAGGATCACTCTAGCCCAGGAGTTTGAGGTTGCAGTGAACTATGATGACACCACTGCACTCTAGCCCAGGAGACAGAGCAAGACCCTGTCTCAAAAAAAGAAAAAAATTGTGCTTCATTTAAATTAAAACCTTTTATTAATAAAATTCAAAAGACACCATTAAGAAAATGAAAAGATAAGCCACAGCCTAGGAGAAAATATTTGCAACTCATGTGTCTTATAAAGGACTTGTGTCTAGAATATATAAAGAATTCCTACACCTCAATGAGATGACCTACAACCTAATTTAAAAATGGTCTAAAGATTTGAACAGACATTTCGCTAAAGAAGATATATATATATATATAAAGAAGATATATAGATGGTTAATAAGTACCTGAAAAGGTGTTCAACATCATTAGTCAGTAGAGAAATGCAAGTTGAAATCATGAGATACTACCACACACCCACCAGTATAGCTGTATTTAAAAAGAAAAAGACAATACCAGGTGTTGGTAAAGATGTGGAGATACTGGAATCCTCATCAATTGCTGGTGGGTATGCATATAGCCACTTTGGAAAACAGTTTGGTAGTTTCTTAAAAGGTTAAACATAAACTGACTACAACCCAGCAATTTTATTCTTAAGAATCTACCCAAAAGAAATGAAAATATATGACCATAAAAAAACCTGTACATGAATGTTCATAGTAGCATTATTCATAATAACCAAAAATTGGAAATAATGTCTGTCAACTAGTATCTATATAAACAAGACTCAGTAAATATATATATTTATTTGTATTTATATACACACACAGTGGAACACTGTTCAACAATCAGAAGGAATGGGCTATTAATACATTGCTACAACATGGATGAATCTCAAAAACGTTATGCTAAGTGAAAGAATCGATTAACAAAACAATACATATAGTATTGTTCCATTTGTGTGAAGTGTCCAGGAAAACAAATTTATAGAGACAGTATACTAATAGTTTCTTAGAGAAAAAAATTGATTGCAAATAGACTTGAAGGAATTTTTTTGGTAATGGGAGTGTTCTAAAACTGGATTGTGGTGATGATTGCACAGTCATTTAAATTAATTTATTAAATTTGCTCATTAAAAACCATTGCATCTTGCATTTATAATAGGTGAATTTTATGGCACGCAAATCATCCCTGAAAGCTATAAAGTAATAGTGCTCAAAGCATGGTGCTTAAATCTTGTTCTTTAGGCTTGAGAAGGACCTTTTTTCTGTGTATATGGCTTTGCCTATTTGACCATTAATTTCATGAGTCTTCTTTTTATCTTTCTAAACTCTGAAGGAGGTTCATAACTTCCTCTTCAATAGTTATTTCAGAAGAGGGAGGATTTTTAATTGGCTGCGGTGGTTTAATGCTAATCCTTCTTAAATGTGGAGGATTGGATTAGATGAGCCATTAAGGTCTCTTGCAGCCTCAGTACATCAAGCAATCACTCTCTCCCTTTTTTATTCTATTTGAAAATAAACTCTGTGATCCTCAGTGGTAGAATATGTATCCATTCTTTGGACCACCTGCACATCAAAATGTGCTGACATTTGAAATACAACGTGATCATACTTAGCAATACAGCATTTCCCCATGATGTCATTGTGACTCTACCGGGTGCCAGCATATTCAGAAAGTGACTCAGAAGGATGTTCCCTTGGTGCCAGAGGAGAATCTGGATTCTGTGAAGACTCAAAAATACATAGGGAGGGAGGTCATTGAGGGGGTGGGGATACCTTCTCCTTGCTCCAAAAGGACCCCCATTCATGGCTGGCCATTTTCCAAGGAGATAGCACGTCGACTTCGTAACTCCTAAGTTCAGAGAGAAGGTGTCCCTGTGTCTCTCTGGTCATCACCTTTTTCAGTGTTTTCCTCAGATCTGAGAGGCTTAGCATGGGGAAAAAGTGCCTTCTAAGTCATTTTATATTGTTATCACTATTGTTTTCCTTAAGGGGAATTTGAGAAACATTTTAAGAAGCTAAAAATAACAATATTTAGCAACCCTTAAAAAATATTCCTCCTCTTGGTAAATTCAGGCATGCGAAATCTAAGGGCATCTTCATAAAATGTTGGGATCCCCTCACTTGTAATTTAAAGCACTAGTGCAGGACAAAGTGAGTGAATGAATTTAACAGAAAAGCAATGAAATGTGTAGATGTACAAGGAGGATGTGGTAGGAGTTTATATTTTTCTCCTAGTAAGTTTCTCTAGCAGGTCTAAGTCCTCACATGAGAATTCTTCCTGGATTAAGTAGTGCCTTGTTTCATCCTTGTTAACTTCAAACTGACTCGAGTTCTCAGTGTCGCTGGGAAGAAGCAGCAGAGGTCAGAGTGAGTTTGTGTTCAGGATGAGCCAGGATAGGAGAGGCGTCCTCAGGCAGCAGCCCCCACCGTCTCATGGTCTGAGGCTCCAGCATTTGCTTCCCCTTCCAGAGCTGTCTCCATAACAACGCTTTCTTCCTTGAAAGCCAGTGCCACAATTACTGCCACCATTTTGTGTCCTGAAGACAGTGACAGACCAGAAAACCAAGTCTTAGCCTGTACTTCCTATGGCCCTAGGAAAATAATTTTTCTGTAGCTTGCTTGGGATAGGTCTCTTAATTTGGTTTTGTTTATTGTTTTGATTGTTAGAGTTTCATCTTTCGTGTATGCCATGGCCTTACTCTCAGGACCTTACAGTGCTGGGTCAGCACCTGAGAGTGAACAGGCCTCTCCTTAAATGTAACCTAGGTGTCTCACTTGCCTTCTCTAATCCCTTCCCTAAGACTGTGTTATAATTTTCTGCTTCCCTGAAACAGCTGCCAATTCCTGGCATTTAAGATACGATACATTCTCAGTGTTTGGGTGGTGTTAGAAGTTATGTGAAGCCACATGGTCTCTCTGAATGGCCCCCTTTTTGGACATGATGCTACTAGTCAGTCAACATTTATTTAGTGAAGTCTTTGGAGTATCTGTTGTGGGGAAGTGGTGGGATGCATTAGTCGTGTGCAGTGCGTGCCTAACGCATGCTGTAGTCCAGAGGAGGAGGGTAAAGGAACACAGGTGAGACTATCAGAGGATGAAGCTGAGCTGGGTGGTGCTAACATCCGGAGCTGGGAACAGGAAGAAGCTCTGTGAGCAGGTGGAGGCAGGGGAGCAGCTAGAACTGGTTCCTGCAGGCCAAGGTTGCCTGGGAGAGGTGGAATAGGGAATGAGGGCCTTCCGGGATGACTGGCAGGAGCCCTAAGGTGGGATGAGCAGGTGGAGAACTGTGATAAATAAATTCGACCAGAGGAGGAGGAGGATGTGGAGGTGTGGGAGGAATTAGGGCACAGAAAAGTCAGAGAATAGGAAACCCTAAAAGCTATTCCACAAAACCATTGTGGACCTCTGAATGAGGCTGACTAAAGGAAGGTAATGTTTGAGCAGGTTCATATGGCAATGGTGCTCAAACTAGATTGGAAATGACGGGCACGCATTTAGAAGGGAGGTAAGTCCAAGGCAGTGACGGCAAGAATAAAGATGAAAGGTCAAACTTGACTGCCCAATTTGAAGGAAAATACATTTTAATCATTTAATTTATCATATAGTTAAATATGTGGCATTTTAAAAATTAGATAACAGAGACTCAGATCATTTTAGAGCAGATAGGGGATGGGTAATGATAGTTTAGACATAGGGAGTGATGGGTGGGGAACATCAGAGATGGCTCTGAGATTTGTAGCTAGAGACATGAGAAATCCAAGGCATGACAGACAGAAATGGGGGTGGTTATGAAAGAGTCTGTGGGGAGTAGAGCTGGTGAAATATACTTTAGACAACTGCACATGGTGTTAAACCATCTAAATGGAGCTGTTTCGAGTTGGAAAAGTGCAGTGAAATGCTGGTGAGAAATCAGGTCTTTGCCCATCCATTTGGGCTTTGGCTACAGAAATCAAGAACACGAATCAGTAGATGAGCTTGCTGGGAGAGTAAGAGGGTGTGGGGAGAGAAGAACAGAGGCTGAGGTCTGAGCTTGGGAGATACTTAGATAACAGGGAGCAGCGATGAGCAGGAGAGAGAAGTAATAGCCAAGATACAGGAGGGAAACCAGGAAAGTTCAGTGTGGGGAAGCCTAGGGGAGGATCTTAAGGAGTAACACAAAAATGCCGCCAGAGGCCAAAGAGACCTGGTTGAGGAAAGACGAGAGCAAGGACATTGCCAGCCATCGAGGGAACAGTTTTAGTAAAGGGCGGGGCTGGGAGTGGGGCAGAAGATGCCCCATAAACACTCAGCAAAGAAGTAGGTGGGGCCGGGCGCGGTGGCTCGCGCTGTAATCCCAGTACTTTGGGAGGCCGAGGCGGGTGGATTGTTTGAGCTCAGGAGTTTGAGACCAGCCTGAGCAAGAGTGAGACCCCGTCTCTACTAAAAATAGAAATTAATCGGACAACTAAAAATATATAGAAAAAATTAGCCGGGCATGGTGGCGCATGCCTGTAGTCCCAGCTACTCGGGAGGCTGAGGCAGGAGGATCGCTTGAGCCCAGGAGTTGGAGGTTGCTGTGAGCTAGGCTGACGCCACGGCCCTCTAGCCCGGGCAACACAGTGAGACTCTGTCTCAAAAAAAACAAAAAAACAAAAACAAAGAAGTAGGTAGAAGATTGTGACTGGACACTGGCAAGGGGATAGCCAGCTCTCGCGAAGATGACGCCTTTTCTAGGAAAAGAAGGACTCGGGCGTGCTTGACTCTAGGAAAGAAGAAAGCCATTTACAGAGAGATTTGAAAATGCTAGAGATGAGGGGAAACAGGGGGAACAAGTTTCAGTAGTCCATGGAAGGGGTGGGGGGCTAGTTTTAGAGAAAATGGGGCACCTTTCTCTGAGCCCTAGCAGAGGGGCAGGGATAGGAGGAGGCACACATGGCCTTCCCCAGGAGGTATGTGGTAGAGGGACTGGAATTTCAGTGGGAAAAGCAAAGGAAAGAATACTCACTGCTTGACTTGGGTCACTATTCACTGAACCCCTCTGCTCTGGTCTGAATGTTTGCGTTCCCCTAAAATTCATAGTTGAAATCCTAACCCCTAAGGTGGTGGTATTAAGAGGCGGGGGCTTTGGGAGGTGATTAGACCATGAAGGCAGAATCCTCATGACTGGGATTAGTGTCTTTATGAAGGAGGCTCCTGAGAGCTGCCTTGCTCCTTCCAGCAGGTGAGGACACAGTGAGGAGGCGCCGTGTATGAGACCTCGGCAGACGCCAGGTCTGCTGGCGCCTTGATCTTGGACTTCTCAGCCTCCAGAACTGTGAGAAATAAATTTCTGTTGTTTATAAACCACCCAGTCTATGGTATTTTGTTACAGCAGCCCAAATGGACTAAGAGAGCCTCTAATCCTCAGTTATTTCAGCCATAAATCAAGGAGTCTGGACTAGAAGATAACTAAAGATAGCTCAGAAACATTGTGATTCTAATGAGCTCTAACAGTGTTGACTATGTCTGATATTCCAGACTAAATGCTGATGGCGCTTACACTCAATTGTATTGAATTGCAGCATTATGCAATGATCTGCTAGGAACCGTATCACTAATGATCAGTGCCTACTTGATAAAACATTTGCCAGATGTAAAAATTATTTAGTAGACTTACCAGAATAAAGTAGGAAACACTAAGCAGTCTGACCTTCTTCCATGCGGATCACCAAATTCCACCTTCTCTTATGGAAGATTGTGATGTATATGCTACAGGAGGTTAATTGAAATGTTTGTCCCTCTTTTTACTTAGTTTGGACAGTCAAAATTCACACTTCTAG
Source organism: Indri indri (assembly GCA_004363605.1). Classification (NCBI taxonomy): domain Eukaryota; kingdom Metazoa; phylum Chordata; class Mammalia; order Primates; family Indriidae; genus Indri; species Indri indri. The sequence continues at coordinate 178,479 of RJWJ010000115.1, read as the reverse complement.
AATGGAATTTCCCTTTCCATTGCTTCTTAGGACAGAATGTTGCTCACACAGTCCAGATGGATGGTGGTCAAAGCCTTCTTAGACATGGTTTCATGTGAGTCCTCAAACCTGGGGGGTGTTGTGGGTACAGAAGTGGAGCAATATTGCAAACTTAGAAAATGCTAGAACCTGGGATCCTAAGTGTTTCAAAGCAGAATATATGAGATCATGTGTATGAAAATAGGGGGTGGCAAAGTGCTCTGCAAACACAGCATTATCTGGAGTCATATAGACCTAGAAAAGACTTACTTTGACCTAGCTTTGAGTCCCAGGTCTGCCACTTTCTAGGTATATGAATAATTTTTCTCATCAGTAAACAAGTATAATAATAACGTACACCTCATCAAGAAGATTAAATGATATGTAGACAGCCCTGGATTAGTGAGAGCCAGCAGTTGGCAGGTCCTCCTTGACTCTGTCAAACCACTAGTTTAATTCTTTCATGAAATTAACCAGTGACTTCCTGAGTCTGACTTTACCATTTGTACTCACTAGTTCTGGGTAGTGAATTTAGTTGTGGACTGCCTGCTGCAGATGCTGTTCAGAATTCAGCATCCGTGAGAACAAGGTCTCTGACAGCATATTCAATCAGACATTGTCTAACAAAAGAAGCAATTGATGCCCCATTCACAATGTTTTTAAACCTATGTAAAGAGTCATTGATTCAGAATAGTCGCTCTGCATGTGAAAATGTATGTTTGGTGGTTTCCATGGAGACCACCCTGCTGGCTGTCCTGTGATCACTCACTAGCCTTAATTACACACTGGAATTGCCAGGGAGCCTTCAAAGCTGTCTCCATAACAACACCTCCTTGTGGAGTAACATGACCGCTGTCCTGGGCTGTGTTTCCCATACAGGAGTTTCGTCTTGACAGTCGAGGTAAGTCTGCTGATAAATTTCAGCCTCTGATTTATTCTTATGGAGAAATCTTAACTGTGTAGGAATTTTTCTGAGTTTCAACTGCCTGTATCTCTCAGGCTGTTTTGCCAGGTCTCAGAAGCTGGTAATGGTAATAGCAGGTCCTGATGTCTTTCTTCAGTGACATGTTGACATGTCTCTTGATCTATTGCCAGGATATTGAACTAAGAAGGAGTCATGGTTATATCAGTTTATTAGATAAAATTAAACCTGTTTTCAATATAGGATGAACTCATAAAAATGTTATCAACAGATGCTATTAAGTTTCAATGTTTGAAATTTTAAAATGATTCCAAGACCACTGGTAACATTCTTGCTGTTTCTGGTGGAATTAAAAAAAAACAAAAAAGCTGAGTTTTTTTTAAATGTGAAATCACACTGATTTTATAAGTTCTAAATAACATAATTTTTAACTCTCTACCTAATTTTTTGGAGATACATTTGTAGGGGAGTTACACCTTCAACTTCTGAGGAGGTGACAAGTAAATCTTTCCGGTTCTGTAATCTGTAAGTAACAGTAACCACAGTTCTTACAGGTTCAGCTTCCGGCATGTACACACACGTGTGCACATGTGTACACACACACACACACACACACACAAGAACAAGCTACAGAAGAAATCTTAGAAGTGTAGTTATGATGCCCATCACATTTTGCTCTTATAGGTCAAGTCTGTGTGGAATCGGTTAGTTCTGTTCCTTTTTCTACTTTATATTCTGTTATTACTGTTACTTCTTTTCATTCTAGTCACCATCATTGTTCTCATCCTGATTGTTGCTGTCCCTTGGGTAGAGAGCCTGTTGCTGTCTTTCTACACTTTCTAGATGGTAAATGGTAATCACAGAAGAGGAGGCCACTCCCCTCGTTCACTGTCTGTAGTTCTTCCCATCTCCGTTTCTGAAAACTCCTTACCCCTCCCTCCCTTCGCATTTCAAAGCTCACTTGAATATATAACTTTCTTTTTTGGGCGAGGGTGTTGAGGTCTTCCGGTGAAAACAGGAAAACCTGCTAGACAGATTCTAAAAGAGCTAGAACACTGAATATATAACTTTCCGGCAGCAGTTTACTATTCCTTTTCTTTTCTTCCTCCAGTACTTTCCCATGTTCTGGAATGATCTGATGCAAATAAATTGTTAATCCAAATGAAGCCGTGCTGTAATGGAACTTTTATGTTGAAAGAGTGTGCTTGAAAAATCTAATTATGCCTCTTTCCTAATTAAATCATTTTTCTTTTTCACTAGTCTAAGTGGCTATGGCGATGAGAATAATTTTTCATGGAAAATTAAAACCTAGAGGTAGCAGCATAATTTTCTTTACAGTCTCTGGCTTGGCAATAATAGCAGCATGTCGTAGTCTTTCCATGACATCACTGCCCAGGCGACAGGGACATGAAGTGGCCAGTCAGGGAGCTGCTGTGCGTGTCGAGCCCCGTGCAGACAGTCAGCGAAGAAGTCAGTTATCTGGGGATTATTTGTTTATGAACAGTGTCTTCCCAGAGGGCACGTGGGAGGGAATTACAGTTTTGGATTCAAGAAAAATTTGGAAGTTCCATTTCCTATTGTCAAAATAGCTCATAGAGAAGCGAGTGGTGTGAGTGGACATTTTGCTATTTTGGACGAGGTTGTTGTTTTCCTTGTTTCCAGTTATGTCCTCCTCATTTTTTCTGGGGTATTTTGAGTACCATTGATCATCACAGTGTTCTGTGTTGCAAAAATATGATAGCAATTCTGTTTCACAACTTTTGGCCTAAGTGAATTTGCTCATTTATCATTTGCTTATTTACCGAGGCGATGTCCTCAATTTCTGCAAATTTCCTGACTGTAAAGAAGGGTTTTATGGGTGCTGTTAGTATCTCGCATAATTTAAAATAACTAAAGTGATTTTTGCAACGTAAAGGCTAGTTCATTGGGAAAGTTTGCAAGGCCTCCCCTAGGGGATGAGTTGATGTGTACTTGGTTCCCTGTGGGACAGTATGGAAAAAAATGAATGTTGAGTGAGTGCTTAAATAAACGGATTTTATTCTACACACCGTTGCAGGTTTGTGCACTCACATCAGGAACAAAGAAAGATGGAATTCTGCGTGTATCTCAGGGAGTAATTTTGATTGTCCCATGCTCTTGTGACACACCTATTCCTTTATTTGTACCATTTATTGTTTGCGTTCACTTCTCTTTGTATAGACCTTCTGTCTGTATCCTCAGTTCCCCAAGGTGTGGCTGAACATAGGAAGAGCATTTTGAGCTCTGCCGGTACCTAGGCCAGAAAGTGGACTACGCCAGGCCTGAGGGCTATGCCAACAGAGTGAGCTGAGTGGTCAGAACTGGTTAAACAAGATTGTTCTTGGGAAGTCTGAACAAGCAGATGTTTTTATGGGAAAGCTAAGTTTGGACACGTGAATGTCAGAAAGGAGCGACATGCGGATTCGAAAGACTTTTAGTAGATATTTCCTGTTTAAAATTTCTGTCTTCTCTTACAAAAAGTAGTCCAGACTTGCTTTTTTCCCCTTCTTGACTCTGCGTCAGCCCTTTGTACCAACTGGTCATTCTTTAGGTTAAGACTTTTGATGTTGCTTTTGGTTCTGTATGAGTAGACTTGTGTCTGACTTTGAGGCCAGACAGTTAAGTATAAGCAGGTTGTGCCTGTTTATAGGACTCCAAAGTAGCCAGTCCATTAGTCAAATACGTGGCAAGGAAGGTGTTTTAAGTCAACAACTAATTGCCTTGTACCATGTAAACACAAGTAGCTGAGAGACTGAGTTTGTAATTTTATCTGCTTGTTTCTGTGCACTTTGGCGGGGGTGTTGAGGGAGACAGTTGCGCAGGGAGCAGGGTCACCTGGCCACATTTCCACAGCGGTCTTCTGTTGTACGAGCATGGGGGTGGGGATGAGCATTGCTGCACGGGCGGTGGGCCGTTGGTGCACCTGTGTTCAAGAAGAATCCTGTCTTGTTTCTTCCCTGCCTTACCTCAGGTCTTTGTTCCCTATGTGGGGCTTTGTGCATTCTCTGCACAGTTTTCCAGGTGTGTGGTTATATTTGGCCTAGAATATAGCAGGCGATCGGTCAAGATTTGATAAATAAAATGCCACCACTTCGCCTTATCTCCATGTCAGGAGAAGAAGAGTAAGGGTAAAACTCAGGAAAATAAAAAAATAGCAATAATAATCAGGTAACTGTACCTCCCAGCAACCCACCTGCTGTATCAAGGTAGGTTAAGGATAGGTAGGGCACATCCTACTCAAGGTTAGATCCCTAACACCTGGCATGGCACCCAGCACTTTATAAATACTGCCCGAAGAATGAGTAAAGGGTAGGTATTTTTCCCCAAATGCATAATTTGAACTGCAGAGGATTTGGTGACTTTTAAAGTACTTCTAAAATTTTTTAGTCAAAATGGAATTAGGAGCCATTAATTTAAAGTCACTCGGCCAGCTGCAGTGGGTCATGCCAGTAATCCCAGCCCTTTGGGATGCAGAGGCTGAGGATTGCTTGCGTGCAGGAGTTCGAGGCTGCAGTGAGCCGTGATCGCACCACTGCACCCCAGCCTGGGTGACAGAGCAAGACCCTGTCTCTAAAAAAATTAAATGAATAAATGAAGTCTCTGGTTAGTCCTTTGTACAATGACTGCCCCTCCCCCTCCAAAAAAAGAACAACAAGTGTTACTTTTTTCACCCTGTGTTAGATGTATCATCTTGCAATTTGAAATCTTCGGTTTCAATGACCCAAATTGTGTCCTGTGCTTCGCCTCCTGCCCCAAAAAGGAGGATTTTTTCATCTGTGAAAATACATTTTTTCTTTAAGTAGGAATAGGGGTACTCTCCTAACTTCAGGCCTTGCGTTCCTACCTTGGCAATTTTACTGCGAGCAGCATTGGTCCTGCTATTGCGAATTGCCAAACACTTGCTGCCATCTGGCAGTGCCATTCAGAGCTCTTTACTTCCCTCTGTGCAGCCTTAAACTGTTAGGATACCAGAGCTCAGCACTTTGGGAGGGAAGGTTTTGGCAATTATTAAATTTCCTCTTTCACTGGAGTATGCATTTTATGTTTTGTCCTTCACAGATAGCTAGAACACTCTAGAAATGAAAAAAGTTGTTCATTCCAAAGCACTGAAAGAGTAGGTGTCTTATTGTATCCTCCACAGCAGCCAGCCCGGTTTTGAGCCCATAGTCTGTGACAATAGATGCATCTTCAATTGGAATATTCCCTGCCTTGGCATCTGAATTGAGCCACCACTGTGTGAACCACCCAGATCTGATCAGTCCTGATGATTCGATGCCTGTACCTTCTGTGAAGTTGTTCATGGTTATTATTGCTTTCTTTGTGGTTTGGTTGGGTTGTTTACCTTCACCCTAAGAATTATACAGTACATAAGCTGTTTTCAATACTCATGCTTATTTTGAGGGTTTTCTTTTCCATGAAGATTTTTTTCAAGTTGCTTTGTAGGAAGATGTTCTATCAGTAGATTTATTCAGCAGAAATGTAGAGTAACTTATTCCAGGCTAGGGAGATGAGACAGTGGAGAGTACTGACAAATAGCCCAGTGTTACAGAGACAGAAAGACCTGGGTAAGAATACCACTCTGGCAGTGTGACCTTGCAAAGATCAATGAACTTCCCTATGCTTCAGTTTTCTCATCCATAAAATGGGAATAATTGTATACACTTTACAGGTATGTTGCAAGAATTATATAAAATAATGTGTGTTAAGCAGTTAGCGTTAGCTGTTTTTTCAATTTTTCAAGTAACTCTGGGGAACCGATTGGTCATTTTATCTAACAATTTGGAAATGCTACACTGATGCTTATTTTAAAAAAGGAAAAGAAATAAAAAGAAGTGTCAGACCTAAAGATTGCTGGATGTGTCCTTGGTAGGGAAATTGCAGCTTCAAGTTTGCACTAGGCTGGTGGGAAGAGAATGTGGAATTGAGACAAAGTGGTGTTACATCTGATGTGGAACTGCACACCCACCAGAATGGTTACAGTGAAAAAAAACTAGCAACACTAAATATTGGTGAGGATGTGGAATGACATTTCTGGCTTAGAAAACACTAAAGCTAAACAACATCTACATCATAACCCAGGAGTCCCACTCCTAAGTATATACCCAAGAGAAATGACGACGTATATCCACAAGGAGACATGTTCAATGTCATGGAATTGGATAGTGGCGGCGGTTGCATAACTCTGTGAGTATGCTAAAAATATTGAATTGTACCCTTCCACAAGTGAATTTCATGGTATGTGCATTATATCTCAGTAAGGCTATTATTTTTTTAAAAAGACATGTTCAAGAACATCCATAGCAGCTTTATTCGTGATAGCCCAAAATTGGAAGAAATAACCCACACATCAGTCAGGGAGAAGTAAATTTCATCTATTTATACAATAGAATCCTGCACTGCAATGAAAAAGAGCTGCAGCCTCAGGAGCATGAGGGAGCCTGGGGAGATGCTGGAAGGTTCTGTATCCCTATCCGGGTGGTAGTTACATGCCTGTTTGTGGAAGCAGATGTTCAGCAAGCTGTATATTTGAGTTTCGTTCACTCCATGCACTTTGTGGCACTTGTCGTTAACTAAAAAAAAAATAACCAGGTTTATAATTTGGAAAAGAAGAGCTCTATTTCTTGTAAAGGGTTTACAGCTGGCGGTGGCCATTCTAGCAGGCTGGGAAACAGGGCTCCCAGCTGCAAGCCAGGAACGTGTCCTTCAAAGGAGGGACAAAGGGAACAGGATTTTATACTGAGCAGGGTGGCTAAATATACGTATTTAACAAGCTATAGGAGGAATCCTGAATATTTGTGCAGAGAGAACTATGCGCCTATGCATGGGGCTTTCTGTCCTTTTATGGCGTCCACCTTTAAAAATGGCCGCCCTCTACGTCCAAAAGGTGAAACAAGGACACGAAAACCCTCTTTGCGCATGTTCTGTAGGCTGTTGAAACCACTTCATGGTTGGTGGTCTTTTATCAGGGAAGAGCGCCGTCTGGCCCTTAGGAAATAAGTCTGATGCCCTTAGCAAAGGAGGGGTAAGATGATGTGTGTCTGACCTCCCATCTTGTCATGGCTGGGAACTGTTTTAAGGTTTCTCTGGGTTCATTCAGCCAGCATAGGGCTTAGGATTTTATTTTCAGTTCACATTATGTTATACTTGGATTTTTTAAAAAATCAGATGTGGGTGCTGTGATGGTGCCGTGCTCATCAGGCACAGCCCAGTGGGAAGGCAAAGAGGTGCCAGGCCACAGCTTCCCGGGCAGACCCCTGGAGCCTCTTGCTCTGCCGTTGTCTTTGGGCTGCAGGTGGTCTTGGGCTTCATTTGCCGGGGAAAGAAAGACCTCGCCAGGCTGGTGCCTTGCTGTTCTGGGCAGTGGCCACCATTTCTCCTGGCTGGAGAGGGTTTCTAACAGATCTTCAGTTCAGCGCCAAGGTAAAGAAAGTGAGCTCAGACTTCCCGGTAGCATTGCAGAAGTGTTTATTGTTTTGCCTAAGCCACACAGGTGAGGATCACGCCCTGTCTGGTGCACTCTTCCTTCAGGGGCTGTGACTAATTAAGGAAAATGGCACACCTGCCATTCTCTCAGGCCATGAGGTTTAATTACATGAACACCGTTGTTCCGGGGATCTGCTTCCTCTGGGCACTCTTGCTGGGCGTGGGCTGGGAGCCTGCCTGGTGGTCACCCTCAGGCTTGTGGAGTTGCTCTCTCTTCCTCCGGCCTCTCAGGCTCTCCTGAGCTTTCTGGCTTTGAGCTGGAGGCTGGACATGTTTTAAACATACTTTCCAAGTTGGCGACTACCTTTGTCCTGGCATGTCAGAACATACATGTGTGTTAGCATGCCTTGTGGGTACAGTGGTGTTGAGAGGTGCCTGCGTCAGATTTTATGTGGGAGTGGGGAAGAGTTCAGACTCCTGAGGGCCTGGAGTGGTGACCAACCCAGGCAGGCCTGAAAACTAACTCATGCTCCGTGGTTAGGGTGCATCCCACAAGCTGTTGACTCCTGCTATACAGAGGAGGTGACAGGGCTCCTTAGCTTCCCTCTGCTCTGCACTTGTTCCCTAGCAAACAGAATACCTGATATGATAAAAGTACAGAGTGGTCATGGATAACATTAATTATGCATTTACTATGTGCTAAGAGGTGTGGTAGGTACTTTGATGGCACGTTTCTTAGTCTCATCACAATCTTGTGTGGTCCAAACTATGGGCTTTTCTCTCCCTTTTAGATATGAGGGAACAAAGAGGTTACGTAATTTGTCAGGTAGAATAAGGGGGCTTGGACTTGAACCCAGGTCCAGACTGCAAAGCCTGTGCTCCTTCTGGGGGGCCTTTTGAAAGACTCAGTGTTGGTGGTTCTCCTCTGTGGTGTGGGTGGTATTTCGGAGACTGACTCTGAATGTGACTGTTAGGAGCACAGCCTCCTAGGGAAGGCTTTTTTATGGTTAGACACCCCCACACTTTGTTGTTGTAGTTTTCCCTGCAGGTAACTGTACAATACAGAAAACACCTCCAGGAAACTCAGAGGCTCATGGAGACTAATGGGGAGCAGCTTGTCACGGCTGCCAGGAACTCCACCTGCAGCTCGGGTGGAGCAGAGCCACACTGTCAGGATGTGTCTCGGGAAACCTGAGGCCCAACCATCAGAATAGCTGAATGCCGGCAGCTCCCAGATGTGAGCTAGGCATGGGCCAGGGTGTGGGAATGCAAATGGCATGGTTCCATGTCGGGTTTGGGATTCTCTGTTTAACTATAGTGTGTATTCACCATTATTGAAGCAAATAACTATTTCCCTAACTGTGGCTTTAATTTTGATCCATGACACTTCTAGAAAAAAGCCTTAGAAATCACTTGACCCACTCCCTTCATTAAAAAAATGCAAAAGGCTTATTGCAGAAAATTTAGAAAGTAAATGAAAAGAAGTAAAGGTTTATGTGATTCCACCACAATAAACATTTTGGAGTATATCCTTTGGGACTTTTCTCTATACACGTAGAACTGGGTTTGTCTATCTGTTTTTACAGAAATGGAATCGTTCTCTACCTGTTGATTTTTTTTTTTTTTTTTTTTTTTTTTGAGACAGAGTCTTACTCTGTTGCCCTGGCTAGAGTGAGTGCTGTGGCATTAGCCTAGCTCACAGCAACCTCACACTCCTGGGCTCAAGCGATCCTCCTGCCTCAGCCTCCCCAGTAGTTGGGACTACAGGCATGCGCCACCATGCCCGGCTAATTTTTTTTCTATGTATTTTTAGTTGCCAGCTAATTTCTTTCTATTTTTAGTAGAGATGGGGTCTCGCTCTTGCTCAGGCTGGTCTCAAACTCCTGAGCTCAAACAATCCTCCCGCCTTGGCCTCCCAGAGTGCTAGGATTACAGGCATGAGCCACCGCGCCCGGCCTCTACACGTTGATTTTTATGTAAGACTATTGGGAATATTTTCCCCTTCTCAGGGTGGATGAGGAGGGGAGGCCCAGAGAGGTGAATGACTTGTTCCAGGCATTCATTCCATGCCAGGCCTGACCCGGGAGAGGCCACCCTGTACAGCAGTGCAGTCCAGAGGCTTCTTGGCCTGGAGGCGTGAGAAGGCAGCTGGGGGCCCCAGGCCGGTGAGTCCAGGACCCCAGGCTTAGCAGGGGCCATGGCATTGAGCACAGCGTCTGACGAGCTGTAGGCAAAGGAAAGGATGAGAAAGACACCAGCTGCAGCGGCAGAGCCTCCCTGTCTCCGTGGCAGGCTCCCCAGCGCTTTGCTTTCAGCAGCCACCTCGCTCTCCCCGCCAGCGCCAGCGGGGCACTTCCAGGGCCTCGTGTGGTAGTTGACTTTGTGGTGAACTCAGAACCTCCAATGTTAAGTTTGCAGAAGAGACCATCTTCCCCCTCTGGCAGTTGTACAATGCCCACGCACATTCTAGCAGCTAAAACCCCAGATTTAGGGGTGAGTTCCTCGCTGCAGAGTCCCAGAGCCTAGGTGAGGCGTGGCCGATGGGCAGACCACTGTTTTACACGTGGCTACTAAGGAGCTCTTGGCCAAGAGTCTGTGCAAACCACAGAGTTAATCCATTGCACTTTTTCTGTAATGTCTTCTCGCTGCAAAACATCCAAGTGACTCTTCTACACTTACACACGTGTATACTCTTTGACCCAATACTTTCACTTCCGGGAACTTATCCTTGAGACATATTTCCACAAGTACAATATGTGTAAGGTTATTAAACAGCATTTTTTATCAGAGCAAAAGATACTGAAAACAATCCCAGTATTCAATAGAGGCCCGTGGTCCATCTGGCCAGTGGAAAGCTGTAACGAAAACATTGAGGACACTCTCTATGTGCTGCCAGAGAAAGATCCCAAGAGATACAGTTGGTCCCAGACCTATGATGACATCACACCTAAAGCCTTGGAGCCTGAGGCCTTCTGCTCTTTTCCGAGGCTGAAGGCAAGGAAAGAAGGGCCTTGGTTCTGCTGCTCACTGCCTCAAGCTAGCTACACTCCTGGAACGCGTCACACACCGTCTCGGGAGCACGGTCTCCCCACCTGTGAGCTAAGGGAGTCCCTTCCTTCCACCTCTTAGGTTCTGCCCCCAGGTGTCTGTGCATGGGACCTTCTGTGCCCAGACTTGGCACACTCAGCCACTCCTGTGTTCTGCTCCCCCTCCGTGGAATTAGGAATGCATGAGCAGATTTAACATTTGTACTTTGGCATGAGCAGATTTAACATTTGCACTTTAGGGTGTTCTCATGCAGCCCCGAAGGCCCCTGGTGTACAGAAAGCTATCACTCTACTGAGACGTGAATTCAAACCTCACCCCTGGCGAGGGCAGTGTGTGGTGGGGAGTCCCTCAGCGGTTGGGTTTATTGGGACGTAATCCCATCATAAATTGAGGAACATCTGCATTACTAAGTGAAAAATGCAAGGAGTAAAATCATGTGTAATATGCAAGTGTTTGTGTAAAATAAAAAAAAAGAATTGACCCCAGAGTCTGTATTCATATTCACTTACACGTGCATAAAGAAACCTTAATACATAAAAAACATGATGGCCCGTGGCAGGGAAGTGAGAACTGAGCAGACGTGAGCTGGGAGGGGAGAGGGACACTTCATTGTATATATTTTTGCAGGTTTTTTGTTTTAGAGTCATGATTGTATGGCCTATTTAAAAATGAAATTGGACAAAATGAAATAGGCTTCAATATGCTACCCCCAAAATGTCACGAAAATGGTTGTACCTTTGTTTATAGAGAGCATAAACCTGGGCACGAGAGTTCTGCACCAGAAAGAGTTGATCGATCACTAGAAACCTGTATCTGAAAGGAAGAAAATGGAAGTAGCAAGGAGGTGGGTCTCATTAGGGGAGAGACAGCAGTGTCCCAGGTGCAGCGACCTGACTTGAAGGGGTGTGGCCTCTGAGGCCACTAGGAAAGAGGACTGCTCCCTGCACGTGGCTTTGTTCGGAGCAAGCTGAGCATCCTCTGGTCTGTCAAGAGGCCGCCAGCTATTGGGGAGGCTGAGGCAGGGGGATTGCTTGAGCCCAGAAGTTTGAGGTTGCTGTGAGCTATGATGACGCCATGGCACTCTAGCTGGGGCAACAGAGTGAGACTCTGTCTCAAAAAAACAAACCAAAAGGACACCGCCAAGAAAGTGAAAAGAAGACAACCCACAAACAAATCATATATCTGATATGGGACTTGTATCTCAAATATATAAAGAAGTCTCATACCTCAATAATAAAAAGACAGCTAACACAGTTTTTGAAGAGGGAAAAGGATCTACATAAACAGTTCTCCAAAGAAGATGAACAAATGGCCAATAGGCCCATGAAACACTGTCTAGTGTCATGAGTCATCAGGGAAATACAAACCAAAACCACAGTGAGATACCACTTCACACCCACTAAGATGACTACTAAAAAAGACGATAACAAAGATGTGAAGAAATTGGAACCCTCATACATGGGATTGTGAAATGGTGCAGTAAATGACACCCGCAGTGACGCTAGGGATGATAATAGTGATCATGCCTTGTTTTACCAGGTTCTGGCCTGTTTCATCAACGTTATGAAGTGGTTCTGTGATGTTTGGCAATTTTATGGATACTTTCACTCAAACTACTAATATGTCAATAACCAGGGATTCAACCCTGTCTTCATATGAGAACTACAAGGAAGTCTTTTTTAAAAATGCTGATACCTGGGCTTCATTCTAAGAAATTCCTGTCTGATTGACATGGAACAGGATGTTAGTGTTATTGTTTTTTTAACTTCTCACAAGATTCTGAATGTGCAGCCGTGATTGAGAACTACTGAGTTAAGTTGACATCCCCAAGATTAAGCAGAGCCACCTTCAAGAGTCAGCTTGGAGTTGGAAAAGGAGAGCCCAGAAGACCTAGGTTTTAGTCCCAACTCTTCCTTTGTTACACCTGTGTGCTTTGAGCAAGCTATTTATCTTCTCTTCATCTGTAAAATGGGCTAAGCACCCTCCTATGTAGAGATGTTGTGGGGATCACGTGAGATCATATATGTGACACTGCAGAGCCTGATGTCTGGGGCATTTTATTTCCTCGTTACGTTTTGGTTACTTTCTTCCCTTACATTCTATGAACTAGATAGTTACGTTACATTTTTCTAGTTTCATTCTCTTGTTTCTTCTTCTGTAAAATGTAGGAGTTTTTTAAAATTCGCCTAAGATATCTCTGGGTTTAAAATTGATCCTTTTTTCACATAAACCTAATATCTTTTTGTTCCTCATCTATGTTCTCAATCACATTGTGCTTAAAATAAATGTTGTTCTGATACTTGGCAAAATTAATGGTTCACATATTTTAATAAGGTGATACTAAAGACTATTAATAACCATGCCTGGAATGGTTATTAGTGGGAGTAAGCATGAGTTGTTGCTCATTAATAATTGCACTGATTATGGTAATAAATCAAAGGATGGGCAATAAAGGTTAATTGACTATTCTAAAAATGCCAAAATTCTCAGCCTAGGCTGTGGTTTCTATCTGGTGGACTTAGAATAGTTCCTTGAGTTCTAGGAGAAAAAGAGAGCCTGCTCTCAGATTATAAATTTTGTATTAGATTTACTTTTCAGCCAAAAAGGAAGGCTGGGTTAGTAATGTTCATATGTGAGTCTGCAACACAGGCAGACTCCAAAACTGTCTGACGTACACCTCCAGCTCTGTGGCCTGTGGGAGAGCTGGAGTCCGCCTGGCCCTGGAGAGGTGGCAGCACAGTGCGTTCACACACCAGCTGGACAGAGTGGTTCTCGAGCCTTGTTGCTGGAGCTGGAGGGTGTAGAACAGAACTCCCCACATTTTAATGTGCATGCATATCCCCGGGGCACTTGTTCCAGAGCAGACGCTGTTCGGTAGGACTAAGGTCGGGCCTGAGATGCTGCTTTTCCTACAAGCCCCCAGGTGACGTGGATGCTGCTTGTCTGTGACTACGCTTTGCATGGCAGATGGACGGAAGAGATCTGTTCTGTTTGCCAGCACTTTCCTTGCCTTCCTCTAGGAAAATGTCCCTTTCGATTTCCAACCATGAAGTTCAAGAGTAAGGGTTTATAGTCTTATATTACTCTGCCTCCCGGGCCACAATCAGTTGGTCCAGGAGCCAATCAGAATCTTCCCTGGGATTTTGGATTTGGAATCAGAGACATACAGTCTTAGATCCTCTCCGTGGAGCTCTTTCTAGCCCCGTGGTGGTAATTGGTCAAAGATGAGGGGCGGAGAGAGTATCCCAGTGCTTCTCAAGTCCTTGGTTCCAGTTGTCTCTAATATATGATTTAAAAACAGTATTGTGACCTTAGGGGTTATTTTACCAGCTCTAGTGATCTAGTGCAGTTATGTCAAATGTATCGGGCACTTAGCACACGCAGGTCTCTATTGCTAGCCCCGGACAAGACGAATAACACACACCCTGACTGGGGAGACCACGTATTCCAGCAGAGTGTGGGGTGTGCAGTGGCAAAGGGATCGCGGAAGCCCTGAGAAGCACTTGATCCAGCTGGGGGTGTGGGTAGGGGCCAGGTTCAGGAAAAGTTTTCTAGGGATGGATTTTTGAATGGTGAGTAGGAATTGTGTAGGGCAGGCCTACGAAATTATTCCAGTCAGAGAGAACTTGCTGAGCAAAAGCAAGATGATGATATGAAACTGTGTTTGGAAAACTACAACCCGTTTAACTGGGCTGAAGAAGCAGGCAGGGAAGGCCTTGTACGCATCACTTTTTCCTTAAGAGTCACATGCATTTAAAAGCCAACAAAACAATAAAGCTGGATCTCTGATTCTCCCCCAGACACCTGACTATCTGGCAAATTCCCACTTACAACCCTCCCTCCTTTATTCCCTTAAACAGAAAATTTGTCTTAGGATTGAAATGAATGTTTAAAAAAACAAACTCAATCTGCTTGAAATACCAAAATCTGTTTAAAGAACACAGAGGTTGTGACATCCGTTGACAAAGCCAGGAAGTTCAAAGCCCGGTGGCCGATGCGTTGTATTGAGTTCTGCTGTTGTTGGCATCCCTCGGCCTGTGGCAGGCCCTGGTGTTTGTTATTCAGGTCCGTGTGACTGAAGGAGACAACATTCTTGTTGGAGAAAAATCTGTATTTTTGAATATGTTTTTTAAAAGCAAGAGCAACAATTGGTGGGACAGGTAATGGCTATTTCTTAGGTCTTCTTGAATGGCAAGTTGCAAGAGTAATTTGAAGTTCTTTTTCATGGGCAGATGAGCCATTTTTAAAAGTTTGTTGTGTTTGTTTATGTTTATGCTTTTACTGACTTCTTTTGGAGAGCAAATGTAACATATTTGAGAGATTTGGGCAATATAATCATATTGAACATAGCTGGAGACGTTGAAGGGGTCGGAGCACCTGGTGGCCCCGTGGTAAGCACACTGCAGTAGGCTTGGTAACATCTGGGACCTGGCTCTCAGCTCTGGGATGTTGGGGGTTGATCTTACCCCATGATCCTGTAGTGAGATGCACTGGGATTGATTTCTATCGTGAGAGCAAGTGGCATCGCACCTAAAGCCTCGGAGCCTGAGGCCGTCTACTCTTTTCCGAGGCTGAAGGCAAGGAAAGAAGGGCCTTGGTTCTGCTGCTCACTGCCTCAAGCTAGCTACGCTCCTGGAACACGTCACACACCATCTCGGGAGCACAGTCTCCCCACCTGTGAGCTAAGGGAGTCCCTTCCTTCCACCTCTTAGGTTCTGCCCCCAGGTGTCTGTGCATGGGACCTTCTGTGCCCAGACTTGGGACAGTCAGCCACTCCTGTGTTCTGCTCCCCCTCTGTGGAATTAGGAGTGCATGAGCAGATTTAACATTTGCACTTTGGGGTATTCTTGTGCAGCCCCGAAGGCCCCTGGTGTACAGAAAGTTGTCACTCTGCTGAGACGTGAATTCAAACCTCACCCCCGGCGAGGGCAGTGTGTGGTGGGGAGTCCCTCAGCGGGAGCCAGGCTGGCAGCTGCCCAGCAGCCGCCTCTCTGAGAGGCCTTGTCAGCTGCTACTTGTTCTTTCTTACAAAGTGACTTTCGTGACGTGGTAGAACTTTGGTGACTCTGTGAGACAGAGAGAGAGAGAGAGAGAGAGAGAGAGAGAGAGAGAGAGAGAAAATGCCTCCAAAAAGAGAGCTGGCTGCCAGGGCTAGCGATGGAAGTGAAGGAAGTAGAGAAGTCTAAGAAACTGATGGTTCTCACCAAATAGATGAGGAAGTGGCCCAGCGACCCCCCAGCAGCTCTGCAGAGTGCAAACGACTTTGCTATACATTCTCTACAGAAATAAGACCACCCGATTTGTAAACTTTCCATGAGCATCTCAGCCAGTAGAAAACTTGCTCGCTGAGCGATAAAACGTTGGAGAAGTTTGAAAAGGTGGCTCAGGAGAAAGGCAGGAGGCTGTACGAACATTTCCAGGAAGCAGCAGATGGCGAAGGCACCAGCGTGGCTGCCGAACCAAGCTTATTTTCGAGTAAGGGCTGGTTTGAAAATTTTAAGACATGTTTTTCTTGGCAAAAGGTGCAGTTAGTGGGAATAAGCAGGCCAGCTGTCTATCGCACGGCAGACAGGAGTCCTCCTCAGCTAAAGAAGCTCACGGAGGAACAGAGGCACAAGTCCCAGGCTGTGAGTGTTGCGGGGCACAGGGAGGTGTCCCTCGTCACAGCTGGACTAAAAGTCACATGAAAGAGGCTGTTGGAGAATAAGGACAGATCCCCACCAAAGACGGCCTTGCAGAGCTGGTACGAAGGGGCGAAGGAGATGAAGACAATGGTGAAGAAACAGAAAAGGCAAGTTGGGTAAATCGGATGACGTGTTCAGTACACCCAGCTGCCAGCACGGCTGACATCCATCAGTGGGATGGAGCCTTTTCAGCAAGTCCAAGAAATACAACTCCGTTGGCACCATCCCAGGAAATGTCCAAGAAGTTGCAAAAGGAAAGAATGATTAACAAGATAGTTGACTTCTGTCAAGACTAATGAAGGGAAAAAAGAAAAGGAAGACAAAAATGACAATGAAAATAAGAATAAAAAGGAAAGTAATAAAACCAACCACAAATGGTATAATATTTCCCCAAACAGCTAAATGTTAGTGAATTAGGAAACCTAGATGAAATACATTTTTGGAAAAAATGAAAACGGAAAACTTGCAACAAGGAGAAAGAGAAGGCTTGATTAAGACAATGGCCGTGAAAAGCCATCCCCAGCTAGTAGCTCCAGGTCCAGGGGCCTTCAAGTCAGGGTTAAGGTCGTTCACAGTCAAGATAGTCCTTATTCTTTACAGGATAATCAGCAGGGAAGCTGATGGATTCACTTATGTGGTTAGAATAACCTTGTTTCCAGAACCAGACAATGGTGTTGCAGGGTAGTAACATTTTAGGCCCACTTCATTTATGACCATAGATGCACAAGACCTAATTCAAATGTTAAGTTCTTACAGAAAAGGAAAAAGCAGCAGGTGTCATTCATTGTGCACTTTAAGAAAAAAAACCTGGCTGGCACAGGTGGCTCACGCTTGTAATCCCAGCACTCTGGGAGGCCGAGGCAGGGGGATTGCTTGAGGTCAGGAGTTCGAGACCAGCCAGAGCAAGAGCGAGACCCCCGTCTCTACTAAGAATAGAAAAATTAGCCGGGCAACTAAAAACAGAAACAAAAAATTAGCCGGACATGGTGGCATGAACCTGTAGTCCCAGCTACTCGGGAGGCTGAGGCAGGAGGATCACTTGAGCCCAGGAGTCTGAGGTTGCTGTGAGCTAGGCTGACCCCACGGCACTCTAGCCTGGGCAACAGAGCAAGGCTCTGTCTCAAAAAAAAAAAAGAAAAAGCTACCACTGATCGCTTTGAGAAATCTCTCCCCTTATCCTTTGTGTTCTGCTTTGCAGTTGTCTCTCTAACCCGGTTTCTACTTCTTCATTGTGCCTGAAGACAAAACACAGGTCTTTTTCTGTACGAGGTTTTTGCTGCATGTCAATAATGAGAGGCAAACAGAAAGTGACTCCAAATGGGTAAACTACAAAGGTTCCAACATCTCACAAAGTTTATATCCTGAAGGTTCCGGATTTGTAGTTCCGGACTTCTTTCAGAGATAGTAAATGAGCGAGGTCGAGGTTCTTCACATATACTCCTTCCTTCTGCCATCTGCTTGCTGCCTTGTCCCCGCCCGGGAGACCCAAGGAGGCCTCCAGGACAGCACAGGAAGTCCCCTTGAGCGAGGCGGTGGTTGGCGTTTCTGAGGCCCTCCAGCCCGAGTGCCCCTCATGCCGATCCCAGCGGGGCCTGCCGCCCCCTTCCCGCTGCAAGAAAGCGGGTCCTTAGGGTCACGCGCCTCATAGAAGCTGTTTTGACCTGCAGAATACAAAATTCTCAAAATAAGAAACATCTTCATAAGCAGACATTTCAATTGTGGACAAAGTTGGGCGATTGGTTCACAAACACTCTTTGTGCCAACTGTTGAGAGGCACCTCCGGAGTCTGAGTCCTGTGATTGCCATTCCTAAGAGACTTTTCTGGAATTTCTGGCTCTCAGAGATGTGGAGGTAACCTCTTCCCTCTCCTTTGCCTTCTAGCTATTTGCGAAGAGTTAATTATTTAATTACTCTCCTCCCCAGGAAGCACCTGGTTTCCTAGCAGGTGTGTCGTGGGCTAGAAAGATGGGGCATTAGGAGAGGCGGGAGAGGCAACGTGTTGGACGGAGGCAGGATGTCAGATTAGTTTTTATCTGGAGGATTCGGGAACAGGTTAACAAGGGCGCCTGACCTTGGGGACGAGTTCCGCACCGCCGAGACAAGATGGAAACGAGTATTCTTAATGTTCCTCTTCCCCGGAGAGAGGCAAGGGAGACGCTGGCTGTGTGCCTCCTCTTTCGAAGAGTTTGGAAGTTACTAATAAATGCTTCTTTGAAGACTCCCACCTCTAAAACAGACTAGGACTTAGCCTTTTCTACACCAAATGCTTTGCTCAGCGGCAGCACTAAATACAGGGGACGAGGAAGCGTGTGGGGGAAGGACACGAAGTGGGAACCAACGACTAACGTCGCGGATCTAGAACTAATACTAAGTAAGCTTGTGCAGAATGACTTTGGAGGTTGCTGGAGTCCTGCTGCTCTGATGACCTTTTGTTGGAATTATTTCTGCAGGTGATCACAGCTGGCTTATCAACACTGCTGTTCGATGCGATCCTGAGCAGTGCAACCATGGGATGGTAAGTCTTTTGCATAGAGAGGAAATGCAAATTAAGTGTTTGAGTTTCATCGGGATATTAAGTTTTTTTGTTTGGTTTTTAATTTTTTTTGTTTTTTGAGACAGAGTCTGGCTCTGTTGCCCTGGCTAGAGTGCCGTGGCGTCAGCCTAGCTCACAGCAACCTCAGACTCCTAGGCTCAAGGGATCCTTCTGCCTCAGCCTCCCGAGTAGCTGGGACTACAGGCATGCGCCACCATGCCCGGCTAATTTTTTCTATACGTATTTTTTTAGTTGTCCAGATAATTTCTTTCTATTTTTAGTAGAGACGGGGTCTCGCTCTCGCTCAGGCTGGTCTTGAACTCCTGACCTTGAGCAATCCACCCACCTCGGCCTCCCAGAGTGCTAGGATTACAGGCGTGAGCCACCGTGCCTGGCCGGTTTTTAATTATTTTTTAAGAAACAGGGTCTCACTCTGTCACCCAGGCTGGAGCATGGCACAATCATAGCTCACTGCAGAGGATACTGAGTTTTTCTCTCTCAAATGTTGAAGAAAGGGAGTGAGTGTTGGATGTACGTCATCATCTAAATGTAAATCCCATATTAGTGAAGTCCTCTTTTTAAAAAAAAACACCTCTTATCAGTGTATAAATACACGTTCAGAAGAATGCATGTATTATAAATACACATTTGATTAATTTTCACAGACATTCCATACATACTGTAACCAGTATTCAGACCAAAAAACAGACCTTCACTAGACTTTCAGCCACTCATCCTCACGGGAGTAGCACTGCTGGTGAACCACCATGTGTGCGTGTGTGTATGTGCGTATAAACCACTGCTTGTATATAGACAGTCAGCCCTCTGTGTCTGTGGGTTCTCCATCCTCTGCAGTGACCTAGGTGCAAGGTGACAATGGCTAAGCCTGGCGGACAGCAGTGGAGGTGGTGAGACGTGGCTGGATGTCTGAAGCTGTAGGTTAGAGAGGAGGAGTCCAGGATGCCTTCCAGGTCTGGGACCCAAGGATTTGGATGAATGAGGTCACCTGTCACTGAGTTGGGGGATAGTGGGTGAGGAGCAGGGCTTGGCAAGGTGGCAGTGGAGAGTGTGGGGCGCTGGTTTGGATATGCAAAAGCTGCGGTGCCTTCTAGACCTCAGGGTGGCGAGAGGAGTGGGTTGTTGGCCAAATCTGGCTGGAGGTCCAGGGAGCGGGGAGCCTTTCTGCGCCTTAAGCCGGTGCACACATCCCTGCCTCAGAACCTTTGGGCCCATCCACCCAGCTCGAGCCTTCCTCCCCACTTCCAGTTGGCCCCTGACTGTTCATTCCCCAGGTCTCCATATCAAGGTGACCTTGGAGAGGCGTCCCTGGCCACAGCCGGTGCGTGCTGCACTATCTCTTTCCTGTCACTTTGCTTGTTTCCTCCTCGACTGATCTGTCATGACCGTGTTCTTTCATCTCTGCCTGTTAGGGTCTGTCCCCCTCCCAGAAGGGGTGCACTGGGCCCAGGGGTGTACGGAGAGCCGGGAGGAGGGGGAGGGCATTCAGCAGGGCAGACAGGGGCAGGTGGGCAGGTTAGCGGGATGGCTGAGGCAGGGGGGTGGCTGTGGGGAGAGCATGCTCGGGACTCCGTGATCTGCCTTCTGCAGGACCCCAGGAGGGGGGTGTGGCAGTTGTGAGGGTTGCTCAGGACACGCCTCCTGGAGAAGGCCACAGCCCTGCCCTGCAGCCCTCCCCAGCCTTGTCTGGAAGAGGGTTGGGCTGACTAGTGACGCAGGGTGTGCCCAGGCTGCCGAGAAAGGCTCAGCAAACAGACCCCCTGAATTTATCAGGGCCTGCGTGCCTCTGGTTTGGGGGCCAGTTGGTTGCGACCACATGAGGACCAGAATGAAGCGATCGTGTGGGTTTCACCTCTGAACCGTCTGACAAGGCTCTGCCCATTGGAGAGCCGAGAATCTCATCCACTCCAGATGACTGCTGTTCCAACCAGTAGGTCCGTTCCCGAGGGTTTCGGTTGTGGTCTGCAGGGGAGGCGAAGGCGAGGGGAGAAGTGACGAGAGTTTAAACAGCTAAAACTGCCTGATCAATGCCCTCATCAATGGGCGTGCTTTCGTGTGGAGAAAACACACGTATGTGTTTTTAAGCAATAGAGTAATACAGGCTATTTGTAAGACATTTAAAACAATTCAGAAAAGCATCAAGTGAAAGTAAGAGTCTCTCAGCCTTCACTCTCTCAACTGCTCTTGCCAGAAGTCTCCACGGTGTGGTTTAATGGTGAGAACAGTGCCGTATTTGCGCAGGGACGGACGTCCCAAGTGCGGTGGGCGCTGTTCACTGCAGGGAGGGATTAGATCTGGGGGCCCAGCCACGACAGCGTTTCTGAGGTGAAACCACGTCGAGTGGTGCCTCACACGCATCACCCATGAACTGTTCAGTCTTTCGTGGGTCTTTGTGCGGCCACCAGGCTGGGGACACAGAGCTTTCCTTCACTGTGACCAGGGACTGCCTGCCCCGCCTGAATCGGGGCTGCGACATGTTATATGTAGAATAATTCATGTTTGTTGTTGCTGTTTACTCGTCTCCTGTTCTTTGTTTTAAAAAGAAAAACATTTAAAGATAATGCTTATTTCCATCCCGGTTTGGATCGATCGTTTGGCAGGATTTTGTCCCTCTCAGAGGAGCACTATAAAATCGAAGTGCGGACAAGTTTTAGAATAGGTTTTTACTCTCTTCAACAGTATGATCGGGAAAGAAAAAGCATATTATTTAGCTTTGCTCAAGTAAAGCCTGGTTCTAGAATATAAGTAATTTTCCCCTGTGCCTGTGATCAGAGAAATCCTAATAGCTGGCCCCGCCTCCCGTTTTTTCCGCATTTATTTGCAAGTTAGACCTGCTGAGTTGTCACCTGTTTGACTCAGGGACCACCATGCTGGCTGCTGGTGCCCAGGTGTGCCCATGGCAGCCTCCCATCGCCTAGGACTTCTGGCGGGTAACTCCCCTGGAGGCTGTTGTAGCCACAGGAACAGTGTTGTAAACATCGGCCGGAGTAAATGTGCGGGGCAGGACCAGCAGCCCTGCGGAGTGCCATGTTGGGGGAGGCCAAGAGGTGAGTTTGCATCCGTGTGGCCTTGGGCTGGGAGAGGCTCATTCCATGCACAGATATTTACCAAGTGCCTAATATGTGCCAGGGGCCATTCTCGGGTAAAAGTGAAAAATCACTGCCTCTGCGGTGTCTGTAGTACTCATTGCCCTGCCTGAGGGCAAGGCCACGTCTAAATCATCCCAGACTGACAGAAATGAATATTTTTTGCTCACCGCACTCAGAAAAAGGGATTCCCAGCCTCTCTCAGGAGCTGCTAATGGAGACATTTCCTGCCTCAAGAAGAAAAATGGAAGGAAAAGAAAAATTAGGAAATACTTCTACACCTTCCTCTTCCTCCTCCCACTGTATCCTCCTCCTCCTTTTAATGATAATAACCATTTATTGAGCAACTACTATGCTTCAGACATTTTAATGTTAATATTATCTCATTTACTACAATCCTCCAAGTTATCCATGTTTTAAAGATGAAGGCACTGGGGTTCAGAGATATTAAGCGATTCTCCCAAGATTTTCTAGCCTCTAGGTGATGGGACTAGGATTCGAACCTAGGTTTCTGTGCACAAAGGCTGGTGACCTGCTCAAACTGACTTGAAAGAGTGTACAGGTAGAAGCTCATGTGGGCACTGCAGGGAAAATTGGCCTAAATGTTCCTGTTCCCACCTGTGTGATCCTCTATAAAGAGCATCTTGATGATTCGACAGCAAAACCTAAGGAGCGTTACCCGCATCAAGACAGTTCTAACTCCTGTTCAGGGGCTGACTCTGCAAACTGAGAATGTCCAGTAGAACATTTTTAGGAAAAAAAAAAATCTCATTGTCTTAGATTTTTCATACTATAGCTGTAATTCTATCAGTTGGTTAAAAATATATTGAGTGACTGCTGTATGCAAAGTACGTGGAAACCATTAAGAAGTATAAGATATCATCTAACACGTAAGGGGTATTCAGAGGAAAGGGAAGTCAAAAAGATAATTCATGGGATGGATTGGGTAGTAACTGAATGCCCAGTGGATGAGATGACAGAGGCAGAGAGGACAGGAGCACTTGGCAGGAGGGCCCTGGAAGTGGCATGACTGGGCCTTACACAGAGGAGAGGGTTAGCGAGGCTGAGGGTAGGGGGTGGGAGAGGACTGGGCCCTTCTCACCCGGGGAGACAGGGCAGGAGGTGCCCACAGTGAGACTCTGATTTGTAACCAGAGTTAGGGCCCCCGGGGCAGGGAGCTGATCCTGTGCTCGCTCCTTCTGGGGAGGGGTGACATAAACGGTAGGCAGGTTGATGTCCCAAAACACAACTGCATTTTGGGACATCAAAGAGAAAACATTTATATCCTGAGATCTTTATATATATGATATAAATATGACTGTATTTATATTATTATTGAGACTCTTCCCCAGATGTCTGTATCCTTAACCTTCGTAGTGTTAGTCTAAGTTCTTGACAGCATTTTTCTTTCTTACAAATGAGGCTTCATTGACCATATTTTGTACAGAATTTCAAAATGAACCAAAGAGACCCAGGAGTTGAACTGAGCATGAGAAATAAGAGTGAGCACTGAGAGGGAGACGGCTCTCCAGTGCAAGGAAGTGCTAAGCCGGAATGTTCAGGCGGCAGGAGTCTGCAAGAGGCCGTGTCTCCAGGCTGTTCACGCTCTGTGCACTTTATGGTATGCCCTGAACAAAATGGAAAGAAAGGCTGAGTGTACCCAAATCAAGGAAACAGAATGTGTGATTATTGCAAAAGGAACCTTGACTTTGGAATTTCCTGGTTTTTGAAAATTCTTGAGGTTAAAGATGGTGTGTTTTCAGCCTCAAAGATTTTTCCAACCACAAAGTGAACCACCAGAAGAGGAACAGACTCTGCTTCGGATTTTCTGTCCTGCACAGAGCTGGTCTGCCCTGTCCAGGCACCGGGTGTGTTTATGTGTGGCCAGGTAACCAGCTCTCAGAGCCTGGGCAGGGGCAGCTGGTCCCTGTCACACGGAAGTTTACACTGAATAGAAGTCACACAGGGGCAGCAGGCGTGTTTCGTTTGGACCTACTGTGTTTGCCTGTAGAGTTGTTGTTTCTTGTGTTTTGCTTTTCAAATTTTAAATTAGTCATCAACGTTTAGAAATCGAGTGGTTTCCTCATACAAGTCCAGATCTCCAGATTCTTTGGAAAATGTGGAACAGCTGCTCACGTTGGGCCTGCACTCGTACACAGAAGCAGGTTCTGGAATGAGGAGAGGCTGCCTCCTCACGTGGGTGTGTGCTCCAATGCAGCATGGCCTCCACCAGCCCTTGGGCTGGCTGGGACTAGGGGACCCTGTCCCAGCTGATATCCTGGCATCCATTTGTTTGCATTTTCATTCATTCCACAAAAGTGCAAGTCTGGGCTCTGAGGCTACAGAGGTAAGAAAGTCCCTGAGCCTAGTGACATCACCATGTAGAGGATAGGTATTCAAACGTATGTCAGTGTCCTCCTCTTGGGTGGGCAACAGCTTAGCTGCACACAACAGGCCATCTGAAGTAGGTTTCCCATCCCCAGCACTGTCGATATTGGGGGCCAGACAATAACCCACTAGGTGTCAGGAGCACCCCCTCAGTTGTAACAACTGTCTCCAGACATTGCCAAATGTCCCTGGGGAGGGGGTAGGTAAGAAATCACCCCAGTTGAGAATCAGTGATCTAAAGTTCATGGGGGCTAGTGGAGAAAATACCATTTGAAATTTCAGCCAGATCTTAAGGAACTTGCTTATCTCCTAACGACAGATGTGGATCAGCTCTCGAATCAGTTCCTCAGTGGTCCCTCCCCTCCCCTCAGTGTCTGTGTCCTGCTCTGTAGGCGCTTGCTGTGCTGAGTGATGGGTAGGTGTGCAGGCTCCGTCTCGTCCACCAGGCTGTGAGCAGCTCTAGGAGAGAAAGTGTTTCATTCCCCTTTGTGTCTCTAGGCTTAGCACTGCGTACTTGCTGAATCAACAGGGAGTGGCCAGCCCTCAAAATGCTGTATTGTGCCGGGCACGGTGGCTCACACCTACAATCCCAGCACTTTGGGAGGCCAAGGCAGGAGGATCGTTTGAGGCCAGAAGTTCAAGACCAGCCTGAGCAAGAGCAAGAGCCTGTCTCTGTAAAAAAATACAAAACTTAGCCGGGCGTGGTGGCTTGCGCCAGCAGTCCCAGCTACTTGGGAGGCTGAGGCAGGAGGATCACTTGAGCGCAGGAGTTTGAGGTTGTAGCGAGCTATGATGATGCCACTTCACTCTAGCCAGGGCAAAAGAGAGAAACCCTGTCTCAAAAAAACAATACGAAATAAAAAAAGTGATTATAAATTTCACTACCCAATGCTGGTCAATTTTTAAAGTCTTTAATTAAAAGCAACTACTCTTGTCCAGCCAATTATTATAAAAACAATCCATTTTAAGCCCAGTAATTTGAATATGCTGATTCATTTTTTGATTAACAGTTTTGTGATATATATTGATACTAATTCCCTCTATTTCAAAATTTCAGCAAAGGAGATTCAACACATACAAGAGAGAGGTTCTGAACTGAGAGCAATATCCCTGTTAAGTAGAATTAGCTGTGGTGCCTCCCCTGTGAATCCCCTTTTAGAGACTAGGAGAGTCACCATTCTCTTTGGAGTAGGTCAGGTATGAGGACAGAAAGGAATAGTCAAAATGCAACTTCCTTATTCTAAGGATTTCATGATCAACGTCTCCCTTTTGCCCATGATTCCCCGAGCCTCCTGTTGACACAGTTTGTCAACCAGGTTGATCCTAGCATGGACCTCACCAACACCAAGGGCCTGTAGGAAATGATCTTACATAACCTTGGAGTAAAGATGTCTTATCCCTGTAATTTTAAGGGACTTCATGGAGACTGCCCAAGTCTACGTACAGGAAGAATGAATTTAGGGATGGAAAAAGAACTTCCCCCAGCACACTCCAAAATGCCTTTAGGTTTAGGCTCACAGTGTCTGAAATTGATCAGTTTTCTGTTTGAATTAAAAAACGTGAATCCTCCTCCTTATATTGCTGTCTAAGAAGAGCCTTCTCATAACTATTGCTTATTACCTCTCAAATTTTATCACAATTTATCAGATTATGAACTGTCCCTCAGCAAGGCCCCGAGGAACACTGGGCAGATATGCTTTGGTGAGGAAAAGAGAAAAAAGAAAAAATAGTTTGGAATATATAGGTGGGAGAAGGGCTAGCAAATGTAACAATTCAGTCATTCATTGGATAAATATTTATTGGGTGCTGCATTAGGTGCGGGCCCCCCAGCCAGGAAAGGGATGCAGTCTCTGCCCTTTGTCCAATGGGCTCAACTGGAATTGATTGAATAACCACCATAATACATGTAACATTGAGATGGGGCCTTCGGTCCGCCACAGGAGAAAAGAGAAGAGGTCGAGAGACACTGAAAATAAACCTGTGGACGACAAGCTAGTGACAGAAACTTCTGGCCGTGTGTGCTCTGCAGTCTGATGTTTATGCCTTAGTTACATGAAGTTTGTTCATTTCAGGAATGACGGGGATTACAAGATTTGCAAACAGTTCAGTCAAGCTCTGACTTAAATAGTTGTAATGCTATTAAGATTCCTGGAGCCCGTGCCAGCGTTTCTGGCTGTTTAGAAAACAACATCAAAGCTCACCTCCCTGGCTCTCTTAACAGTAAACTGAACCAAGGTTTGTTTTCATTTCGGCATTTACTAAGCTGCTTTGGTGTTTCATAAAATAGCTCTGCCAAGGGATGAAATGCAAGGTTATTACACTCCAGCATTGTTCCGAGGCTGTGGGAGTGAAGTGGCAAGGGGCCAGCCACCCCCATCCTTTCCCTGGTGATTAAGGAGGATTAGTGGAAAGTGTGTAAAATGACTGAGCCCCCGGTTACATCTGCAGAAATAAAACCCTCCAAACCCAAAGCTCCGTGCAGCCCTTGCATTCAGGCATGGCGACTCTGCACTTGCCCAGGGACGTGACAAGATGGCGTATGCGTTCTCAAAGGGACATTGAGGGAAAGAGGGGTCTGCTTAAAAGGAAAAGCCAAGTCTTTAGAAGTGAGCCCGTGCACGAAAAGAACAGCCTCCCCGTCACAGGCATGCCTTTTCCAAAGAGAAGAGGCCACAGAACCCTTCGGCTCCTGGGTCTTGCGCCAGACTCCAACTTCACGAAGAGGTTGTGTTTCTAAATTCAGTCTTTTGGAACAGTTTCTCACAGAAGCAATGCTATCCGTGGTGATTATAGATTTAGGACAGTCCTTAGACATGTGTTTAGTTCATAGCCTAGACATTAATTGCAGCTACATTGTTGTGAGTTAAATAGAATTGATCGATTTAGCATCACTGTATGTTCTGTAGGAAAGAGGAACGTACATTCTAATATGGAGCTTCAGGCACGAGGCGTCCATGTCCCTGGTCCCCATCTCCTCTCCCTCCCAGCTGCTAGCGGGTGGGGGACATCCTCCTAACCCTCTGCCCCGCCTTCCCCATGACCAGCTCCTTCACAAGTGTCTCCTGCTGCCCTTGCACAGAGAGGGGAGATCCTGGTGGTTGGGGAGATTTTCCCAGCTCTAGGGTGTTGAAGGTTTGTTCTGTCTTGCTCTGGAAAGCAGAACTTGGCCTCACAGGTGAGGTTCTAAGAAGCCGCTGTAGGGTCCGTGTGAGGACGGGTTAGTGGGTCAGTGAGGGGAGGATCCATGTCTCAGTCCATCCCCAGCCAACTCCAGTGGCTTCCACTGGTGACACGCCCATGGAGACTCACGGGAGTCCTGCAGCCATCATCAGTGGGGTGGGCTTGCTTTGCACAATGGCTGCGCGCCTCCCTTGACATCTTCAGGCAAAGTTTGGGTAGCCAGCTCCAAGGACCACTGAGGAAGGGTTGCTGCTCTGGGAGGGCATTCTGCTAACAAACAATCGTATTTTATTGACTGTCCATTGTTGGCCAAGTGCAGGGGTGACCTGCTTCTGGTCTGTTATCTCTAAGCTTCACAGTGACTGTCAGATGTGATCAGCTCCCATGGGACAGATGGGAAACAAAGGCTGAACAACATGCAAGGTTACCTAGCTCATAAACGCCTGAGCCAAAACTCGAACTCAGGTCTGCCTGATTCTAAAGTTTAATGTTTTTGTATTCTCACACATAGTCAACTCATTCCTGTTTTCCTAAAAGTGGAAAATGTACAAGTTACCTGTATCTCAGGGTCACCCACATAAAGAACATTTTTTACTGGGAATGGAATGTGAACAGCATATGTGTGTTTCAACATTTAGCCCCCAAACATGCTAGAAATACGAAGGCACCATGGCCAGAATGTGTTATGAGTGGGCACAGAGAAGGCCTGGGGTGGTGGCGGGGTGGGTGGGACAGGACAGGAAGGAAAGGGTCTATTGAAAGGGCTGTCGACACCTCTGAAAAGGGGCATTTCCCCATCAGGGACCCAACACCATGATCCCTTCGAGACGGCCCAGCCCCAGCTCTAGAAGAACGACAAGATTCAGATAGACACCAGCCCCAGACTGTCTACTGAGAGGTTTAAAATAGCAAATGGAGAGACCTTTGATGTATTAAATTTTAGGCGTGTTAAAATATTCAGCTCTTCTTTTCTCACTGTCTCCAGTTCTCCCACTACTTTTTCATTTTCAAATCACTGACCATATTTCTTTCTGGGCTAGTGGGAAATTCAGAATTCCTCATTTGTATTTTCACCTTTAAATGTTCTATCAGTTTAAATGAAATGAAAAGATTCTGAGATTGTCGCCTTAGTAATTTTAAGATTATGGATACCTGCATGATTTCATATCCATCAACCCTCCTTAGCAAAAAGCATCCGGCGGCTCTGCAGGAAGCCTTTCTCCTGCGTCTCTGCCAGAGAACATTAACCCAAGCGTGTCACCCCCACCCAGTCAGGGTGAGCAGGACACGTCACCTTCTTCCCTGAGGGAGGGATCAAGCCCACCTCCCAGCCCTCTCACCTCCCCATGTACCTGAGGTTTGCCCCAAGTGACAGGGGCAGTTCCTGGGCTGGTGAGAGAGGCACAGTCCCAGAACAAGGCACGGCAACCCTTGCCCTGTTGTACGAGGGTGCCAGGCAGCTCAGCTGGCCCCGAGGGAGTGGAAAGCTGACCTTGTGCTGTTGTTTGCAGCCTCCTGCTCGGCGGACTTGGAGAGGCCTTGCTGGTTTTCTCAGAGCAGAGGGGCTTCTGAAGAAGACAGTCCGGAAAAGGAGACCCATAGGTTGCCACTGAGGTTCACAGCCCCGGCCCCACAGCTCCCTGTTGAGTGTTGCCAAAAGAGGAATGCAAGGACAGTGAAGCCAGGTGGGCAGCGCCATAGACCTGTTCCTGCCCCGACCCAGTCGAATGTGCTGATGAGGATGCAAAGGCCACGCTGCCTCAGGACGCTGCAAGGAGAGCTCTTCCTGGGGGTCTCGGGCTGCTGTGGAGGAGCAGTCTGTGTTATGTCTTCCTGTTTTGAGACCCCCCCTCTCGACTGTTTTTCTGGGATGGCTCCGCTCACCTTGACTGACCTGCAGGCCTCTGGATACCAGGCGCCTTCCACCGAACACTGCTGACACCGTGAGGTAGTGGGCTCGAGGTGTTTTTTTCATTTTTGAAAAAATTTATGTTATTATTATTATTGTTTTGAGACACCATCTTAACTCTGTTGCTCATGCTGGAGTGCGGTAGCACGATCACAGCTCGCTGCATTCCCAAATTCCCAAGTAGCTGGGACTTACAGGTGTGTGCCACCATGTCTTGCCTAATTTTTTTATTTTTTGTAGAGATGGGGTCTCACCATGTTGCCCAGGCTGGTCTCAAACTCCTGGCCTCAAGCGACCCCCCTGCCTCGGCCTCCCAAAGGGCTGAAGTTACAAGTGTGAGCCACTGTGCCCAGCCTCATTTTTATTTTTAAATTGACAGATAAAATGGTATGTATTTATCACGTACAGCATGATGTTTTGAAGTACATATACATTATGGAATGGTTATATCTAGCTAATTAACAAATGCATTACCTCACATAGTTATTTTTGTGGCGAGGTTTTGTATTTTTTGTTTCGTTTTGTGTTTTTATCTTTGGAGTCTCCTCCGGGGACATCCTTTTCTTGCTGTCCTGCTGACTTGCCAAGAGCCCACCCCCCCCTGGGTACGAGCACACAAAGAATTGCTCGTGAGGGAGTCCATTTGGGGCAGGGACAGACAGGGAGGCTGAGTGGGAATTCTGAAGCGTTTCCTGCTTCTGAACTTCTCGGGGTTCTTGTAAACTTGGCAGGATATGGACGGTGTTGAATTCTGCACACTTTTCATCCACCATTAGTTTAAGCTGGTACTAAATGACCACCAGCGGGAATAGGGTTTGTAAGCACTGATGGATGTCCTCCCTGGGCAGGTGAGAAAGACAAACAGTGTATAACATACACACACACTCTTTTATATTTATATTCCTTAAGACTTTTAATCCATTTAATTCCTTGATATCTGAGAGGAGGTTTCAAATCATTGAACACTGAAGTGTATTTTTCAGACCAGATTAAAAATTGAATTAAAACCCTATGCTGGCTGGGCACAATGGCTCATGCCTGTAATCCTAGCACTTTGGGAGGCTGGGTGGGAGGATTGTTTGAGGCCAGGAGTTTGAGACCAGCCTGAGCAACATAGCGAGACCCTATCTTCACAAAAAATAGAAAAATTAGCCAGACATGATGGCACTCACCTGTAGTCCCAGCTACTTGGGAGGCTGAGGCAGGAGGATTGCTTGAGCCCAGGAGTTTCAGGTTACAGTGGACTATGATGACGCCATTGCACTCTACCCTGGGCAATAGAGTAAAACCCTGTCTCAAACAAACAAACAACAAAAAACCCAAAACAGGCTGGGCCTGGTGGCTCACACCTATAATCCTGGCATTCTGGGAGGCCAAAGTGGGAGGATCACTTGAGGTCAGGAGTTCTAGACCAGCCTCAGCAAGAGTGAGACCCTGCCTCTACTAAAATAGAAATTGGCTCTGCGTGGTGGTGCACACCTGTAGTCCCAGCTACTTGGGAGGCTGAGGCAGGAGGATTGCTTGAGCGGGAGTTTGAGGTTGCTGTGAGCTAGGCTGATGCCACGGCACTCTAGCCCAGGCAACAGAGTGAGACTGTGTCTCAAAAAAAAAAAAAAAAAAAAAACCAAAACAAAATAAAAAACTGTACCTTGCCTCTATAGGAGTCAAAAGAAGTGAATTTACACAAAATGGTCATTTGATTTTGAACCCGCCAAGAAAGTTTAAGAAAATAATTACTAACTCTAAATATTTCTGCTTATAATGACTTTTTCAAATATCTTACTACTCTGCCAGGTGTCAGAGAGTTTTGGTCATTTCGAGGTGACCAGTGAGTTCCCCAGGCAGAAGCTGGGCCCTGTAGTTTTGAGTACCCACATCACTGTTGGCGACCCGCCTTCAGCCTCCAGGAAATAGGCCTTGTCTGTTCTCAGCCCTGTGAAGAATCACATCACCTCAGTCAGTGGCCGTTGTTTCTGCACATTTTCCCCAACTTGTTGAGAAAAGAAAAAGAAAATGAAACAAATAGGAATGGATTCGTATATTTGGAACTCGAGTACCTTGAATTCATTTTCTTTTCTTTTCCTGGTCTCTGCTTGTCGTTTAAGGTAAAAATGCTTAGAGTGACCTTGACATATACATGGTTTTCAACTTGCTTTTGTTCCTCATCTAGGATGTCAAACTTTCTGTAGGCTGAGGATCAAATAGAATATTCTTTTCTCCCACAAAACTCTATACGACTGAGACCAGTGCTTTTCTACTTGCAGAAAGTGACATCTGTCCAAATGTCATCTTATGCTTGCCTTTCCAAGTGCCATTTAAGCAAACGGAGGTTCCTAAGGCTGGAAAGAACCATGCAGTTATCAAGCCCCATCCATCCTGTTTCTAGCAGGACTGACCTCAAAAACTTTTGCTGAAAAATTTTAGGCCCTTTTTAAAAAAGGATCTCTAGTGAGGGTGTTTTTGTTTTTGTCGGTCTTTAGATGTACATTCCAAAGTCCCGTTGTTTTTAAAATCTCAAGTCTTTTCCTATTTTGACACCAGCAAGAGGCGCAGGATAAGGTGTTTCTTCAATATGCCATCCCGTTTCCTTCTGTTCTTGGGCTTTTTTTCTTTCAGCTTTAACTACCATCTTGTACGTCCAAGTTCGTGTGCTCGGATCTGAATGCAAGTGAGCCCAGAGGACTGATTGACAGGGCGGCCCCCATCTCTGTGGTCCCCCCAGCTCTTGCTTTCTGGACAGGGAATCTCCAAGTAACCCCACACTCCTTTTAGCCTGTGTCCTTGCTGGCCCCTAGTCAGAGCCGGGGTGTTTGGGGTTATTTATTTGTACAAATGAAGAATATGCTACCAAAAATAGAAAGAAATTAATCGGACAGCTAAAAATATATATAGAAAAAATTAGCCGGGCATGGTGGTGCATGCCTGTAGTCCCAGCTACTCGGGAGGCTGAGATAGTAGGATTGCTCGAGCCCAGGAGTTTGAGGTTGCTGTGAGCTAGGTTGACGCCAGGGCACTCACCCCAGGCAACAGAGTGAGACTCTGTCTCAAAAAAAAAAAAAAAGAATATGCTTTCTGTCAAGAGAGGCAAGGTTCTGTATGATTGTGTATTATTATTAATCTGCTATGGATATAAAGAAAAATAAACCATTTTGTTTCTTGGTCATTTGCCTTTCTTTCTGTTCCTTTCAACCCCAGCAGGGGAAGATTGCAGCAAAGGCTGTTGTTATCCCTGGGGAGGGAGTTCTTGTATCTTAACCCCAGGCCAGACTCCATCTACTTACCCCAGGCCACTGAGCTTGAAACAGGGAAGGGCCCACCCAATGCCTTCCAGACCAGGACCATCCGGCGCGGGCCCCACTGGCCCCTGTGCCTACTGAGCACTCCCATGTGGTCGGCCTAAATTCACATGTGCTATAAATGTAAGTACACACCAATTTTTAAGACTAATAGTTTTAAAAATGTAAAATACCTCATAATAATTTCTCTATTGATTGCATGTTGAAATGGTAATATTTTTGATATATTGGGTTAAATAAAATATACTATTGAAATTAATTTCTCCTGTTTCTTTTTACCTTTTTAAATGTGGCTCCTAGAAAATTTTAATTTATACATGTGGCTCCTGCTGTATCTCTGTCGGTCAGTGCTGATCTAGAGCAGTTCATCTACACTGGCCCAGGGAAGCAGCAGAGGAGATGGGTGTTGGCAGCAGCCCCTGGGGTTACCAACCCGATAGTAGTATTTAAGACTACCTGGTATTAATGCTGAGTGCATGCCAAGCACTGTGCTAGGTAGGCTTATGCTCCGTGTCTTTGATTCTTCCCAATGGTAGTACAGGGGACATTCTCCCCATTCGACCGAGGAGATCAGAGAGATTCAGTAACTTTTCCGGGGCCTCCCAGCTGGGACTTGGACCCAGGTCTTTCAGAGCTCATTCTTCCAATCTTTGGAGAATTCTGTTGAGAAGGGAAATGAGGCCCCCATGTTTTACAGGGGGTTGTCAGTTCTCCAAGAAGTGCTGAGATGTGGGTTCCTAGCATCCCTGAGATCATTTGTGACTCTTCCTGCAGGCCATATTCCCTCCCTTTGCCAAAGGACAGGGTCTGGGGCCTGCTTCCCAGAGTGTCCCAGTTCCTGCCACCGGACTCCTCCCTGGGCTTGTCTGAGATCTGCCATGCATGGGGTCAGAGCAGCAGGAGCACTTTGGGAGTGGCTCTCACCTAAACTGTCCCCCTAAGTGTTACCAGCACAACCAGCCACTGTTTGTTGACTCTCAAGCTCGGTTTCTCAGGGATTGGCATGTTCGTGTGGCTGAGAGGTTTGAAGGTTGAAGGGAGAGCAGCAACCTCCAGAGCCTGGGAAACAGTGTCAGGTGAGATCACCTTTCCCCTCACTGGGTCTGCAGGCCTGAGGAAGGGAGTACAGTCACAGATCTGGATGCAAATACAAGCCAGTAATAATACAGTAAGTGGTTAGTAATGCTTGAAACATGACGTCTGTACTGAGAATTTGCCTTGGACAAGGTATCAAAATAGAATATAGAATCGGCTAGAAGGTCAAGTGCACGTCAAGTGACTCTTTTGGGGTCACTTAATGGTCCTTTGATGCTTGCTGTGGGAGAACCAGTCAAAGGGGTGAGGCTCACGGGCTTCTCCTGGCCCCACCCAATGTCGCTGGCTTCAGGCTCCATCCCTGAGCCCAGCCCAGAGGCAGGCTGTGGTCTCCAAAGGTGCCATCCCCAAGTGGTATTCATGCTGCTGTATAGTTCTGTTCTTTTCTCTTGAATTTGGGCTGACCAGTAAAACGCAATAGAAACAATGCCACGTGGCTTCCAAGGCCAGGTCAAAAGCAGCCTCTCAGTGTCTGTATTGGTCTTCTGACAGCCTCTGCGAGCCCTGGGCTGCTGCCCTGGAGAGACCAGGCGTGGGGACTCTGTTGGACAGGCCCCACGGAGCCCAGCCCATCTGCCAGCTGATGCCATCAGGTGATCGGGCGGAAGAGTCACCCAGTCCAGCAGCCCCTGAGTGAATTCCTGACCCTAAAAGCATGAGACATAATAACATTTTAAGCTGCTAAGTTTTGGGCCAGCATGTTACACAGCAATATAAACAGAGCAGAGGCCCACAACCCTGCCCTCTCTGGAAGATGCTGGGATAAGTGGGCTGGACTCTGAGCCATGAATTCTGTCCCTGTCAGATGCCCTGAGGCCCACCCCCCCATGATTAGATTTGAATCCAGAGCACCGTGTCTGTTCCAGCTCACTCCAGCCCAGACGCTGTCCTGGGAGGAGGACTCTGCAGACTGTCCAGGCCTTGCCCAGCCCCCATTGCAGGGCAGGATCTGTAGCCCTTGGCCTTCCGGGTCAAAGTAACTCATTCATTCATTTATTCATTCATTCAAAAGATATTGAGAACCCACTATGCGCCAGGCCCTGTTGTAGGATCTCGGAACATGACCACGCGTGAGATAAGCCTTGCCAGAGCTTTCTAGCGGTGAAGACACATCAAGCAGGGAGATAGAACTTCAGTGTGAGTTAAGTGCTTTTAAAGAAATAAAGTGGAGAAGGGTAGCGAAGATGGACTCTTCTGAGGATGTGAGGAAAGGTGAGGAATTGCTCTTCCAAAATGTGCGGTATCACACACATACCCATTTAGCATAGAGTTTGGTGGCATTTATTCTCCCTGAAGTCTGTCTGAGGACCTCTAGGGGCTCTGGATGCCGGGTCGAGGATGAATGAGAGCCACTTTTGGGCACACAACGGTGACATTAAGGAGCCCCATGGGCAGAACATGCCACCCTCCTCCCTGCTGGCTCTGGGAGGAGGCCAGGGCACTCAGGCCACATGGTGGCCCTGTGCAGACTGGCAGCTGGCCATCGGAGGCTTGGGCCTGCTGTTGGGGTGCTCTCAGGCCAGCGCGGGACAGGAGCTACGTGGTCGGTGATGTGTGGATGGGTGCTGAGGAAAGGCCAGGCAGGGAGGTGTGCCCTCTGGCTGTGTGGCCTGTCGCTGGGGCCTGCTGGGGGCCTCAGGGTGCAGCATCTCAGTCATCACAAAGACCCTCTGCTGGGGGATTGGGACAGTCTCGTTTTGCAGAGGAGACAGACACGGGAGGTAAGCACCTTCCCGAAGGCCCCTGGCTAGTTAGAGGGGCCAGCCCCCGGAGCCCCCGCCTTAACTCTCTCGGGGTTCTGCCCCCACCCCACGGAATGCTGTGGTTTGGAAAGGCCGAGTAGACAGGCGGCCTGGCTCAGAGGTGGGGAAGTTCGGTCATGTTCCGTGGAATGAGGCGGAAGGTAGGTGGGGCCAGCCTGGGGTGTGACTGAGTATAGGGCCTGCGAATAACGTTTATCAAGTGCCAGACACAGTGTAGGTGTCTCCTACGTGTTATGTCACCTCCTCCTCACCACCCTGAACGGGCTGTCTTACAGATGAGGCCCGCAAGCCCCTGACAGGACAGGAAACCTCCCCAAGGTCACCCACTACTAAGCCAAGATTCCAAAGTCGTTTTCAAAACCAGTCCACTCTGGTACCTCCCCAGTGCCAGACCAATACTGGGCATTCCCTTTCCACCTCCCTCACCCCCAGTTCACTGGGTTCTCAGCCAACCAGGGAAAACAAGCCCCCCACGGATAGCTCTGGGCCCCAGGGCACTGCTGCTTGCCTCTGGGCATCTGCTGCCTGTGGTACAGCTCCGGGTCCTCTGAACCAGGCAGCAAACCACTGGGAAGGCTGAGCCATTGTGGGGCTTACACAAGGTTCCCTCTGTTCTGGAAGCATTTCAGAGACGGCACACATTCTGTGCTCCCCAATGAGCTGATTTTCAGCTGATTTTCGGTGGCCTGACAAGCAGTGGTTTACCCTTAGTAAAACAAACAATGGCATATAAACCTCTTCCAGTTCCATCCCGGATCAACTGGGGAGGGGTCTGAAGGAACAGCCCCCCTTCCTTGGCAGCAGAGGGCGAAATCTCATTTAAACAATTGCCTGAGCCGTAAGGAACATTTGAGTCATTTATTTCCTGCTCTGTGTGAAACGCCCCCAGGACTGGCGAAGGCAAGGCCTTTGTGCCCAGTGGGCCCTGATTGAGCCTGGGGGGAGTGTGGAAGCCCTTGGAACTTCGGAGAGAGAATGCAGGCACCCCTTGGCCTGGGCCGGTTGATATGCATGACAAATGGAAGCGAAGTGGAGTTGTTTAGCGAAAAGGGCTCCAGTGGGAGACAGAGCCCTGGGTTCTATCCCAGGCTGCTCTCGCTGCTCTGGCAAGTGATTGCAATCGGTCCTTCATTTATTTCCTCATTCCTTCTGTCATCAAATCCAGATGGATGCCCGCTGGGTGCTGGTCTTCCTTACAGATGTCTCTGTTTCCTCCAGGAGGGCTAACCTGCCCTCCTGAAGAAGCTGGCCTCTCCCGTTGCTGGGGTGAGGTCTCGCTCCGAACCCGTGAGGCTGAGGGCAGACTCTGCACTGAATTGTCCTCCAGGCAGAATCTCCCTTGTTCTGACAGGTACAGCTCTGGCGACTTTCTAGGCGACTGGAGACCGAAGCAAATACACACTCCCTGTTCTCAGGGAGGTGTCGTCTTAGACACAGAGATTTTTTTTTTTTTTTTTAAATAACAGCTTCATTGAGATTGTCAACAGAAAAGAAGCCAAACTCTGTAAAATAATTTAAAGAAGTTTATTCTGAGTCAAATTTGAGGACCATGGTCTGGAGCCATGCCCAAGAACCCTTGAGCAAGTGGACTCATGTGGTCGGGTTACAGTCTGGTTTTATACATTTCAGGGAGACAAAGATTATAGGTAAAGTCATAAATCAATACATGGAAGGCATACGTTGGTTTGGCCCGAAAAGGTAGGCCGTCTCGAAGGAGGCGGTGCTTACAGGTTATAGGTGAGTTTAAAGACTCTTTGACTTGTAATTGGTTGAAGACATGAAGCTTTGTCTAAAGGCTTGGAATGTTTTAGGACCAGGAGGTCTGTTAATCAGAGACAAGCTAAGGGACATATTTATTGTGTAAATTGAAGGCCTGCAGGTTTGTCTTGCATAGCCTTAGGCCTGTTAATGAGTTACAAAGGAGGTCTCCAGGAAGGGAGGGGGCATGATGAGGCCTGTCTGACCTCTCTCCCCGCAGCAGGCAATTTAGTTTTAGGGTATCCCCTTGGCCAGGAGGGGGCCCATTCAGTCAGCTGGTCAGGGGGAGCCTCAAGATTTTATGTAAGTTCATAAGATTTAATTGACAGGCCCTAACGTGCACCTATTTAAAGTGTACAAGTCAGTAGTTTTTAGTATATTCACAGAATTCTGCAACTGTCACCACTAATTGTAGAATGTTTTCACCCCCAAAAGAGACCCCATACCCATTGCCATCCTTCCCGGCTCTCCCTTACTGACCTAGGCAACCACTGACCCACTTCCTATCTCCATAGATTGGCCTGTCCTGGAAATTTTCTATGGACAGGATCATGTAATATGTGGCCTTTTGTGTTAGACTGAGGTTTTTAAGTGGTTTGTGTACTTTAGAGGTGGCCTTCCCTACCTGGGGTGGGGAGAGGGGTGGACACGGACTAATAATGGACCTGGAACCTGGAGATAGGTGTGAAGGAAAATGAAGATCTCGGGACCACACCCCTCTAACTCCTTATGCAAAAGGGGAGGTCAAGCCTGGAGGCTGAGTCATGCAACACCCTCTTCCAAATGATTAGCTGTTACTAGCATTATGCACCAGCCAGATCCCCCTGGAAAGGTAAAAGGCCTCAGTCCTTGTGGGGCTGCCCCCACAGATCATTCAACAGGAAATTCCTTGCTGGCCTCCCATAAACAAGGACGTGCAAATTGTAACTTTGGGTCTGCAGGCTAAGTCTCCTAAAACTAAAGTCTGTTTGATTCCACACTAATCATGTTGACTACACATTTGTTTTCCCAGGTGCAGAACAGAGACAGGACAAAATCACTCGCTCCTCCACTTACCCAGGGATGTCTACGTAATCGATGCTTCCCTCGCTCCCTTTTCCTCTCAGACATTCCCCTTACCTTATATACGTGGTAGATTCCCTGGGTCTCGAAAGAATGGAACCGTCTACCTCACTGCCCACCCACCTCCTCCTTTTTCTTTCTGTGTGCCTCTCCCATTAAATACTGAGTTTCCAAATCCCTCTTCAGAAAAAGTCACAGACGCATCTGTGGCTTGTCTTTTTCCCGGGTGCATCCTCAAACTCGGCTTAGTAAACTCCCATCAATTGAGATCTTTGCCTCAGTCACTTATTTTTGGTTGCCAGAGGCGAGGAATCTCCAGAGAGAGGCGACAGGCGGGGCGTGGTCACTGCTCTTCCAGAGCCCCCAGGCCAGGTGTAAGTCTGTCTTTCAGCCAGTGCCCTGTGTTATCCTCCCTTAAGCGCGACAGCCTTGTGCTGCCTGTGCTTTGTGGAATAAAGGGGCGGGGTCCCCTTTTGTGGTGAAGTTGGAGAGGGGAGAAGTGGATGGAGCTTAACAGCCACTTTGGGGGAGCATTTACTTTGGGACACACGTCAGGCATGATTCACGGCTGTAAAAGACAGTGCCCCTGTCCTGGGTGGGGGAGAAGAGATAGACAAGGAACAGGTGGCTTCTGTTCATTGGTCTCTCTGTAAGGACCGGTTGCCTCCACACCAGGTCAGCCTGTCACAATGGAAGCCAAAGGGAGGCTGGGGCAAGTCTGGAAGGACGCCACACAGTCATTAGCATACAAACACCACTCCGGAGATTCCAAGATCTTAGGAGCTGTCAGGAAACAGGGATGAAGACCAAATATATATTTCACAGTGACACAAAAGGGCAAGGCAAGGGAGGAGGGGTGCGGAGCCTCTGTGCCTTTTTGGTGTGCCACCTCCCAGCACCTGGACGCGTTCTCTGACCCCTGCGATGCAGAATTTTATAGGGAGGTTCCATTACGCAGGCATGATTGACTAAATCCCTGGCCGCTGGTGATTAAGTCAGTCTCCAGCCTCTTTCCCCTCCCAGAGGTGGGGGAGTGGTGGTGGCTGCGGGGGAGGCCGAAATTTCCAAGCCTCCAATCACATGGGTGAAGCTGTCTAGGGGCCCACCAAGCATCACCTCCTTAGCGAAACCTCAGGTATGGTTGAAAGGGGCTTGTTATGAAAACCAGTAGGCGCTCCTGTAACTCAGGAAATCCAGGGGCTTTAGAAGCTCTGTGTCCAGAACCAGGGATAAAGACCAAACAGATACTTACTGTATCACAGCCCCCATGCCAGACGCCAAAGGGGAGCCCCCCCCGACTTTCCGCATGGTCTGATGCCCATGGCTGACATATGCTGACGGTGCCACGTGCCAGGCACCGTGTACACACTTTATGTTTATTATCTGCGTGCTCCTCGTCACCTCCCCTGAGAAAGGACCCAGCGTCAATTCCCTTTTATAGCTAACATCGGTAGTTCGGGAAGGTTTGGTAACTGGCCCAAGGTCATTCAGCTATTCCAGGGCGAGAAGATCTCGCTGTCTCTGACATCACAGCCTTTCTTTGAACTGATCTTGTGTGCTGCCTTCCGGCTGACTGCTGAAGGGGGCAGCGATCGTTTATGTAAGGTTTAGAATCATTATCTAAGCAATAGCCTCATAGTATTTCATTGTGGGAGATACACCAGTGAAGGTGCTTAATTTATTATCGTAGTATCACGTACAGACAGACACACAGACCCCTACAGGCAGACAGTGGAAGGGAAACATGCCCTCCAGCTCCTTGCTTCTCAAAGTATTAAAATATGATTTGTGGAGCAGCAACACTGTCTCCCTAGAATCTCCGGCTCCCTAGAGCTGCCGCCCAGGCATCTGCATTTTAAGTTCGGGAGGCTCTGCTAGGACCAGAGTCTTTGACTGCCTTCCATGTATTGCTCGCTACGGCCCTCGACCCTTGAGCCTACAGTTTGAGGCTAAGACTCTCAACTTTCCATGCAGAAAACTTGTTGCAAATAGGGATTCCTAGACCCCAACCTCAGATTCTAGAACTCCCAGGGATTTGCGTTTCTAAAGGCACCCAGGTGATTCTGATGCACCTGGCCCTGCTAAAACTACACTTGGACAAGTGCTCATAAAATAGTTTTCCATAGAAATATTTGGTACTGAATATTACTGGTGTTTGGAAACTTCTACTGGCAACAACAAGAGTAATCTGTCAAAGGCCAGGTCTTCTGCTAACAGGAGTCCAGAGAAGAACTGTTTCAGTTTGGGAAAGTTCATGTAATCAATATCCATTTCTCCTCCTCTCTGCCTCTGGGCGTCTTGATTTTAGTTCTGGGACTTATTCTTTGATTTAAAACTGTGGTAGAGCCTTTCCGAGAATGATTTTGAATGGTGAATACTATGGGAAACATAAAAAGCCTGCCGTCTTTTCTGGGAAGGTTAACACACCCTCTTGGGGGGCCTTGGTGAGGCCAAACGGCTCCTACAAAGTGTGTCTCCCAAAAGCGAGGCCTCGAGGGCTTAAATGACCGACAGCTGTGGAAAATACCCATACCCAAAAGGGACGGGGACTTGCAGGGACTTCCCAAATCGGGTGGCCAGAGGACTTTCAGTTGAAACCATGAGATACTCTGGGTGCTGAGAAGGCCGATCTGTGCTCAGGGGGTGTGACATGGGCACGTGTCCTGAGGGCTGGAAGACACCTGGGAAGGAGAAGGGGCTGTGTGACAAGTGGGAAAGCAGGATACCCCAGGGGACCGGCAGGACAGGTGGCAGCCGAGGACCTAGGGGAGCTTCGAGGAAGGAAGTGGGACGGGAGACCCCAGATGTGAAGCAGAGGCGCAGAGAGACAAGACTTCAGGGAGAGGCCCGGCCACGCAGGGAGTGGGTGGCCCGGAGAGCCGGGGCACGGGCAGCTGAGAGCAGCCAGTGGGACAGTGACCGCAGGGCACCGACCAGGAGGTAAAGGATGCCCTGCCGGGGAGAGGGAAGCAAGCCCCTTTGGAGAGAAGAAGATGGGGACTGGAGGTGGGTTGGCGCAGAGGGAACAGAACACCCTCAGACCTAAAGAGGCCCGCCGGGACGGGCACGGCGGAGCGGAAGCGGGCAGGCGGCGTCCCATCCAGGAGAGCTTGTTTGGACTTGGATCGGACACACCTGTAGAACCTGAACAGGACTCATGAGGGCCGAGCTCGGCGGTGTGTAGCACACGCACTGAAATCCCTGCGGGACCTGTAGTCTTGACCCGAGACCACGTCTATGCTGGACGGCAGAGCACACCTCGGGGCAAGGCAGGGCAGCCCCTTTCATCTGTGGGTGGTGATGAAGGACGTGGCAGAGCCGCCCCAGCAGCAAGGTGGGGCCACAGCTCTTTTCACAAAACTGCCCCGGGTTCTTCAAGTCAGCCGGGAGGGGCCAGCGGCAATGTTAACTGGGCTCTGATTGAGACCTGGGGGCGGCAGGTCAGGCACCTGCTTCCGTGTCAGGCCCTGTGCAGGTGGGCTGTGGGGTGAGTGCGGGCGCGGCTCCCTCCCTCTGGGCTGTTGGTTGGAGGCTCTGCCCTGGAGTCGGGGCTGGGCTCTGGGGGGACGCAGACCAGCAGGCCAGGCAGCCGGCCTGCCCCTCATCCATAAGCCGGGAGTCACCGCCTGAGCCTCTGCGTGGGAACCTCTGAGGGAGGAGACAGGAAGAGAAGCCAACAGGTGGCTCTGCTTGGCTGGCACCTGAGTGGGCTCCAAGGGTGGGCTGTGAGGACCGCTGTCCAGGTGAGCTAGGCGGGCTGAGGAGCTTGGAGCATTGAGCCTCGACGCCCCGGGGTCTCACGATCACCCCACTGGAGACCCTCAAGAGAGCACCTGGGGCGAGTTGAGTTCAAGGCAGCAGCAGTAAAGCGCCCAAAGTCCGTTTGCCGGCCCACAGGTGGAGCCACTTAGGTGAAGAACTCACCGTGCCTCTTTAGGGAACCCCCTGTCCCAGCTCCTGCGTCTTTGAGCTGCAACCAACGCCTCTGTCTGCCCGAGCAGTGGGAGCAAGAAAGAAACAGAACCCAGGTGAGCTACTTACTGTCCCCATGTGGTCCTAGGTGCCCTGTCTGGGCTCCAATGTCTTCCTGTATAAAGCAGGGTTTTTTTTCTAACAGTTAAATTCAGTGGAGGTAAAAATAATAATTGTTTCCATTTATTGAGCACCTACTGTTTGCCAGGCCCAGGTTCAGAGGTTTACTGTCCCTCTCATTGGGTCTTCCGGAACCCCTCTGACGGGAGCTGTTGTGACCCCCAGCAGGCGTGGGCTGGCCGGTGGTGGCCTGCTTAAAGCTGCACGGTCTGCCCAGTTCTAGAACCTTTTCCTTCCCACAAGCCTGCTTGCCAGGGTCAGCCGCTTTGGGGCTCCCTAAGGGCTGCTGCTGAAAAGATCGTCCTTTCTGTTCCCAGCTTCGTGCTCTTCCCAGAAAAACGTTCTGGCCCGAGGCTTCCTGTGAAAATCGCTCTTCCAATACATACAAAAAAGGAGGAGAGAAAGCTAGTTATTCCCATTTGTGTCTTGTTTTTATTTTGCAAATAAAAATGAAAATTGATTTCATGGGAGAAGGCAGCTGCCTGAGGAAAATGCTGCCTGGCTGAGACTCTCCTAAAATCGTATGCAGGTTTCTTCAGGGCCTTTGAGAGATGCCTCAAAGGGCATCTAATTCCTTTTTTTTGAAGCCAGAGTTTTTAAAAAGTAATTTATAGTGAGTGGTCCTGGCAGAACATGCCACCCACCCTCCTCAGTGGACCCACAGGGCTTTCTCTTTGGTCGTCTTTCATGCTCAGCAGCCCCTCATGAGAGAGCCCCCAAAACTCCGGGGTTCTGGGAGAATGTCCGGTGGGGCAAGTGCAGCTGGCGGGAAGGGCCTGGGGACCTTCAGTGCCCAGGTGGGCCAGTGGGCTGCTGGGCTGCTTCAGGGTCAGGGTCACTGTAGCCAAACTACCTTTATTTCAGAGGTGTGCGCTTCTTCCTGACTTTTCCTGCCCATTTTTGGCTTTTTTGGGAACAATTCCTCCTGCTTGTTTCCAGAAGGCTTTGGAAATGTAGATGACCCTGGATTGCCCATGCTCGATGAGACAGCACTTTCTATTCTGTCAACTGTTGCAGCGGGCAGGTCACAACAGGAACTTGGTGGCTCGTGTGATAGGGGCCACTGAAGTGAGCTCAGGGAAGGAACTAGTCAAGAGGTGGCGGAGAGACTCGGGGACCAGCCCTTGCTTGGGGGCAGGAGCTGGGCTGCGGAGCACACACTTGGACCCAGTCCCCTCCTGCTCTGATTTCCTTTCAGAACGTAGCTGGCAGCTGGGGGCGCGGGAAGCTGGTGCTGTGGTCTGTGGAGTCAGCCCTGAGGGAGACGCTGAGCAGAGAACTGATTCAGAGGTGCAGAGAAACGTCTGCCCAGTGGGGTGATTGTCTGTGATGGTTCATTAGACTCAACCAGCATGTATTTGGTGAATTCTGTGTCCTGGGCACTGTGGTAGGTTCCCGGGGGTATGGTGGTGGACGCCCTGCGTGTGGTCTGGAGTAGCGGGTAAGGTCCGTGGAGGTGCCTCTCAGCGCGTCTCACGGGGCCTGCGCTCTGCCAGTGGAGGTGAGTCGGAGTCTGCCGGTGACATTTGGGGGCTGAGCATGAATGGTCTCAGACAGCTCACAATCTTCTAGATACTCTCAAAGCCCCTTAGCTAACCTGTTACAGAAGCAAGTTTTCCAAACAGTCCACATTCTACCAGGGGGCCCAGAAGTGCCACACATCAGATGTGGAGGCCACTCATACCCAAGAGGACAATGCTATGGACTTTGTGGCCACGGATCCCTTCTCTCTGCATGGGAACAGGCTGGTGGTGGCTGGGTGGGGCAGGCAGAAGGCCCCATTTAACCTGAAGCCTGCAGGGCAGCATCTCCCCAGCACCTGGCTCAGCCTGGCTTTGGTGCTCCACCTTCTTAGTTTCTCTATTGTCACCTAAGCTTGAGGCAGGACAGCTGGTTGGGCTTTGGAATCAGACAGAGCTGGGTTTGAATTTTGCCTCTGTCACTCCATAACATTGGGAGTGTAATGTAATGTTTCAGAGCCTCAGTTTTCCTCATCTGTGAAATGGGTGTTTTCAGTGCATAGCCCAGGGCTGGCACAGGATCTCTGCTTGTTAATATTAAGTCCTGTCGAGCTCTGCCCCCTTGTTGAACACTGGGTCCAAGGGTTTATCTGCCTATTGCAGTTCATGTCTCTGGTTTCTCGTTGACTGTCCAGGTGTCCTGGTAACAAGTCCCGGATGTCATTCCTACCCATCTTCTGGCCAAGCACCCAACTTGTCAGTTCTAGTTTCTTGGTCTTTACTCTTGGGACCAAAGAATTGCTCTATCTTGGCCCACTCAGTCATCCGTGTGCCAGGCTGATTCCTGAGCACCGATTTCCAGCCCTGCTGCCTCGGCCTTGGTTGAGTCTCTGTCCCTCTCCTGGCTCTTGCCTTTGAGCTTCCGTGTTAAGGCTCCGTATGGAGGATAGTTGTCACCAGG
This sequence comes from Indri indri, assembly GCA_004363605.1. NCBI lineage: Eukaryota > Metazoa > Chordata > Mammalia > Primates > Indriidae > Indri > Indri indri. The sequence continues at coordinate 133,765 of RJWJ010000115.1, read as the reverse complement.
TGCCTTCCACCCACCCCCAGGGGTCTCTGTCCAACATCTGGAAGCCCACAGAATCCAGTGTGAGACCCAGTGTGAGACATTTAATAAACACCAGGTGACCTCAATAAATGTGAGTCAAACTGGAGGCATGCTCATCCATGGCACGTCCCCAAGGTCATGGCTGTATGGCCCCCACCTACAGTAGAGAATCATGCTCCAGTACTGTCATAGCTCTGACTCTCCCCCATCCCACCTCTCTGTCCATGGCCTGAGAACCTGAGATACAGGCCCCATCTGAGCAGCGACCTTAACCGACACTGGTCGAGGTGATGCTCTGTAAGTCAGCTCTGTGCTTGGGACCCTGTACGCTAGCTGTAGCTTGGTCTAAATATTTTTGGCCTTGTGCATCCAAAAAAAATTCAGTGAGGCAGTTAGAGAAACAGAAGCCAAAACTACCTTACAGTGAGAGGCTGGTACTTTTCTTTTTGGCATTAAAGAACATCTACATTTTCTCTGCACCTTTCTCTAATTTAGACCAACTCTCTACATGATGAGTGATATATTTTTTTTTACCCAATTTTATGTCCTGTGTTTATAAGGAGGAATGGTGCCTCGCAGACTTTAATATGTACACGTCACCCAGGAATGCTTAGAATGTATCTTCTGCATGTTTTCTTAAACGCATTTTCAACTTGATTATTTTCAACTTACAGTGGGTTTATCGGGACATTACCCTATTGTTCAGTCCAGAGGCATTTGTGCAGGGAGGCACAGTCCTCACCAGGTACCTTCATGGTTTGGCCAGCCCTACGTTTGCAGACTTTCTAGAATATCTACGTAGAAGTCGGAATGGTCCTGCATAGGGTGGGGCTCCTAGACAGCACCTTTCCTAGTCTAGTTTGGGGCCCTTTGGCTTGGGCATGTGGAGGTGGCAAGGGGACCTTTCCCTTCACCTGTCATTTTCTTCTTTTCCAGCTTTTTGTCTCAGTTCTGCCTTGCAGTTGCGCTACTGGGAGTCACCTTCTAGGTTGGTGTGAACAACGCACGACTCCTCTTAAGGTTTCTCCAGCCCTTGGCACCCCCCTACCTGGGCCAGCTGTGTCCTGGCTGGCACTGTCCTTACCAAACTGCACTGATAGCCCCATGGAGGTGACCTCAGGCTGCCCTGGAGAGAGGCAAGCTCTGCGGACAGTCCCCCTACAGACAGCTTGCTTTGAAGGGCTTCTTCCACCTTGGACAGATAACACAATGAACAGGTACCAAACCTAAGTGGATCAAATTTACTTTCTTCTCCAGCCCCCTCTTCCCCACCACCCTCACCTGCAGCTTACGAGGGGGCCAGAGGCTTCAGGGTGTCCCGCGTCACAGGAGGCAGGGGGCGGGCAGGGTGGAGGGCCAGCCGTTCAGCGCTGACCGGAAACGTCTGAGCAGGAGATAAAGAATTCAGCCACGAGAGCGTGAAACAGTTTTATTTGCTGGTGGGGATGAAGGGAACAGGAAGGAATAACAAGGAGGGGAAGGAAGTTCCCACCTCCCCTGCTCCCCAGTCACTAAGGGAGGGCACACGGTGCAGTGTGACCTGTGTGGACTCGGTGGCCCCCACTCCGAGCCTGAGGCTGAGGACGGCAGAAACTCCACAGGGGCATCTGTGATCAGGAAAAAAAGCCAAGGAAAACAAAAGGCATCTGCATTTAGTATGGATTTCCTGTTTTAATGTAGATTTTATTAGGAAAAGAAAGAAAAATGGTCACTTCTAAGTGTCACTGGGCTGGCTGGGGCTCAGGCCCCTAGGGCAGGGACGGTAGGGACCCACAGCTCCGGGACAGCTCCCTGCTGCCCGCTTCCTGCCGAGGGCAGCTGCTCCAACCTTGCTGCCTACGTGGTCCCCATCTCTTACCTAACCGTCAGGGCTGACTAGAGAGAGGGGCTCCGGGGACAGAGTCAGGCAGAACCGGCCAGTGTTGTCCTAAGGGGCCTGTGGCTGGGCAGAGTTTCCCCGAAGGTGTTTGTATGTCGGGGCGGGGAGACTGAGAGGGAGCGGGGCTTGCAGGGTCAGTGGTGAAAGTGAAAAGGCAAAACCTCAGAACCAGTCCGTTAAGTGGCCTTCTGGGTGAACAGGCTCAGGCTTCCTCCTTGCCAAAGCCCAAGGCTGGGAAGCGTCTGGAATGTTCGGTACCACAGCGGCGGCTCTGGCAGTGACCTGTATTTTTCACAGTGTGTCTCACCCCCTTTCTATCTTCCTTTGCCTCTGGAAAGCTCGTGTTATGGACATGCAAAAGGAGACCTCTCGATAAAATGCCTCCACCCCTCCCAAATAAATTAAAACCGACAAAACTCCCCACTCAACAAACCCATAGGCCAGAATAGAGTTTAAAATTAAAATGTGTCTTTAAATAGAAATGGACCGATAACTTCATGGGTTCATCTCATAAATACTAAAAACCAAAAGAATCACCCCAAATCCAAGAAAATTAGCCTGATTTTAAGACAGGAAAGGACACAGGTATCCCTCGACATGTCTGGGCTGGTGGCCTGTGCTGTCCATCGGACGTCCCCTGAGCGCGGCAGGAGACGCAAGGCAGATGGTGGTGGGGAGCTCCCTGGGCCATTTCTGGATACCGGAGGCCCTGCTTCACAGGAGGCTGTCCACCTGCAGGCCCGGCCAGGGAGCTGGGTGGCAGAGAGCCAGGTGGGTCACCAGAAGCAGGCAAGGTGACCAGCACCACGAGAGCAAGGGCTAGGCATTTTGCAGTTCAGGCAACGGCAATGCCTTGAACATACTGTGCTTCCCAATTTGCCTTATAACCAGTTGGTGCCCCTTAAGTATTAGTTGATCTAGCTTTTGATCGGCCAAGGAGACCACATTAATCATATCCCCTGTCCCCACCCAAATCACCATCTTACAACTGATTCCAGTCAAGGAAATTTGTTAGCAAAATATTTAGCAAAATAAACTCAGTCCAATCTAAGATTCTAAAGAAGCCAAGTGTTCTGTTTTGGCCCCCACCAGCTGCTGCCTGAATTTCTCCATCCCACAGGACTGTCAAGAGTCTGACAGCTCTGCTAAGGAAAGCGTCTACACTCCGCTCCCCCAACGCCCCTTCTCCGGGTGCCGTCAGAAGCTCCAATGTGTGGCCTCACTGGAATCCGTGTGTGCAGTCGGGCGTGGCGCATGGATCAGCAGGGGAAGGCCGAGGTGACTGGGGAGACACGCGTGTCTACGCATAACACATACAGGTATATGTAAAACGACAAGAGTTTAATTCTCTTTTTACATGGCCACAGGCTCTCTTCAGTCAGGGGAACCCCAGCTGGCACCACCCTCTCTCACGGCTATGAGGTGACAGCCTGGTGACATGCCTACTGCAGGTTGTCGCAGTGAGTCAAGACAAGTCACAATTAAAGTCCTGCACTGACAGCCCTGGGTACGTGGGAATGGTAAGAGCCATCGCCTCTTCAGTTAGCTCAACCTCAGCGCGAACTGGAGTTTGTCTCAGTTGGCAAATGCCGAACACCAATCCCGTGTCTTATTTCTAGTCTGGATTTTTATAAAATACTTTTCTATGTAGATATATGTAGCACGGCAAATGTGCTTAGTATGCACTCTAACATAGAGCACAGGGACACACACCATGGAGCGCCGCCCCAGCCGTCTCCACAGTGGGGAAAGTGCCAAGGGTAAACACGCGCACGCCTCGCGGCGGCAGAGGGCACGAAGGTACAGGGCGCCACGCTCCGTGCCTTTCACGGGGCTCATCCAACACTGAGAGCTCGTCTCGTTTGTCCCCTTGGAGGTGACAGAAACAGTAGCATTTTCTAAGAGCAGAGGATGTCAAACCGTCTGGTACGGAGAGAGTGATTCTTAGCCAGAAATCATCTAGAAGGCATTGCCAAAGGTCAGCCTGGCTCACGACCCCAGGCTGAGGTCCGCTCGGTAAAGCGTGGGCTTGGCTCTGGGGCTCTGGGGCTGAAGCAGCATCTCCCGGACGCTGCCGCACTCGCACACCCACGCGCCCCGCGGAAAGTGCACTTCCAGCGGCTGGTACAGAAATACGCTGGCACGCTCTTTGACACAGTGAGGGTGTCTCTTCCAAGCCCTCCCCCAACTTTGCAGATTCTCTCCCACGTCTGCTCAAGCCCGTCACACTCTGAGTAGGCACAGGTCTAGAGAGAAGGCCCGGGGCCACACGCGAGGTTTGCGCGTGCCCGGGAGGAAGATGGGGGCGGGGGCAGCTACGCGTCCCCGACAGAGCGGAGCAGGAAGGGCCCCTGCCGTGGGCACGCCTCCTCTCCGCCAGCCGGACCGAAGAGTCCCTAGAAGGTTTCCGGCACTGCTTCTCCACAAAACCATGTTGAGAGGAAGAAAAGTCTGGTATTTCGAGTTCTATTTTTGCATTTCCAGTAGTAAGTGCTGCTCCAGCAAGCTGGGAGGACACGGGCCTCGGGCCGCCGCGGGGCGGGTGCTAGGAGCTCTGCACCAGGCGTCTGTAGTGGGGCATGACCTCGTGCTCCGGCAAATGGAGGGCGAACTCCAAGGCCACTAACACCGGGAATTCAAAGGCAATCAGTTCTCGCCTGTTCAACCGGAACTTCTCTTCCAGTTTCTGCAACAAGAAGCAAACCCAAAGCAATGTTAGTGTTGAAATTCAAGTCCTGTGCAACTTCTCTGTCCACTAGCCAGTGAGCGCTTCCGGGGAAACCCATCCCGGGAGAGCCTGTGCGTCCTGCCCCCGGTCCTGCTGGCAAGGGAACCGCACCTCCCCGAGTGCCTGCGGTCTGTCTGGAGCCTCACCCATGGCATATGACTTCATTTAATCCTCTCAATGATCTTACAGGGCTGATGCTACATTTATCTGTTTTTACAGATGAGAAAACAGGCTGCAACAGGTCACAGAACTTGTCCAGGGTCACACGGGTAGTAAATTGCAGCGCTGAGATTCAAACCTAACGGGGACTCAAACTTCACCTGCTAAAACTAAGTTATTCAGGCTAGGGTAGACTAAAAATGGGGCAAACTACCTGCAATAACAACCACATGGTAAGTTCAGATGGAGGTGAGCTGATAACACAATGTTCGGTCCTTATACACAAGGACTCGAGTCCTGGGGACATCGCCCCACTTTCAGAGTGTCACACGGCAAAACAGGGCTGGTGCCCAGGGATGCTCTACCTGCCCACTAACTGCAGGGGCTGCTGGAGTGAGGAATGGAGAAGGACCACCAGGGTGAGGGTGGGCAGGGAAGGCCTCGTTTTGCTCGGCGCATTCTGCTTGGGCTTAAACTCAGCTTTTGGCTTAATAAAAAGTCTCACCAACCAAGTTAGTTGTTGACTACATTCAGATCATAACTGGGTGGGATCTGGCTTTAGGTTATGGCTACTGCAAATGGCTCATTAAACCATTACTGTTATATTCTGTGTTAATACTACCAGCTTTTGCTGTGTGGTACATTACTCAACTATGACCAAACGTGTAATATCATTTATAACTTCTATTAATATTTGTTTATCTAAAGATACACCAGTTCAACAAGTATCTGAGCCTATCTTGGTACCCAATGATCACCTCCCTGTTCGTGTATTTACTGTACAAGCTAGATGACACCATACCACTTACTAAAATCAACAAAGCACAACCCAAAGAATACTCCTTTTCACAGGGAGTGCTACACACTGTCCGAAAGGACACTGCTTTTTTCCCTTTGCCGCTGGAGACAGCTGGACAGTGAGACATATGGGGCACTGTATTAACCATGTCTTTTATTTTTGGTATTCAGATGATAAATATTAACAAAAATTATAAGTGATTCTGGGGTTTTGCCGACCCTGGAGGGACTGCTCCTCCTAGGGTTAGCCAAATCCTCCACAGTGACCCATTTTCAAATGCAAACCACTCAATCCAGTGCTCATACCCCACCTCCTCTCTGGACTCTTGTACTCCAGGCCTCTACTCTGCCTCACCCCAGGGCAGGTACCTTTTAGGGGCAGCCCCTATGCCCTGGAGCCCACTGAAATTATCCAAACTAGCCAATCCTAAGCCTGCGTACCCTGCCTTGCCCATTCCTTTCTGTGAAAACCACAACGAAGGCTGCGGGCACAGCTCTCCCCTCCCTCCTCACCAAGCCTAATGCCTCCCTGCGGGGCCCCCACGGCATGGCATGCCCCTTGCTAGAGACTGAATGTTCCCATCCCCTTAAAGTTCGTGTGCTGATGGCAAAATCCTCAATGTGATGGTGTTAGGAGGTGGGGCCTTTGGGAGTGATTAGATTTAGATAAGGATCTGGGCATGGAGTTTTCATGAAGGGATCAGTGTCTTTATCAGGAGAAACCAGAGAGCTTGTTCTCTCTCTCCCCAAAATTAAGGAAAGAGTAAGAAGACATCTGCAAGCCAGGAAGAGGAAGCAACTCGTACCCTGACCTTGGACTTCCCTACCTTCAAAACTATTAATAAGAGAAATACATTTCTGTTGTTTAAGCCACCAAGTCTATGGTAATTTTTTTTGTTTTGTTTTTTATTGAGACAGGGTCTCACTGTTGCCTGGGCTAGAGTACAATGGTGTCATTCATTACAGCTCACTGCAACCTCAAATTCCTGGGCTCAAGAGATGCTCCTGCCTCAGCCTCCTGAGTAGCTGGGATTACAAGCACATGCCACCAGGCCCAGATAAGTTTTATATTTTTTGTAGAGATGAGGTCTCGCTATGTTGCTCAGGCTGGTCTTGAACTCCTGGCCTCAAGCGATCCTCCTGCTTTGGCCTCCCAAAGTATTAGGATTACAGGTGTGAGCCACTGCACCCGGCCAGTGGTATTTTGTTATGGCAGCACCAGCTAAGATACCCCTCTCCTCCTGAGAACTGTAATAAACTATTTTCTCAACGGCAACTGTCTCCTTCCTGATGTGTTGGCTTTACTGTACTTCAAATTTTCTATTAATATGCTGAGTTTTAAAATAGACGTTCACACATCCATCCAAGGAGATTGGTGTTTCCTTGCTTTGGTAGGGGCTCTCCTTTAAAGGAAAAGAGATACCAGCCTATCAAACCCACGCCCTTCCCCAAAGAGGAGCCGATCAAGACAGCAGGAAGCCAAGGTCTCATTGAACCAACGTGTCTGACACTGGATGCTCTGTGGACCACGCTGCCCATGAGACTCCTTGAGGTTACCATGTCTTCTGTGGCTGTGAGAGTGACTGTACCTCAAATGGTGTCTGCAAATGGATTTTCATGGCCAAACCCAACGCTGGGGATGATGTGTCTTGTCAGAGTGGATCATCCCTTGTTGTAAGACAGCCTGAGATGGGCGTCTGCCATCCCTGCAGGAAGGATGGCTTCACAGCCCTCGTGCTGCCCGCTAAGGACCAGAATCCTTCCAGCAGGGTCGCCAGCTGGGTCCTTCTGAGAGAACCCCGGACTGGGGTGTATGGAGTCTGCACTCTCCCAGCCATCAGGGTACAGGCCACTTACATCAATTAAATGCTTGACTTCGTGTTTTTTGAGGTCACTTCCAATTTTGGCTGCTAACAACACACACGCGCCAGCACAAAGCTTCCGGTTCTGCTTGCTGAGCTTCCCCTTGAGGGCGAGCTTCTCAAAGTAGACAAAGGCCATGGCCACCGTGGGCTCCTCGAGGCCACAGTCCTCCTGAGCCAGCTTCCGCATCTCCCGTTTCAGACTAGAGAGACAGGAAGGAGGAAGAGTCTTGTTACAACTTAGAGTTCCAGGGAACCCAAGGGAAAGAGACTACTCCCTCTCGAAACCACTTTCTCCTTCTTGCTCCCAGAGGGTGATGTGGACTGGGATCATATCCGGGAAGTGTGACAGTTACACTGTGTGTGGGGAGGAAACTTACGTAGCTGGGGCTCTGGACTCTTCTCTGTTGGTCGAGTTGTATAGACCAACGTGCTATTTTATTCTCACCCCTGACCCGGCAGTGCTGTGCTACTACCACTGCCAGGATGGTGATGGACTGGGGACAGGGACAGCAGCCTAGATCGGGAGAGTGACCAGCCCTGGCTCTAATGACCACGACATAGGACACAGGAGGACCCCACTGAACACAGTGGATGTCCCAGAGTCTCCTTGGAAACCAGGAGTGAAGCTGTCCAACACGAAGGAGGGACAACATCTGTGAAACTAAAATCACTCCAGAGAGATGACTAGAGAAACAAATGGGGCAGCTGGCCTGAGCCCGGCCAAGTGTCTGTTACTTCATTAACTAGGGCAGAAAAGGGGTTAGGCTAAGAGCATAACTTAAATCAGCATCCTTAGGAATCCCCCTAGCAAAGGGACCAAGTGTGAATGTCAATTTTTTTGATTCTTTGGTTTGGAACATGCCAGAATCAAATCAGTATTAGACGCACTCATGTAAATGTTGACATATATTCCGATATCACACTTGGGTGTATCTACCTTCCATTACTACACATGCATACACACACGCGTGTGCATGTGTGCACTGCGTGTTTGCCAGTCGTCTTGACTATTTGGCCGGCAGACGTGGGTCACCACATGCTGAATCCATCCAGCTACAGGGAAATACGGGCCTGGCTTGGCTTTGGCTGCTGTGGTGATGGCTAAAGACGGGGTTTGGCTGGCGGTCACCTCTGGGCACATAACTTCGGGCAGAGTCATCTCACACCCTGCGATACCAACTCTTTTCTCTTTTGCTTGGCCTACATTTGAGAAGGCAGAGACCTGAGTGCTGCCCATCCTCTCTGAGTTTTCCACGATGGGCATCTTACGCAACCAGTGAGCTGCAGACAGCATGAAGTGATTCTTTCACTAAAGAACCCTCCCCCTATATCTGTGTCAACCCGGGGTCCGGGGCTTGGCCTTCTGTCCCGCTCCCCCAGCCCTCCCGCCACACCGAGGCACAAGTCAGCCAGCATCGGGGAGTCTCTTTTTGCTGAATATGATACTGTTTCAATGACTAGAACAACAGGAAGAACCATCGAGCAAATCACAGGTTTAACGTGTGCTGGAAGAGGGCTTTGAAGGGAAAGTTCAAGGGGGTGGTGACTCTGGTACCTCCTAATTTTGCTGAGTGTTAACTTAATGTGAGGAAACTTCTCCTTGAAGGTCTCGTTCATGTCCTTCTTGAGATCCGAGGGCTTCACGTAGTCTATCACTGTGGTCTGCAACAGAGGGGCGACATGGGTCACTCCTTAAAATAAGGGTCATGTGTAATAATCACGTGTCAACTACAGCCAATTTACAACTCCTCAAACCTTCAAGCAATGGGAAAGTCAGACTAAAGCTGCAACAGGACTCTGCTGAAGCCCGGAGCCTGAAGGAAGCAGTGGCCTCTTGGAGGTAGGTGGAAAACAAGTTGCCACCATTAGCAGCACGAGGCGACACGTAGGAAAACCATAGACCGTCAGAAGTCGGTGCCTGGGGTGGGGGTGGGGCGGGGGGGGTGACCTTGTTCCAGTTCCTGTGTCTCAGACTGTTGCTCACACAGCACAGGGTTTAAGGGGATGGGATTCAGACTTGCACAAATCCGGGTTCGATCCACACTGGACCATTCATTAGTCACCTGGCTTTGGGAGACTTACTTAATCACTGCAAATTTCGAGTTCCACCTCTATAAACAAAAACAGTAACAGTGCCTACTTCACATGGCTATTTTGAGAACTACACAAGAAGTGCTCTGGATGGGGCTTGGCAGGGCATACGGCAAGTGCTCGATAAAAGTTAGCTACGTTTTTTGTAAATTTATTTTTTAAATTGTGGTAAAATACATGTAACAGAAAATTTACGTTTTTTTAAATTAAAAAAAGTTAAAAAGTTTTTTTAGAGACAGGGTCTCCTATGTTTCCCAGGCTGCAGTACAGTGGCTATTCACAGGCATGATCATAGCTCACTGCAGCCTCTAACTCCTGGGCTCAAGCGATCCTCCTGCCTCAGTCTCCTGAGTAGCTGGGACTGCAGGTGCACACACCACGCCCAGCTCTTAAAATTTGCAAATCTACTACTTCAATTATTTTTAGGTATGTAGTTTAGTGGCAGTAAGTACATTCACACTGTTGTGCAATCATCACCACCATTCATCCACAGATTTTTTTTCTCTCCCCAAACCGAAATTCAGCGCCCATTAAACAGTAACTCCCATTCCCTCCTCGCAGCCCCTGGCAACCACCACTCCACTTTCTGTCTCTATAAATTTGCCTCATAAGTGGAATGACATATTGGTCTTTTTGTTACAGGCTCATTTCACTTAGCATGATGCCTTCAGGGTTCATCCATGTTGCAGCACGTGTCAGAATTTCCTTTCTCTTTAAGGTTGAATAACATTCCCTTGTACGTATACAATGGTAGCTGTTATTAATGATCCCTTGGAACTTGAATTCCTTCCTCCTCATTTCAAATTCTATCCATCCTTAAAGACTGGCTGCTCGGAGCCCTTTCTGAATACTCTGGTCTTCCTTGCTCCTCGGTGCCCTGCATTAACTCTGAACTAAACAGTTAGTCTCATCCCTCCACAAGAGTATGCTGGCCAAGGCTGGGTCCCTTCTGGCTGGCCACAAGCAATAATCGAAGCCCAGGAAAGAAGACACTACAGATTCTGATCCGAAGGTCCATTCCCATGAATGGACCACTGCCAGCCAAACACATCAAAGGTTTCCTTAATGGCTCTAAGAAAACTTGGTGGCTTTCTCTGAACACCTCCATCTATAGGACACAGGATTTTACAGCAGACACGTGGAATGTCTCTGGTGTCCGTCAACAATAAAGAGCAGCAAACAGCCAGCACATCCCAATTCAAAGTGACCTCAGTGCCACCTTCTCTGCTCCCCCGGTGAGCAAAGGCAAACTATGGGGTATTGACTCGAACAATTCCACCAAACTTGCTCAGGGTTTTGTGATGCTTGGCTGGAAGAGGACTCCACTAGAGTCTTGGATATATGGTCTCTCTGGCCCAATCGGGAAGGTCTCCCTGAGCTGGTCCAGGCTGTGCCCATTTTGGTACCTGCTAGCGATGTGCCCTGTGCAGAGCAGGGAAGTGGCAGCCTAGCCGTGTGGGACCACAGCATCTGGACATGTGCGCCCAGGTGTGTGCGGTGCTACTCTCATGGCCGAAGTCCAGCAGGTTGCCACACCTTGTGGCAACCCTCAAGCGTAGTCCTGTTTCCCTTTCTACTTTTAAGAGCTGCTCTATTTCATCTCGAACAAATGTCTCCTCTGGGTTGAACAGGTGTACGATTTTTCATTTAGGAAACAGGCAGTAGAATGGGGACCACCTCGAACATGCTCCCCTCCAGCTGGGCCCACCAGCCAACCGTTCTGTTTCCTAAATACCCAGCGCCACCCTCTCTCTCTTCTCAACCTCCCTCCCCCACCAACCCAGGCACCCTGAACCCCAGAGACAGGGCCCTCCTGCTCTTCCTCGTGGCCGAAAGCCATGACGTTTGCAATGATGGTAGCAGGCGTAAGTGAAAAAGTCGCCTGTCTGCTTTTGTTGGGGGCCTGAAGTCCTGTGAGCCCCAAGCAAGGAGATCCTGTTGCTTAACGGCCATCTGGATTTTCAAACCGGGCTCTGCTGAAGTGCTGGGGCGGGGCGGGGGACAGGTGGGCCCGGATCCCTCCCCACAGCAACAGCAGCAGCTCCGTTTTGGTAGGTCTCCTATGTAGACACGTGCAACACTTCTCTTCAAAGAAGGCTCCCGCTGCCAAAAAAGAAGTTTGCAAACGCGTCCCACCACCCCCTCTTGCAGATGGGAAAAGAGAGAGAGGCTCAGAAAGGTGACCAGGCTCACCCTGGACCTCAGAGAGCCATGGGCAGGGCCAGCGGCCAGGCAGCTCCACCTGTGGCCAGTCGGGCCACACGGAGAAAGTCACTTGACATCCCTGAGCCTCACCTTCCCATTCTCAGAACAGAGATGAGGATATCTGACGGGGCGGCTTCCTAGGTTTATCTTGACAATCAAAGCAAGAACAGAACGTACCTAAGGGACACTGGAAATTTCATCGAGAGCACAAAGCGGGAGATGGCAGCAGGTCTGGGCTTTGCTCCAGCCCCACTGAGTCACAGTCCCTGCGGGTGGGGCCCTGGTGGCTGCACCAAGATGAGTTTCCCAGGTGATTTCTATGTGCTAAAGTCCAAAGACTTGCAGATCTGATCCTCCCTGCCTGGCCAACACCCATTCCTGGTTCAGGCTGTAGCGCCATTTCCGCAGGCTCACCCTCTCAACCCCACGGGACTCAGGCCGCCCTCCTGGGACTCATCTTCACCACACGCTATGGTTTGAATATTCAGCCTCCTTCTGGGACACCCGCTGTGCTACAGAGGCTGGAAAGCTAAGGGTGACGCTGCCCCAACACCTTTTCAGCGAGGACTCCAGGTTCAATTCCAGCTCTTCCTGCTGTCGGGTGCTCTGGCACAGGAAGGCACAATTCAACCAGGGGCTACAGTTCTGTTGTTCCTGCTGCCAAGAGAGGTTGGGGCAGGAGTCCCCGAGTCCAGTCACTAGCTTCCAGGTGTAGACCACAGCAAGGCAGCACGGATCTGGAGCCAGCAGAAGGGTCCCTGACTGTGGTGGTCTCTGCAAGTTTGACCTTTCTGTCAAGTCTCAGAGACAGCCGCTGCGTGGACCAGAACCCCAGCTCCATCCTCGCTGGACTGGCAGCCTCTCTGCACGGTCCCCCGTTTCCTGACCGCCACGTGGCAAGTGGCTCTGGCCTCGCTGGCCTCAAGGGGGTGTGGCACAGGGAGGGAGAGGTCTAGAAAAAGGGCTCCAGCGGAAGGTCCGGGGTGCACACAGGTCAGCTGGGACCCGCATCCCAGGGGTGGCTGCTCTGGGAGACCCAAGGGCACCTGGGGAAAGCGGCTGTGACCTTGGACTGCCACAGACTTCCACTTCCCGAACCGAGGCAGGTGCCCAATAATACAGTCACTCTAGTCTCATATCTGTATCGGGGCGAGGCAGGTTAGCTTTTGGGTCAATGAAATGCCTCCAAGACTCAAGACGTGAGAGGAAGGTAAACGTTGCTCGCTGCTTGGCAGTGAGTGCCCGAGGCTGGTGGAGCACAGGAAAGTGACCATGTTAGCCCCTGTGGCTGCTGTGACAACTACCACAGACTGCGGGCTTGTGCAACAGAAATCTATTGTCTCACAGCCCTGGAGGCTGGAAGTCTGAGATCAAGGTGTTGGCGGGTCTGTCCTTGCTCTAAAGCTCTGGATGGAATCCTCTGGTGCTCCTTCCTGGCTTCTGGTAGCTGCGGGTGTCCTGGGCTGGGATGCGTCACTCCAGTCTCTGCCTCCGCCTTTGCGCGGTGTTCTCCGTTGTCTGTCTTCACTCAGCGTCTGTGTCCTCCCGTGAGGTGCCCACTCCAGTATGGCCTCATCTTACCTCGTTTACGACTGCAATGACCCTAGTTCCAAATTAGGTCACATTCTGAGGTACTGGAGGTTGGGACTTCAACACCTCTTTTTTGGGGGCACATTCGGCCCACAGCAGTGGCTATTCCTAATGGTGCCACTGTGCAGGCTGGCTGGGCACTGATCGCAGCCGTCACCTTCAGGCTGCACACAGAGCTCCCCGGCCTGTGGTCGGCTGAGGGGTGACCCCCAAAGTGACAGTCTGCTCCCAGACCCGTGCTCAGAAGAGGCCCTGCACCCTTGCAGCATCTTGAGGCCACCACTCTGCACCTTCCTGCATGGGCCAGACTCTGAGGACTGCATGGGTCACCCTGAGCCCAGGGCCACCCCCTCCAGGTGGGTTCCAAAGGCGTGACAGTCATTGATGTCCTCTTGGTTCCAGGTCCCTCTGAGCAACACTCTTTGGAGTGTGTGGCAGGCTATGATTCCTTGTCATGTCCTGTCTTGAGGGAATCTTATGACCCTTAGAGCCTGGACCTCCTAGCCACACCAAGAGATGGCCGTCCTCTCTTCAGTGACAGGGTGAGCCACAGAGGCAGTGCTAGGAGACCAAGCTGCGGGCGTGGGGTTACAATGTCCCCCCCGGCCCCGTAGCTGCTCGTTCTCTCTGGCTTGGGAGAGAATAAATTAAAGGTGAGGCCAGTGCTGTCTGAGCTCACCTACTAGTCTGACTGTATGGGTTATAAAAATGAGCAATGCCGGGGGTTTGCCAGTGCATGTTACTGTAAATCAAAGTGCTAATTAAACAGGCTGCAGCTCCTTTTTGGTCTGGGACAGTCTGAATGACCACTGTTTTCATAGCCACCTAATTCCAGGCCCTGGGGTTCGCCAGGGCTGGGCTGTGGCACTTGTGTTTCTGCAGGGGTGGTTACTCCACTCTTGGAAGGTTGCCGACACGTGCTTTCTCGCAGCTGCGTGGCAGCAGGGAAGCTGTGTGTGCACAGCTGCATGAGGGGAGAGGGGAAGGTCAGCTGGAAGGAGGAGACCACCCAAAACACATTCTGTCCAGAGAGACACAGTTCAGAAAGTTCGGCTTCCCCACCGGAGTCGGGAAGCAGAGTTAGGAGGGCCCAGCGTGGGGCGGACACCAGGAGTCCCTTCTGAGATAACAGGAAAAGATAAGCCCACGACTTGCTTATCTAGCTAGAAGAGTCTACCACATCTACGGCAGAAACACTGGGACACCCTTTGCATTTTATAAAAACAAAGGCTTGACTTGAGAGAGAGGCCTCCATGGAACTGAACTTGGGTCCCACCCTGGCCCATGGCACCACCTACGGATGCTGTAAAGGCCTCTTGGGTAGGGATAGCGTGTCGCGGGAGAGAGTGGGGGTGCGTGTGCCCCAGGAACGATCCTGGAGAGCAGGGAGGGCCTCAGAGCTGACGGGTTGCTGGTCTGATTCCAACAGAAGCAACGGAAATGCTTTCACTTGAGGGCCTGGTAAAGCCCTGGCCGCCTTCATGTCCTACTCTCCTGCCTTCCAAATCTCCCAAGGAATTCCTATGAGCCCAACGGATGTGAGCTGGCTGTAGACTCTGCTACTGTTTTCCTCTGACCTGTGGGCAGGAACATTCCAAGGGAACTGGTTCCAGCCCAGCCCTAGCGAAACCTGCACCCCAGGAGCTAGCTGCGACACCTGGGGCAGGTGTTCAGTCTCTCCAAGCCTTGGTTCCGTGCCACGTCTGAAAAAGAGGGAGGGACACACGGCAATGACCCGGACAGCTCCTTCCAGCGCCGACACCACTGGAAAACCAGGGCTCTCCTGCTTGGGCTGCATTTGGAGCTCAGCTGGGCACTGGGAAAGATGTTCGTGCTTGTTAAGGTAATTAAGCAGCACAGCAGTCCTCAACTAAATCCATCTAACCACCAACAGATGGGCATTTCAGCTGTTCTATGCATTTAATCCTTTCCCTAAGCGGAAAGTAAATCACAGGAAACCATGGAAATGAGGGGCAGCCTGCGCAGCCCGGGGCTGCATTTGTTGCTATTTCTACCCATAGAATTCCAAATACGCAATCCTGGATTGACTCTGCATCCCTTCCTGTTGGGACAGTAACTCTTCAGTTTCCCCTCGCTGAAATGAAATGGTTTGCAAGGGGACAGAAACACATGAAAAGCTGCCTGTGCTTCAGGTTTACCCTACCACATGGATTTACCCAGCGGTGCAAAGTACGTTCAGGGTCAGATATGTGTCAAATTTTTATCCAGTGCTATAGAACTAGAGTAGTGTCTCCCCAGCCTTGAGATGACACCAGGTGGATGTGGCTCCAGGTTCACACGCACCCAGAAAGTACTTGGATGCACTTTTCTTTTTTGAGACAGAGTCTCACTGTGTTGCCCGGGCTAGAGTGCCGTGGCATCAGCCTAGCTCACAGCAACCTCACACTCCTGGGCTCAAGCGATCCTCCTGCCTCAGCCTCCCGAGTAGCTGGGACTACAGGCATGCGCCTCCGTGCCCGGCTAATTTTTTCTATATATATATTTTTTAGTTGTCTGGCTGATTTCTTTCTTTTAGTAGAGACGGGGTCTCACTCTTGCTCAGGCTGTTCTCGAACTCCTGAGCTCAAAGAATCCACCTGCCTCGGCCTCCCAGAGTGCTAGGATTACAGGCATGAGCCACCATGCCCGGCCGTTTTAAACGCAAGCTTCTTAAACAGTGGCCACAGAGCATGAGCTAAACCGTGCACGGAATGTCATGTTCCAAATTGTGAAGTGATTCCCAAAAGTCCAAGACCAATACGTAGAAAGAGAGCAGATGCTGCAACATCTTGGGTAAAATGTCAAGGTCACATTTCAGTTTGTATTATTTTTACAAGCAAAAAATGATTTTAAAAAACACCTTAACACTATTTAATATATGTTACAACATGGGTGTACCTTCAAAATATTATGCTAAGTTTAAAAAGCCAGACGCAAAAGACCATATATGGTCTGATTCCCTGATATGAAACATCCAGAATAGGCAAATGCATAGAGACAGAAAGCAGGCTGCCTGGGGCTTAGGCAGCATGGGGTTAAGGGTGACAGCTGGAGGGTCTGGGGGCTGCGTTTGGGATGACGACGATGTTCTGACATTGATTGTGGCAATGGCCGCATAACTTTGTGAATATACTAAAAACCACTGAATTGTAAAAGAGGCTTTAAAGAGGTGAACTGTACGGTATGTGAATTATATCTGATACTGCTGTAAGGAAAAAAAAAACAAAAAACAAACCCGCACCTCCCCCTGCCACCCAGCACAGTGAGGCACCGAAGGCGTTTCATTTTAGCACTGACACCGACAGCCGGCAGGCCTCACAGACCCGCTTCTTTGCTACTGTCCAGGTCTGTGCACTGGGGGAGCCCTTCCGGTTCTCAGGGAGGTGCCCAGTAGTGTGCTTCTGTAAGGTGACACTGCTTTTCTCAAAGAGAGCCCCTCCCTGTCAGACACCTTGAAACCTGAGGGCCTGGGAAGGGGCCTTGTGAGGGAGGGGCTGGAGCTCAATCTGCTGTAGCTTCCCAAGCAACCCACCCTGCAGATGGGCAAACACGCGCCTACACCATCGCCGCAACTTTTAATGAAAAAAAATACATATATATATGGGGAGGGGGACAGAGTCCAATCCACCTCCCGCACGGAAGGTTGAATTCATCTTCCTTTGGCTGAGTCAGCTATTTCCCACTGCTCGGCATCTCACACTGTACTGAAAGATTAAGTTCCAAGACACAGTCCCACAACACTGGGGAGATTCGAGGGTGGAGGGAAGGCTTTCTGAGTACTGAGGTTTTGATATTAAGTAAATAAAAGAATAGACACTTTATCATGAGAGAAGTTCTCTTGGGATTTATATACCTACAGGTATCACAGGTTTGCTTTCTGATGTCAAAGCCCTGTGAGGGACTTCTTCCTCAGAAACAACAAGGACCCAGAAATCCATTCACTTAACGTTAATTTTGTCGGCATTATCTCAGCTTTCTCACTTACTTTCTCCTCTTAATTGCTTTCCACACCCATAAAGGGAGGGAAAAAAACACCACTACCGACCTGACTGCCAGGTTCCAGTGATAAATAACCACTCTCTCATGAAACTTTAATTATACGCCAAGTGGTGCAGAGTGCCGGAAGGGCCCGCCCGCCCTCGCGACACCGAGACGCACCTTCATTTCGCTAATGCCCTGCAAGAACCTGCACGCAGCCAGCTTTCATGTTCTGTGGTCGCCTTCTAGAAACTTGAAGACCAAACCACAGGGGCCGCTGCAATTTGGTTTGCACACCTGCCTCGGGAATTTTTTTTTAGTTCAAAATTTCACCTTTGCCCTTTTGGTGGATAAAAGGGGGAGTGACACATACGGGCTAAAGATAAAAAATGCAAACTTGGATGTGAGGCCAATGTGGAAAAGGTGCCAGTGCACTCTGTAAATGACAGGCTTCACCTCTGGAACCTCGTAACTATAAGGCGTGTCCTGTGGCAACGAGTGGCCTTTTTCTATTACACTTAGAACAAACAGCAATGAAAATATACATCTAACTACACCCTGGCTGGTTAATGTCACCTAACACTATGACTCGGAAATCCCGCTCCTAGGTATTTACCGAAGAGAAATGAAAATATATGCCCACAAAAAGATGTGTACAAGTGTTCACAGCAGCAGCAGCAGTATTCATAACATCCCTGCACTGCAAACATCCCAAATGTCTACCAGCAAGAGAAGGGATAAACTGTACACATCCGACACCACACAGCAATTAAAAAAAACCAAACTACCAACACACTTAACATGGGGGAATCTCACAGATAATAAGTTGTATGAAAGAAGATGGAACAAAGAAAAAAAAAGTACCTACCAGATGATCCCATGCACACCAAGTTCCAGAATAGGTGACACTAATCTAGGAGGTGACAGAAGTCAGAAGAGCAGTTGTCTTTGTGGGGAGGGAATGAGAGGAGTGGGGTGCACAGGGGGAACTTTCTGCGGGGATAGAAACACTATCTGGATCAGAGTGGTGGTTACAAATTCATGGACCTGTACATTTAAAACAGCTGCTTTCGAGTGAACATAAGTTACTCCTTATACAGCCGCAGCAGAATTTGATGGAGGAAAGGATTAGCTCATTGCTGCAAGGGTCGCTTGGTTCTGCAGAGGCCACATGGACATCTCAGGGCCTGAAATTCCACAGAAACAGGACATCTCAAAGGACTGGACAGCACGCCCAGGGGGCTCAGACTGGCACATCCGATGGCCTGGCCTACTTGGATTGCTCTGGGGGCCCCAGGGCCTGTGCCCAATATTTAGGGAGGTGGGCGGGACAGGCCTGGCTCCGTCCCCAGTCACCAAGCAGACGTGGCAGCAGGAAGCCCAGGACAGAGTGGGCAGGGCCAGGTTTCACAGGCCTGCTGTCCACCTGCCGGGAGTGCCCTGCCACCTGTGAGGAAAGGGGCTGACCTTATGGAGGGCCTTCAACAACCTGGCTCAAATAACCCTGTAGTGCATCGACTTAGGAGTCAGTGGCCTATTTCAGGTGCAGCTCCTGCACCTGGGGCTGATATAGTGGGGAGGAAGGTTTGTCAGGGTTGCTCAGTGGGCTTGATCTGTGTGTGTGTGTACAAAGGGACAGGCAGGGACGTTTACTGTTAGAAATATCGATTTTACACAAAACCTACCTCTTTCAGGGTCTTCCCACACGGGCTCTCCCTTCTCCCTCCTAAATCCTGGTGTGGCTGCTGCTTCTCACCCTCAGTGCCATTGTCCAGGGCAGCCTTCCTTGAGGCCGACCCATTGGCCACTTCCGACCCTCCCCGTCGGTCATCTACCCCTTTTCCAAGATGGTTCATCCTCACCCCCATCCCCACTACGGTGATTTGTCTACTTGTTTACTGCCTGACTTCCCCACTCTCTCCAAGGTGGAGGAGAACAGGTCTGCGGCTGGTTCGTTCTCCACTGGATAAGGAAGCACCTCGCCAGGCACAGGGTAGGGCCTCAATCAATACTTGTTGAATGGGCCAGTTCCATACCTGTTGCCCAACACACAAACATAAAGCAAACAAACACAACCCCTTGCCCCACTCTTTCGCCTACACGTTCAATGCAAATGCACGAGGATCAGCCCCGCAATCCACGCCTGCTGCCAGGAAGGAAATCTCTGGGGAGCTGGGGTGAGGCCCTCTGCGACACACAATGCTCTGTCCATAACTTAGATGTAAATGGTGAAAAGTGGATTTTCCACATTTTATCAAAGTACCGACATCTGTGGCCAGAATAGGAGACGTAGGTCTCATGGAGCTGACCGGGAAAATGCAGCTCATGAGCAATTTTATTCTCTGAAACACGGACTATTACAGGAAGTACGGGCTGCAGAGCCAGTGCGGTGAAATGAAAAACGATCCACTTGGGAACACAAAACGAGGAGGGTAGGACATATGTGCTGACTTGGCAAGTCTTCTAGCGCACTGTCCAAGGAGGAAGAGTTACTCGTGTGCATGTGCGCCTGCATGCACGCATGCATCACAGCCGGAACCTCAAAGCTCCCGATGAAATCACTTGAAGGAAAAAAACAATCAGATCTGGCACCAGCCTGACACTAGGCCTATAAAAGGGGAGGTAGATGGTATGACCAGGCATGACATGTCTGCAGGGGGTGCTCGCTGCCAAACCCCAATGCCAATCAGAAATAGCGCACCTTCTCATTCTCTTGCTGACCTGAGAATTTGTGAAACTGTTGGCCTGCAGAATCATTTTCACATCCCACCCTCAGGCTGGCAGTTCTGCCGTTGCCTGCTGAGGGGTGTGGGATTCAGAGACTACCAGGCAAAGGGAGAAGAGCCCTGAGCCAGGGGTTCTAGCCCGGGTCCCCCATTTCCTGGCTGTTAACTGTGAGAGACAGGACTCGGACTCCCTGAGCCACAGTTTCCTGCCCAAGTTAGGTGATAAATCCAATGAACTTTAATAAATAAAGCAGTGAACCATATCAAGAATCTTTATTCTTACACAAGTGACAGCCTTTCAGTTGCTCCCTCCCCAATATGAGGGCAATGACTCTGGTCATGTATTGAGCACCTATTATGTGCCAGCCTCTGGGGAAGAGGAATAAGCCCTGGGTTTTCCTGAACAGGTCATAGAGTGGGAAGAATGGTTTTGCTTTGTGTTAGGAGCTGGGGGACGCTGTGGGAGAGGGAGGGGTAGGGCAACGTTAAACTGCCTTTGAGTGGAACGCATTCTCCAGTGACTGGATGCACTCCGACTCCAAGTGGCGTATTAGAACAAGCTCTGAACCACATGCTGGATCCCAAGAGGGTATGCACTGGAAGTAACTGGCGAGGGCCCGAGTTCTGCCTGGAGTTTCTCTGACAAACAGCTGAGAATGCTGAGCTGACTGCAGGTCTGGGTGCCCCCTTAGCATGTGGGGGTGGTGCCCACTCTGGCTACTGCAGATGCAAGAGCCTAGAAGAGAGAAAGCACTCTCTGTCTCACTCCTGAGAGCCGCACAGTCTGGGAGCACGAGGGAGGGAACCAGGGGAGGAAGTGTTCAGCTGTGCCACCCCCGGGGCCTGGCTTGTGGGCCAGGATGCAGGAGCCAGTGGGGACGTGCTGGGTTACAGCTCTCCCACCCGACGCTGGGTATGGCAGGCCGGGTCGATCAGTTTCCCATGAAAGCCCGGCTCTCCCCTCCTCCCACAGCAGCTGGGGCTCTGCTTGCCTCTGAGTCAGGGCAAGTCTGCCCAAAGACCCCAGCAGGCCCCTCTGGTGTTTGGAGAAACAGCAGTCCTCAGCGGTGGGAAACAGTGGTCAGCTAAAGCAGAAACCAAAATTGCACACAGGGAAAAACAGGAAGAGTCCGTGAGAAAAAAAAGCCAGCAGAGAAAGGTTTTGCATTTAACACCCACAGTGTCCTACTTTCACTTTCCCAGAGATAATTCTATCATCCCTAGGCTGGTGCCAAATGTTTGCTCAGAATGCACATGGAGGCCTACACCATCGAGGAGCTCCAGACACAGCTGGACTTGAACTCAGCACTCCCAGGGATGGGCCTGGTCCTCCCGCAGTGGGGTCCGTGGACGAGCTCAGACATGCGCCCTCAGAGGTGAGGGTCCTCCCCAACCTCAGCTGGTGACTTTAGACACCCGCAACCCAGCCTTCGCCAGTGCCTGGAAAGTGGTATTCGCAGGCCGGGTGACCAGCAGGGTTCTGAGACATTAGGCAGGTGCTGGGCCTTCCGTAAGCACCCACACTGGGAGCTCCTCTGGAAGGTCCCCCAGGCACAGCAGTCTTTGCGCCGGCCCCCAGCCTGTCTGTCAATGCAAGCGAGCCAGCTCCAAGCCACGCCAGGACAGATGAAGGGGCAGGCAAGACAGCCAGCCACCCGAAGCTACTCACCATGTACGAAGGAAAGATCAGAACGCGTTTGTGCTTCCCGCATGGCCACTGGGGGTCATCCAAGAGATTTGGGTCATAGTCCATAAAGTCTCCCAGGTCACTACCTGAAGATCACAGGTAAAATGATAATTAGGGGCCCTGGACCCTCCAAAGCAGAGGCAGCTGGGAAGACGCCAAGTGTAGTTAGGGTGAGAAGGGCTGGCTCCAGGGCTCTAGCTCAGCATCACCTTGCTCGCTGACCGCTGGTAGTCATCTCTGCATGCTGGTGACATGTATTGCCCCTTCAAAAGGGTTCATCAAGTGCTTAACTTTCTGACATTTTTTCCCTTTTCAGAGAGTTACAAATTATTCTCCCTGACCCAGGAGAGCACAAAACTTCACAAAGCGTGCAAGATGCAGAGAGCATTTGCAGATTATATTATAGAATGTGGCCCCAAAGAAGCTCATTTTCTAAACCCACATATCAAATGAGTAGACCCAAGTCGTGCCATCTGAGAAGCATGATTTGTGCGGTATGAATGCTTCCAGGCAAGCTATTGTGTCTGTATGAACATAAATCACAGCAGCCACCAATGCACACAGCTGTAAATGACCAGAGGTGGCCGGAACATTAGGACAGGACTTCAGAACTCGGCACTTGGGCAAATACAGGGACCTTCACATTCACCTGGAATTTCTCTGACAGTAGAATGAGGATGGCTTCATCAACAGTTTTCTCCCCTGTACCAATCCTTACAAGGGTTTGCACAGGTGAAGCCAGAAGCACATGAGTCTTCCCCCAGCCACCAGCTCGGCTCACCCGGTCTGATAATCACAAAGGAAACTTTCGCACCTGATCCTGCACTTCAGGGCCCAGATATTTCAACAACAACATCAACAACGAAAAGACAAACTTGAGCACTATGAAAATGCAGGACAGAACCAGGTCACAGTGTGGAAGCTCAGGCAGTCGGCAACTGAGGCTTCGAATCAGAGAGAGCTCACCTGTGGCCTGGCTGTGAGCCTGCAAGGCCTGACACCAGGCTTTCCTAAAAGTCACATCACCTGCGGGCACCTGTCCTCCAGTCTGCACCACACTGTAAGCTGAAGCACCTCCCGCCATGAGCTCCCTGGACCTGGCGGGGCCAAGGTTACCTGTGTCGAGGCTCCCCTGGGTGCTGCTCGCCCGGCCCGTGGCGAGGCTGCGGTGGCTCAGGTTACGGAACTGAGAGAAGGAGGAGGTGGAGTCTACGGTATTTCTCCGGGCTCCGAAGGCATTTGTGGGTAACAGAAATTGGGTATAGGAAACAGTCTAAAAGGTGAAGACAAAACAGGCCAGTGAGTATTCCCAGGCAATGCCAGGTCTGCATTCTGATTAAGCTACAGCTGCCACCCCAAGTTCAGGTCCACGTTCTCACGTTGCCATTTTAAAATCCAATGAAATCTAAAAAATGAAATTTGTTTTGGCGCCCATGTGTGCCAACACCTCACCCGAACTGACTTTAGGCTATGCATAGTTTTAATTTATGCCACTTGGTCTGACTATTCCTGATACATGGCTGAAACGTGAACGTGTTTGACAAAGCACTTCGCACACACCCTACCTACACCCTGAGCTCAAGGATGATCGTTCGGGTGCAGAGGAACCACCTGCTCTGGGAGCAGTAGGGGAAGTGTTGTTCACTATCCCGGGAGCCTCACCTGCAAGCGAACTATCCCGGGACAGTTTCCCTAAGAAACACCTGTGCTGCTGCCATAAACAAGTTTTGGAAGGGTTTATGAAGGCTGCCTGGACTCAGCACAAAAAGGTCAAGTTCATCTTTCAACCTTTCACTCCTGAGACACCAAACCCAAAGCTCACTGCATGTGGATGACAGTAATGGGACAGCCCTGCTGCTCGGCGGTCATCGTGTAAGGCTGAGGGACTCTTAGCTTCTCAGGACCACAGGAAGCTAAAACACTTTCTAGTAGCCGGAATGTTGCTTGCTGACATCACAAGTTAGTGGATGTTCATACCGTCCATCACTCCCTCCTGGAGCACGCATATGAGCTCGTGAGATGCTCGTAAGTACGGCATATTCAGTCTTCAGTCGTAAACAGCACTGGCAGAGAAAAACACGTGCTCTGGGAAATCCCACCACGCTGCTACTGGGTCGCTGGCTTGGTGGATTTCCACCCCACGCAGGGGCGGGCTGGCATCACGTGCCTAGGGAACCTGCCCCAGACTGGAAGCCAGGTGGCCTTACCTTCCCGTCAGCACCCAGCTCCACACCTTCCAGACCAATGATCTCTTTCAAGCTCACGGCACCAGCTGACTGTCTCCCTCCATCCAACTTCAAATCCCTAGGAGGACAAGCCAGAGGAAAAAATGCTTTCGTGTGCACCCCAAAAAGCCACAATGATGCTTACTGCACGAGACACTGACAAAAATGACCAAGTGGCCCTGGTGGATGGGACAACCCTTTGTCCCTCCTTGAGGGCCTGCCAGGGGTGCTCTGTGGGCAGTTCTACCTCGTCATCTGCTGTGACATAAACGAAATCCAACTGAACAGAAAGCCTGAAGATGAAGCCTGTGGTTTACAGATATCCCCCCCTAGAGATGCCAGTAAGAAGCCAAGGACAGTCCCTGAGCACGGCGGGGCAATGGTTCTCTTTGGCACTAGCCCCTGGGTTCCTTCTAACACGGGGTGAGACCCCCTCTCTGCACCACTCCCCTTTCTTAGAAGGGAGAAATAAATTGTTTTAAACAGGTATCAGGTTTATTACTGGTAATGAAAGAATTAATGCCACAGTAGTGGCCCCTGCTACCTTACCAGGCCACCTGGAAAATGAGTATCTTTTTATAAAAGAATAATCTCCACTAACAACGAGCGTTTATATAGCACTTGATCATTTCCAAAGACTTTCACACATCGTCTCTTTGGTTCTTTAAGATGCCTCCATGAGAAAGGTGCTACTATCATGATCCTATTTTACAGAGGAGGAAACTGAGGCCCAAGTAGGTAAATGGCTTGCCAGGGTCACCAGGGCAGCAGGTTGGAGCAACTGTTTTGCAACCGATGCTCTTTCCAGTAGATCACTTTACCTTGGAGGTGGAAGATGGGCTCGCTGTGACTACGCTCTGGTGTCACTGCTCACATTGTCCCAGGGCCATCCCCTTCCCTTACAGTAATTCTTAAATTCTGCTGCCTATTAGAATTACCTGGGGATCTCTGACAAACGGCTGTCTGCCTCTCAACCCCAGACATTCCGATTTAGGCGGCATGGGGTGCGACCGGGCCTCAGGAATTTCAAATGCTCCCCAGGGGATTCTAAATTGCAGCCACATTTGGGACCGAGTGTCTTCAGCTTCTGTCTCTATGACACCCAGTGCTTATTAGTCCAAGCCACCCTCAGACCGACAGCAAACATGCTGTGTGGCCCGGAGGGAGACGCCATAGTCAGAGTCCATCTCCTGAAACCTAAGCAAGAACAAATACAAGGTAAAGGCAACATGCTCCCAGACAAAGGTAATCAGGGAAAAAGAGAGAGAGAGAGAAAGGGAAGCAGGTGAGTGGGGAGAAGAGAGAAAAGAAAGCCATCCCCAAATACGGAAGAAAAGCAGGGATTCCCTGACTCTGCTGAGCCACGGCCGCAGTCTCTGGGCATTCCACGGATGAACTGGCTCCCTTATCCAACCTGTGATACAGAACCTGATTAATGACAGTTTTCAAAATAAATACCCAAGACCTTGTGCACCAAGTGCTGTATTTGTGCAGCATTCTGCCTGGGAGGCCACGGTAGCGCCGTGCTCCAAACATCTCTGGAGTGAGTCCCTTTGGAAATCAACACCAAAGTCAAGCAGAAAAAAAGCCAACAATCAACCCCCTGTTCATACCCCCAAGACAATACACCTGCTACCAGGACACTTCTCAGACTTCCTACAGCAATTAAGGATGAAGAAGAAGAATGCATCAGGGCACTAACACGGGGAAATGACTACAAAGCAAACGCCTGAACAAGGCAACGCGGCAAAAATCCCTGTGGGGGGTGGGGAGTGCGGGACCGACCACAGGTGGAACAGGAGGTGAGCTGTGACAAAAGAGCCGCTGTTTCATTCAAGGACCTGTTGCAGCTCAGTTCCATGGACTTCCTACTTTCCCAAAGCCAAACCAGCAAGAATGTTCCCCACATTCCCAACTCCCAATTTTCTCCTTGTTTCCATTTTGCTAGATGGAGAGTGTTATTTACAGCTGAAATTAATAAAAAGCAGGGACTATCTTCCTGGGGTGAGAAGGCCAAGGGAAACAAGGAGTATGAAAATAAGCCTATATTAAGAGTGGTCCCAGATGCGGAGCTGGCTGCAGGCAGGAACACAGTCTCCCTCCACCTTCGTGTCCCATCTACACAATGTCTGACACGTAAAGACGCCGAAGGAAGTATCTACTGAGGGGAGGTAGCCCGGCTCTTTGTTGTCTCACCAGTACTGGTTTACGCAGACGGAGGGAACGTGGGTGTTTTGCCACCTTTTCACCTGTCTTCCATTTGCTCCCAGGCTCACTGCTTCCCTGGGGCAGCCCTGCCCTGGCCGGCTAGCTGTCGGCTGGCTGTTAAATGTGCACATCACAGTTAACAGCACTGAACCAGCCGTGCCTCTTCCCACACTCCCCTTCTTGGTGCTTCCCCCATGGGGAATGAAGCCGTAACAAAAAATCTATTTTACGTGCTCACATAAAAAATCCAAGATTCCTCTCCATGAGATAAACTCCAAACCCTATTTTAAAGGTACAGGGATTCTTAGACCCAGTGGATTGTCCAAGTGCCCAAGGGACACTTGGGAGCACACGAAAGGGAAAGAGGGACAGGCAAGGTTCCGCCACCTATCCACGGGAACCGGCCTCTCGAGAGTTAACGGAACAACTGCAGCACCACTTCCCGCTGGCTCCCCACTTACATCATGCTACTTTCTAAACAGCTAAGGCCAAGCAGAGTAAGAAAATACGCGAGAATAGTGGGTCCACCCTCAAACCGCTCTTGGAGACACACATGGCTCACTACAGACCAGCGCCCTGCAACGGAACTTCCTGCGATGACAGAAATGCCCCTATCTGCCCTGTCCCACACGGTGGTTGCATGTGGCACCTGAGCGCTTGAAACATGACCAGTTGACTGAGAAACTGAATTTTCAATCTTACTCAATTTTAGTTAGTTTAGATATAAACACCCTATGTGGCTAGTGACTGCTGTACCGGACTAAGTCTTAGTGCTTCCTTGTAGGGACTTTAGCTACCATTAATTTAGAACTTCCTATGGCAAGATAACGTCGCCATTTATATTTAATGACTTGGATTTGGTCTCCCAGTTTTCTTCTCCAAAGTGGCCCGGCCATTTTGCCGCCTATCGCCTCCAGGCCCTGCAGATGGAGAACGCCGCAGCATTACCCTCAGTAGGGAGGAAAACAATGCCTGTGGGGTCCACAATCAAAGGGGACCCAGGCCTTGCACCCCATCAGCACTCCGAGACCCCAGGGCTCCCAGCTGTGATAAAAGTTCACGTCCCACATGTGGCACGGAGTAGCAGATCTTTTTGCCTGGAGGCGTCACGGGGGCAGGAGTGATGGGGTTTTGGCAATGCCGGAGCCCACCAAGGAACAGTAACCAGCACATGCTCCCCAAATCCTAACCATTATGGGAGACTCCAGCCCCTTCACATGGTTCTGGAGGTGGGTAGGGAGGGATGCCCAGTGATAACTGAGTTTGAACTTTCCTTCAGCCTTATAGAAGCGGGGGCTAATAGTTCCTACCAAGTAGATTAAAAGAAATGAGGTATTTCTTGCACACTCAAGATACTCGTTTCCACCACATTCACACTTCAAAACTTCGCCGACATGATGACAAATATCGCAACAGCTCTAGAACACTGATGGCGTGGCGGCCAAGCACGCTTTTCTGTACTTTTTCTCCCACAGGTTCTGGGAGAGGTTGTCACTAACTTCGGGGCTGCCATTCTGGGGGGTTGGATTCAGACCACACAAGCACACACAGATGCTTACTGAGCCACCTGTCCACAGAAAATGAAGAACATCTCGTTTAAGCCGTTTCTAATAATGGCAGTTTCTTTTCAGAGCGTTTGAATTTGTATATATTAAGACTCTCAGGAGCTGAAAAACACGTGTCTTACAAAGAGGCTGACAAACTTCTCTGGGTTGATTTTCTTAAGCTAATACTCTGATAAATGTCACTGAAACTTCCTGATATTAACATGAATCACATGAAATTGCCATTCTTCGGCCGTATTTGACCTACAAAAGCAGCAAGGTCACATCATGCCAACCAACACTACAGATCAGGTAACTGCTCAGATCCTACGTGAGTGCAAAGCAAAAGACCCAAGGTCTTTGCTGCCCCACTCTTTCAGAAGCCTAGAAGGCTGCAGTTGCCTGCAGAAAGGAACTCTGAATGGTGTAGAGTCACCCAAAAACAATCTTTAAAAAACTCCAGTGAAAAAGAATTAAGCAGAAGTCCCAGTGGAGTAGTCATAAAATCTTCATGTTTTCCTTCTAAGATCATTGTTCTGAATTCTCATTAAAATGGTATATAAAAATAGAAATATGTTTGGCCCAAACGCCAGCATTAACCCTCCAGCACCAGGAGACAGAGCCGGAGAACGTGGAACTGCAGCTGAAAGTAATTAAAAACAAACTGAAGTTGGACTTTTCAATTTCTTTGGAAAGCCTAGGTTATTGTTTTTCCCAGATACATCTCAAGTTCAAATTAATTTATTTATATTCCACCTCCTTTTAAAAATGGAATAGAGGCAAGTTCAAATACCAGATGTGGATATCGTCCAAAGCTGTGTATATTAAGATTTAAACTCAGTAACATGGTTACTCAGGTTATAGCAAGTGATCTCACGTCCGTGGACACCCTAATTGAACCATTGGTGAGGAACCTCGGGCAACGCAAGGTTCTGATTCCTTCTCTCCCCCGGCACTGGGCAAGGCTGCAGCTTAGCCCTGGGTACCCGTCAGAGCTGATTTCTCATTCTGTGCAAGCTTGGTAACGTCTGCAGAGGCTGTAGGCAACAAGCTCACTCTAACATATAAAGCAGTTTTTCTCTTGTTTTAAACAAAGGCTGATGTTTAAAACTGGCCCACGGGGGTGGAGGAGTAGGAGAGTTGGAGGGGGGACAGGAGAGGAGTCCAGAGAAGAAGCGGGGACTGAAACAGACGATCGAAGTGCATTTGGGGAGACAGCCAAGCAGCAGTTACACCCTTAAGCAAGGAGCAGAAAAACAGGTTGGTTCATTTGGGGCGTGTAAACTTATCCTTCGCAGGACAGCAGCTCAATTCATTTTACACGGCTCTCCTCGAAAGCCTGTACGCACCTTCATGTTGGAAACGCCCTGGACCCCGTCTTAGTTTTGGCTTCCCCAGCATAAAGCAGATGTGCGCAGTTGTGGAGTCACCTGATCACAGCAGATGGCCAGTCTAGACATCTTGGTGCTCAAAGGGGATTACTAGGTCACTATCAGCCACAAAGTGGCCAACTCTGGATTTCATCTTTTGTAAGAGGAGAAATGATTATTGTTTTCCTCTTCTGTGGTTCACTGACAAAGGCCCAGGCAGCTGCTCACACAGTCATAGAGCAACGGAACTGATCTTGATGGGCAAATAAGATTCCTTGTCAGATAACACGAAGCTCAAGCAAGCCGTGGCCCTTCCCTCAGGAGGATGATTAATGAATATTACTCTTTTAAAAAGATGTACAGTTTATATACTTCACACCTGGGAAGTAGATGGAAAAAGTGTGTGTAAGCCAACGAACAAGGTCCCAGGTGTTTCTGCTCCCAAGGTGGGGCTGTCCCGACTTCTACCCATGATCATTTCCCTAACGGTGCTCAAAGCTTAAGACTTTAGAATGCCAGCCAGGAGCTCTGCTGGGCACTTGCTTTTTAAAGGACAACAATAGGTTGAACACTTTGATGTGTAAATAATTTAAAAGCCAATTAAATATTAACAGGATTTCCAGACCCCTCAAAAAAAAAAGAGGGAGATTTTCTCCACAGAAAGGCAAGTCTGAAAGCTGGATTAGGAAGGAAAGACCGCTTATGAACTAATTTTAATGAAGAGATCACGCATTCACTGGAACTCGGCGACACAAGTATTTATCTCAGTGTAAGAAGTGCCATTTGTTGCCTCCTCAGACGCAGTGCAGCGGCCATCTTGGGTCGGGTCGCCTGGCTTGAATCAAGCACCACGTTACACCTCCAGTCAGTCGACGGAACAAGGCCCACAGCTGACAGGAGAAAAGTTAAATCAGAAGTCCTGACCGTCTCACACTCAGCACTTCATTCACAGCCATCCCCCCAAGGGCAACTGGCAGACAATGAAGGGGTCTTAATGTAGCTTACACCAAAATCTTTGTCTAAAGGCGGCTCCTATAAACAGCCGGATAATGGCATGATTCATCCATGAGATCATTCCAGAATCTGTCTCTGTGTGGGAATATGCTTGGTGTGAGGAAAGAAACACAATTTGTGAATGTGTAATTTTCCACAACGAAAATTGTCTGGGGAAAGTGGGTGGGGAGGAAGGGGGCACTTAGGCCCGAAGGCTCTAAGAATAGAAGGCGCTGTTCTCCCTGTCACAAAGCGATCAACACTCGGGAAAGGGACCCAAGCGGATGACCTCATCTGAATGCCCCGAATGCCAAAATGCCCACATAAACACCATGTGGAAGCTGTTGACAATTTAAAAACACACCCCCAGAGACACCCTGCCCTCCACTGGGAAGCCATGTTTTTCGTCACTTGGGCTCTGACTCGTGTGTAGTCAGCTAACCCAGCGACCACTGGTCACTCGAGTGTGGTCATCTGAACCCGTCTGTACCCAACACACACATCACAGAAGCAGTTTTTGCTGGGATCATGTGGTTTGGTTATTTCACATAAGCCCCAATCACAAGTTAACTAGGTTCATTCCTACTTTCTTCTGGTCAGATCCACATATACAGAAATACCTACCCATGTGCATATATTTCAGGGAAAAAACATTCAGTAGCTGGTGCCAAGTCCTTTATGCACAGGGACAATCCTGGGACCAACCCTCAATACAACACCTGTGGACTCTCACTCACCAGTGGGTTGTGCTCCAAAAGTTCTTGAGCTGGCATGTGGAACTCAGAATGCATTCTGTGATCTATGTAGTGTTATAAGTGGAGATTAGCCCACACAAGGCTCCTTCAGCAAGAGCTCTGGTCATAGGAGCAAAAGGTCAGAGGGTCTAACAGGGTAGAGAAACAGGAGGAAGTTAAATCTCTCTCTCTCTTGGTTTCCTAGTTTGGGGCTGCCCCTGAGCAACAGGCTAATGTTCAAGTTTGCATTATTCCACCTCCTATTCCTTCTTAGGAATCCGGGATCCTTTCCCTTAAGCGGTTCCTATTTTCCACAATTCCTTCCCTCTCTCTACATCTAAGCCCATAAATTCTTTGCAGCTCCCAGATTTTCCAGCTGGCCCCATGGCAGTGGCACGGCAGGCCAGGAGGACAGGGGAGGAGCAGGATCTCAGATCGAGGTGTTAGATGAGCTGCTTACTAAGTGGGCTCTGCCTATTTCGGAGACTTGAGAAAGTTGCTTGCAACTCGCTTTGTGAGCTGAGGGTCGCCAAGCCAAACCACAAATCCACGCTAGAAAAGAGAAGGCCGTGACTAATGTGGATAAAAGGCAAAAAGATTCAGGCTGGCCTTGGCAACCGTGAGTTGAGGGAAGAGGAGCCGGTTTAAGGCTGGGACTCTTCCCAGAAAATGGCATAATTTACAAGCTTCATCTGAGAAGAGTGTTTACAGCTATGGGAAGGTTTGATGTTACAGTTATAGTGAGAAAGATGGGCAACATCTGTTTCTCCTCTCTGCAGTAGGCTTCCACTAGTTTGTTTTGAAAGGTGGGATTTGGCAAGAAAGATCAAAGCAAAACAATCAACTCCTCATGTTCCCAAGAAGTTTATGCACTAGGGGAGGAAAAAAGACTGGAAGGAAATAGACCAAAATGGTAACAGTGGCTTTGTTTAGGTGAGGCTCAGTAATTTTCATCTTTTATTTTAATATATTTTTCAAATTTTCTTTAAGCAGCATGTACTATTGAGAAATAAACAAGCAAAAAAAGATCAAATAAAAGCAGATCTGAGGATGAATTCATTGTGTTTGTAGGACTGCACGGCTGGTGAACTCATCATGAACCAGACCAGGATTTACCACGTTGGAGCAGATCTAGAAAGAGCAATAAAATAGCTCTGTGACTGGACAAAAATGGAACTGAAGCTATCGCTGAATGAATATCAAGTACATCCCTGCCAGGTGCTCAGAGCTTTCATATGTAATATTTCATTTAATGCTCTTAGAACTCCCTGAGGTTGACGTTATGGTCAATTTTGTAGAAGAGTGCACCTGGGGTCAGCTAGGCTAGTTAATTTGCCAGGACTGGCGGTTCTGCCTGACTGCCAGCTCGTTCCCAGGCGCCACACTGCTTCCCTGGCCTCAGATGCCCACCGGTGTGATGGCAAGGACGGAGAAGGACTGTGGTTCCCCTAATGGGGCTGTGATGGGAGGTGGAAGGGAGGGGTGGATTTCTTGTCCCCATTCCCAATTCTCCAGGAAAGTTCTATGGTTAGTTGTTTTATTTATCAGGGTTCTGTGTAAACCTGAGTTGGAAGAACGGCTTCTGCAGCTTAAACAAACAACAACAAAAAGTGAAAACCAACAGACAGCTCCCAAGTTCCTTCTAGCTCTGAAAGTCTGTTTGAGCAGACCAGTGCTCCTTATCACTGAACTCATTTGAACTGGCATTTCCTGAATCATCTTCCACTTCAAATATCCTTTAATGCATTAGCACAAGAACACCCCAAGGAGAAGTGGCAGTGCCCTTATGTGCAGGAAGGGCTTCCACGTCCTCAGAAGTATTTTTGGTTCATTGAGCTCATGGGTTATGAAACGCGACCCATCCTCGTAATGATTAGTGGGACTCTGGGCTCAGTGGCTGTGTTATTTGAAAGCAGTGGGCATAACCCACAGCCAGTCTCCAGCCTGAGCCTGCCACCTTCCTCCACGTGCACCTGTGCAGATGGCCATGCTGGCCTTGGCAGTGAGGACTAGACTGAAAGCCTGGGTGGATGGTGGTGAGAAGGACCAAGGAGGGGTGTCAATTCACCCCAGACAGAGCGGGGCTCCAGGGACAGGCTAAAGCTCCCCACTCTGCACGGAACAAAGCCTGGGAAAACTGCCCTCTTCTACCTCTATGCCACATTCAGTCCACATAAGCAAAAGCAGTACACATAAAAGGAAAATCACAAGTTGTTCTGCTCAAAATAGGGCTGTGTTCACTAATATTTTGGCCACATGCTGCTGGTTTGGAGAAGTTCAGACCACCTGAACTGACAGAGGACTAGGTAAGCAGGTTAGTCAAGAGCCAGGGACACCAATGGGGCTCAGGCAAAGCCTGCAGGAGCCTCGGCATTCTTGGGTTTACCATTCATGGTGCAAGTGTCGGCAAGCAGCTCTGAAGGTGTGCGGCACGCGTGGTTTGTCGTGTTGGCAGAGCCAAACGAGAGCTGCACCAGCTGTGCACCCAACGTGGGGGTCACCTGGCCAGTGAGGCTGGGCAGAGGACCCGCTGGGGCTCTGCACTTGTCTCTAGGTGTGGCTCGGTACCTTCTTTTGTCACTTTAGGCTTAAAAACTGCCACGGTGGGTGTGACAGCCACTTGGAGAGAAGCAGGTCCCTGAGGAGCTGTGCTGGGAGCCAGAGACGGGGAGGAGGGCTGAGGCCAGGCCTAAGGGGCTCTGTCACTGGTAAGTCTGGGGGACCACGAGAGGGAGGGCCTGAGCCTTGAACGAGAAAAAGGATAAGTAGACAAGAGTAGAGCCACCAAGGGCACACAGCTCCCATGTGTCCAACTTTGGTCCCGTTTTCCTCATCAGTAGAGAAATCGAAGATCTAAGCTGGAGTCAGGGGCCCAGGGGTCAGGAGTACTGCGGGAGAGCGCTGGGCGGGCAGAGCAGGGAGCAGGCGCGGGCAGCAGGAGGGTGGTGCTGCCTGCTGTGCACGGCTGCTGCGGCTGAACTTGGAGCTCCTGGGGTTTGGAAGGCCACGTGGACACCTATGGAGACTGGTTAGAATCTGTCTTGTCTTCAAGGGGACCTCCTGAGCTTCCCTGAGGGGTCCCTGTGGGGGCGGAGGCTGGACCAGGGCCTTGAATTCTCCTTGGGTTGGGGTCTTCAGCGGCCTCCCGAGGTTCAGTTTGGGGACAAGTGGATTCTTTGGTGAAC
This sequence comes from Indri indri, assembly GCA_004363605.1. NCBI lineage: Eukaryota > Metazoa > Chordata > Mammalia > Primates > Indriidae > Indri > Indri indri. The sequence continues at coordinate 99,782 of RJWJ010000115.1, read as the reverse complement.
CATCGTGGCAGAGACCGTAGACTAGCTCATAATACCCAGGAGAAAGCTAAAAACTACATCTCCCAGACTTCCCCAGGGGACCTAGGTTCTGTCAAGTGGAAGTGCTCACACGAAACCTGGTGGCGGAAGTGAGTACACCTGGGGAGATCAGAGCTTCTCGCAAGCCGGAAGCAGGGCCCCAAACGGCAGTGTTTCCAGGGAGAGGCCCCAGGGTGTGGCTGTGGGTCGTCCCTGGGTATCTGTGCAGGTTTCTCTGTCTGTCCTGGAGATTCCATGAGCTATCTAAAAAGCACTGCCCCCCTCCAACCACCAGAGAGGACTCTGTTGCCTGCAACTCGAGACACTGAGTGTACACTACCCTGTACTCCACCCCTCTGTGTCCCACAGGGCCACCACGGGTCCATGATGCAGGCAAGACACTGAATTCCTAAAGTAAAAGGACCCTTATTAGAAGCATCTCATTTTTACCTAACACATGATTTCCTGAAGTGTCATATGCAATCAAACAATTATTTTATGAGCAGTTAAGAAAGTTCGGTTATTTCCCACAGCCCTGCCACAAATCTTTTTGTGACGTGAAGCCATGTCTGGTACTGTGACCAGTCATCCTCTAAGGTAGCTGTTCTGCACCCTTTCCCAATTTTTCGTGCATGGTATCATGAGAAAGACCCTTACCAGTTCCTAACCTGCTTCCCGGTGGTGCTGAGGGAGACTCGAGTGGCAGCACTTCAGGGCCTGGAGCTGGTAACCCCCCCACCTCTGTGGACAGCCGGTGCGTCAATGCCACATGGGCACCTGGAGTGTCACCAGCTCCCCACTCTCCCACACCTTCCTAGTCTAAAGATGACAAACACTCAGATGGGGAAATGTTGTAGATTATTTTTCACTCAAGACTCCACCCAGGGATGCCTGGGGTTTGCCCTGGGAGCATCCAGGTCTACAGGGTAAACCAGCGACCCCTAAGCCTTCGGAACACCACTGCCTAGCAGCTCTGCCGCCGGCGCCCCCAGGAGCGGCACTCATGTGTCCAAGAACTCCACCGTCACCAGGTGCACAACGGTCAGCCAGAGCTGCCCGCCTGTAGGGGTGACCGTGAAGGGACACACTCGGCACTTCCAGGCCAGCCTCTGTGGGCTGAGCTGGCCCCAACAGCGAACTTCACACAGCAAAGCTGCAGCCGCACTGCCTGCCCTTGCCACCCACCCGGGGGCAGCTTCTGGGCCTCTCTCTGCTCCCAGCCTCCCCAAGTAAGATGGCAACACTGGCACCTACTTCATGAGGTTGTTGGGAAGAGGAAACAAGTAAACGTATATAAAGCGTGTGGAACAGCGCCTGGCATGCGTAAGCACTATTTAGGTTTCAGCTTGTATTATTACTACTATAGATCATATTCACACACTGGACTACACTCTCAGCTAATCCTAAGGAAATATGCTCTTTTCTCAAACATCCATACCTATAAACCAAGGCCGGGAAGAGCAGTTTGAAGACTGCGGCAGTTGTTAATCAGGCAGTCTGCTTCAAGCAGCAGCTCCAGAGAGCACTTTGGGAATGATCCTATTAACAGTGTAGTACAAACATGGAGGTTTGTAATGACCTCCAAACATTTCCCATCCTTCTCAAGCCCAGGGTGAGTAAGCCCCTATCCTTGTGGCCCAAACCAGAAAATAAAATTGCAAAAAGCCACCAGATCTGCATTTTTTAAAATCTCAGATTTTAAAAAACTGGATGATTAATTATTCAGGTATGAGCTCCAGAAGCAGACAGATGGGGAGGATGAACAGCATGTCTCATCCATAAATTCCTTGTTTAATACGGCTTACCACTTCTGCATCAGCAGCGTTGGCAAGAATGAGGACACCCACTTGAGCACACAGGATCTTTGCAGAGTCTAGTTAAACATCCCCATTTTACAGATGTGGAAACTGAGACTCAGGAGGGCTGAGTGATGGGTCCATGACAGTCCACGACACCCCAGGACATGGTCTCCTGGGAGAGCTCGCTCCTGTCCCCAGCCATCCCCCTTGCCCCTCACCACATAGGACTGGACTCAGAGTGTCAGTGAGAAAAGGGACTCCAGCTTGAACGGTGCTTCACTGAATCTCTCAACACAGAAGGCCCCACCCGGGAGTGGATCAGGAGCTGGACCACCACCTACCATTCTCAGAAGTCAAAACTGAGGATGACAAATCCTTTTCCACATCTCTCAGGCCTCACACTTTTAAGCCTAGCTGAAGAACCGTCTTCTCTGGGGGGTACACCCCAATCCCTCTGTCTGAATTCAGTCAACTCCCTCTGTGTGCCAACCACACACTGCTTAGGACTCAATTGCTTTCCAGTTTGATAGTTAGTTTGTTTACTAGCTTATTTCTGTCTCTTACGGAGACAGAGAACACAGAGAGTAGGCTCCATGAGGAAAAGAGACGTTTTCTCTTCCATCATTGTATCCCCACTGCCTTGGACAATGCCTGACTCATAGTAGGTGCCCAAAAGACTTTGAGTGAATTTAGTCTGCAGTGCAGCGGTGGTGTGCCAGGATGGCCACGTACTTGGAGGGATGGGTGGCGGTAAAGGGACTTTGCAGAGCAAGCGCTTTGCTTTTACTTAAGGCTGTAGATTTACTGTAAAGGTGGGTGCTGGCCAGGATTTGTGGGCAGTTCAAGTGCTCTCCAGCGCGTCCGTGGGGTGCCCGGCTGTCTTGGATTGCTAACTCACCCCTGTCCCCCCACTGGGATCTTGTGTCCACTGGGGGCAGAATGAATGACCTAATACACGAACAAACGAATCAATGAACAGTAAAACCTCTCCTAAGATGGGTCTGTCTGCTTTGGTCCACTGATGTCAGGAACCAAAATCAGTGTTCAAGTTAAAACCAAGAATAAAATTTGTGGGCCAAGGCAGGCAGGAGGCAGGGCAAGATGTGGGCAGCAGAGCTGGGAAGCTCCAGCGCAGCAGGAGAAGCCAGAAACAAACCCAGAAAGATCAGGCCACCCTGATGGATGCTTTCCATGTGACGGAGGTTCAAGGCCCCAGTGGATGAACTTGAGAGTTTCCTGTTTTTAGAACTTTCTTGTGATGAAGCTGGAACTGTGTATTATCCCCTTCACTGGCCAGGGGGGGCGGGGGGAGGTGTTGTGTTCTGGAATAATCAGGCGCGTGTGGCCTGGTCCATGTGCAAGTACAACAGAAACACAGGAGGTGGAAACCACAGCGTCAGCAGGCTGGGAGTGCCTGGGTCCTGAGTTCCAGTGCCACAGGCTCTGCGGACAGGGGCTGTGGGTGAGCCTCACCCCCTGAGCCTGAGCTGTGACACAGGAAGGTCAAACCACATGATCTCTGGAGGCTTGTCCATTCCCGACATTCTATGACTTATATCCTAGTCACGGAAAGAGCTTCAGCATAAAAGGAAAGGGATTTTGCACAGCGGAAAGGCATTAATGTGCACATAAGCTAAAGTAGTTTAAAATATTAATAGGTATATATTATATTTACTAGTAAATTTTTACTAGTATATTTATTTGAGCAGTTTCCCAATAATTACTAAAAAAAAAAAATCCTTAAGATAATTATAGTAAATGAGTTTTTATAAATAGGATGCCTGCTCCTTAAAAAGTTAAAGAAGCAGAATGCTTCTTAATCCTGCAGCTAGATCACAATATTTTGAATTATGCTCACAGTTTCTTACATGAGCACTTAGGTAGCATGTGCTACAGAAACAGGCATGTTCTTTTCTGTTAGGTATGACAAAGTATCCGATTATGGGTTTTGTTAATAGAAAATTCACTTTTTCTGCACCTTGGTTTCTTCATCTACCAAAGTCAGAGAGTGATGGACTTGAATCTGCTCGTGTCTGGGATGTAAAAGGTGACGTCCTGTCATCCCGCATCTCACGAGCTTCTCCAGCCAAGTCTACCAGCAGTCCTGTGAGGGGCCCCCCCAGCAGCAGGAATGGGCACAGAGGGACACTGTCTCTAGCACCAGCTGGCATTTCCCTGAGGGGCTTGAAAGTGTGGAGGGTCACACATATCCACAAGGATGTCCAGTGGAAATGGTTTGGGTGATCTCTACTTGGGTAATTTAAGACAAAACGTATTCCTGTTGGCCGTGTAGAAAATGCCATCATCTTCAAATTAATGATGTGTGTAGTAACCTGCCTTCCCCGTTCTATAAAGGTGCACATGAAAGCCCACAGAAGGTAAGTGATTTGCCCAAGTGAAAAACTCTCCACCTCCATAGTTCTTCACACTGACTCCCTCCTCTTTTGCTAGCAGAAATACAGGGTCCTTGCACAGCTGGCCATACCTACCTCTCTGCATGCCAGGCGCCACGCTGGGAACCTCAGGCCCACTCACTCCTGGGGGGCAGACATGAGCAGAGGTCCCTTCACAGCAAGGTTTCCACCAACAGGGCACTTATCTTGCCTGTCTGCCAGGGCGGGTCAGGGAAAACTCATGGCTGGACAAATGGGTTCAAGTTCCCATTCTGGCCCAAAGTTGATGTCTGAGAGACCTCAAGCCCTGAGGATCAGCGATCTTATCTGATAAAACAGGGACAAGCACTTGGGTACCACATCGAGGGGACCCTTGAACTTGGAATTAAGATCACCCTTTGAGAATAAAACTACTTCAAAGACAAGAATGTGGAGAAGCCAAACTGTCTCAAAGAAACAGAATGAGTCCTCAGCCAGGAAGACTCAGCAGTCACCTGACTGATGTCTTTAGCATTTAGTAAAAGCTATATTTAATCGTGCGTGTGATTTCAACCTGTCTCTCCTGCTAAGCTGTAAGTTCAGGAGGACAGGAGCCCCGTCCATCCTTCTCTGCCTTTGTCCTGGGTACCTGGTCACAGAGCAAGCACTTGATAAACGAAAGCATGGGACATGGCTAAGGAAACAATGTGCCAATCAGAATGTCAGCCAGGGAAGCCCAAAGAAATGAAGCTGGCACCGCGGTGCCATCCAAGCCCTGGCCAGGAGGGGACCTGTTGGCCAAGAGCCTTCTGCTGAGAACACAAATATCCCAGAGATGTGTGTGTGTGCACAGGTTGGTCACACTCAAACATTCTGGGTGCTGAGGCCATGGCTTGCAATAGGTGAATAACTGGCTCCCTGGGGTCACACACCAGCTCTGGGGGCTGGTATGAGCTGCTTTCCCAGGCAGTGAGCTCTTCCCATATAGCCAGACCTGGGCCACAGCAGGTCGGTCAGGTGAAGCTTCCCCACGATGGCTCTCCATGGCAGCCCACTGGCCACCTCCAGGTGGTCCTTACACCTCTGAGCTGCAGGATTTGCTGTTAGTTTTTCTAGGACATCCAGTTTGCAAGGTGGTTTTAAGGATGCAGATGATGATAAAGGCCCAGCACGAAGTGTGTGTGCTCAATAAATGGTATGATCATTATTGCTCTTTAAGGCACATGTCTCATCAATGACTAAGTCAGGATCCCGTGATTAAAGATGTGCTTTCTGTCTGAGAGTGTAGAGTACAGATAAGGACCAGTGTGAGGTGAACCCAACAGGCCGTACGTCTGACAGGTCTACAGGGGAAAGGGAAGGTCACGGCCAGCAGGAGTGCCTAGGGCAGAGCTCAACGAGACGTGGAAGATGAACACATGGAAGATCTGCACTAGGAGCCACAATGCCCTCCTCGGGGGCAGGGATCACGTGTCTGCAGTGTTTGGCTGTCACAGTGACCAGAGGCCAGAGCCAACATCCCATGATGCTCTCAACATCCTGTGCAGTGAACTCTACTGCCCTCAACTCCAGCAGCACCCTGATCACAGATGCTGGGAGTGTGCAAAGATGAAGGCAGCGCGAGAGTCTAGATGCAGAGGAGGATGAACGAGCACAGGGTGTGCGGGGACGGCGATGAGGAATAGTGGCTTTGCAAGGATGGACCCTCGGTACTTACTTTTTCCAGAGTAGAACGAGAGGCATGTTGATCTAGAGAAGGGAGCGGTCGTAGCCTGTAGCTAGTTACGTGCGTCTGAACCTGGTACCACTTTTTTGGCATTGCCCTGGGTGGCAGCTCCAGCTTGCTGGTCAGTTTCTGACCCTGAGCCCGGGGTTTGGTCTGATTCCTTTCCAGACCTACCTTTTTCCCAAAAGTTGGCGTGGCCCCGTGGGATATGGTGGGCTCTGTAATATTCTTATTTTACAATATTGGACAAGGTCACAAAATGCACATTTAGAAAGAACAGGCAATATAATGGGGACACACATGCACACACAACAAGGAAGCTTTCTGGCTGAAAAGAAAGTGAAACATCCTTTTTTCCTTTAAATTTACAAATACTGAATTTGCAGAGTCAAAGCAAGGTAAGTTCTTAAAAATGGAAAGGGTTGCCACATTATGCACACAGACAAGAGAACTTTTCACCCAGAGAACTACAAAGCAAGCATGCATATACATACCCGACTTGGGTACTGTCGTGGTACGGCAGCACTGAAAATATACTACAGAAGGATCTTCTGCCACTGATAAGGACTATTCTAAAAAACAAAAAGAAAAACAGAACAAACAACAAAGAAACTAAATGCAAAGACTCAAATTAAAAAAAAAATCTACAGCAATTAAGCATTCATGGAATTCGCAGCAGTATTTGCACGCTCCCACCACCTCCTCTGACAGATGGTGTTCTGCTCTCCTTGCAAAATGCAACCTCAGAGCAGAAGCAGGCTGCCTCTCCTCATCTGAATGTTAACACGTGAGACACCAGTGAGGGTCTCTGGTGAGGATACATGAATCCCTTCTCTAGGGAGGGTTGCTGGCTGTGAGCTGCACATGCAAGACGGAGCAGACAAGAGCCGAGCCTGGGGTGGCCGGGGCCAGGAGAACAGTCATGCCACATTAAACCCGATTTCTATTCTGCAGTGAACAATGCGAGAGCAAGAGCGCCAGAAACTCTGAGCAGGAAAGACACTCTGATGCCATTATGATCATTAGGTTTTTCATCTGCTGGCAACATGTTAGGTTCTGAGAATAGATTAAGGGAACAATTACATAATCAGTCTTAGCCTCCATTCCTGCTATAAAGATACTACTGGAAACAGTTCTACAAGATGCTCTTATGCAATCAAAAGCCACTTAAAAAAACACTAAAAAAAACAAAAAAACAAAATCAAAACTCCTCAAAAGTACTCATCCTGGCCTCTGAGAATAACTTTTGCCAAAGGGAATTGCTGATGAAAAAACAAAAAGGAGAAAACAAGTGGAGGAGATTAAAAAACAACATTCTTCTTAGCACAAGGTCAATACATATCATATGGGGAGCTTATTTATTTTTATCATCATTTCCTTCAATGATTGCAATAATAAGACCAGGGAAAATTGTATTACTAAATGCATCGAGGTCTGGGGATTTTAGTCTTATTTTCGAAACTATGAAATTAAATTGCCAACATCCCTGGGATGTAGTCTGGCTCCCCGGCATGGCAAACCAGGCCCTGTGTCTCCCGGCTCTTGCTGTCTCTCCAATCTCTGCACGCACCGTATTTCGGCCATTCACCTATGCCGAAGTCCTTCTGGTACCACCTTTAAAAAAAATCCTGCTGTTTTATGCCTGTGCATCCCGTACATCTGCAGTCCCCAGCCCCTGGGCTGCAGACCGGTACCAGTCTGTGGTCTGTTAGGGACTGGCCCCCAGCCCACCACACCCTGCTCTGGTCCATGCAAAAACTGTCTCCCACGAAACTTAGAAATGGGGGCAGGTGGGCGAGCGAAGCCTCACCTGTACTCACAGCTGCTCCCCACTGCTCGCATCGCCGCCTGAGCTCTGCCTCCCCCATCCCCGCGGAAAAACTGTCTTCCGTGAAACTGGTCCCCGGTGCCAAAAAGGCTGGGGACCGCTGCTTTACGTGCTACTTCTTTGGCCTGTTGTGTCCCACCTTGGAACACCCGGTAAACTCCTATTTATTCTTCAAAACACAGCTCAGAAGTCCCTTCCAGGGAGTGTCGCCCCTCCCCTGCACTGAGTTACTTGTTCCCTTTTCAATGCTGCCCTCGCTCCCTGTCACACTTCCAGGAGGCCACTGACGTGACCAGCGCTGCTAATCCTTTGCCCCCCTCTTCTTCTAGAGGGGCAGTCCAGGAGCGTGGCGCATGCTGGTCCCACTATAAATGTCCATTAGATGTCACTGAAACACAGTCTGGGCCTCAGAGCAGCACTGAGTATCTGGCTTGGCGGGAGGGGGCTGCTGCAGCTGTCTGTCAACTCCACAGGGGTTCACGTCTACAGTGACAATACTCCCAGCTTCAAATACCAGCTGTCACCTTTGTTTACCTCAGACAGCTTACAAACTCTTCTAAGCCTCATTCTTCTCTTCTGAAAAATGGGATGAAATGAGTAACTGTCTTACTGGAATGCTGTAAGAGTAAACGAGTCCATATGGGGAGAACCCTCAGAATGGTGACCGGCAAATGATACACACTCAATAAATACGAACCGTCTTTACTGCAGACCAGCTGCCTGGGTTAAGGTTCGGTTTTGCCAGAATAGTACTTGGATTCAGAACCTCTTGTGACCTCTGCGCTAAGCACCCAGGCCTCCTAAGACCTGAACCACTGTGCTGCAGGACAACGGAGGGACCTCACGCATGTGTGACACAGACGTGTTGCTGAACAGAAATGTTTCTCATCAGATCCCACAGACCCTGACCCTGATTATTACAGCAAGGGCAGAAGTGGCATGTCCAGAGGGGGCATCAAACCCTGAAGGGCCAGGGGTTAAATAAGTCACGAGCACACCCTGCTAAACACCAGCCAGGTTCCTGCGCTCTCATACATGGAGCCCTGCAACAGAGCTTCTACCGCTGCAATGCCCGTGTAAATTTACCTAAGCAGACATAGAATTAATAATAGCTAATGCTTATTAAGTACCGGTTACGTGCCAGGTTCTAAATGCTTTAACCGGTGAGGCAGCATGAGTAAGTGCCAAAGGTGACGCATCTTTACCACCATCAGAGCTCCTGGGGCATGACTGGGTACCTGTGGACCTCATGGACATCAAGAAGTCTCTTCTAGGGTGGCTTTCCAGCTTGGCCTGCGGGTCACCAGGCCTAGCACTGGGAGGGGCGGTGGCGGGGGACAGATCATAACAGCCCTGACGTCAGAGCTGCTGGAGTCCCGGGGAGAGGGGAGCTCTGCATTCCTGCCCTGCTCAGCCAAGGCCCCTTTCCAGACGGAAGGACAGAGCTTCTCCACACCCCACTGCCACTCCCCGCCATCCACCTGGGACAAAAGTCTGGAGCTACTCATTCCACGCGTCACTCGGCACCGATGTCTTCTGCAACACAGAGGAAGGAATGTGTTGAACAAACTCCCCTGGCTTAGTGTTATTGCATTTTCTTCATTACTCAATGCTGATGTGTCCGCCCTTCCCACACACCAAATTTGTTTGGACGTTTTTAATAGAACAAGAAAATGAGAGAATATAAATGCAAGTGCAATCCAAGTCTTCTCTCCAATGCTTCAACCACCAGGTGCCTATTAGTAAATGGGCTGTATTGTTCTATCAGGCAAGTGCTCGCTCTGGGTGGTCCTCCCCATTAGGTCCAGGGGAGGCTGACGACAAGGATCTCATTCAGAAGAACAAGTTATTCCGCTGCATAGGTCAAGTTTAGCAACTGTGAACATGGACTGTTTCCCAACAATTCCAGTAGCGTTGGTACTGCCCTGGTTGGCCAGTCTCAAGCAACAGGAGGGGGGAGGGAATGATACTCACGGCCCACATCTTTGGCCCTTCTCTTCCTGGCTCCACGATCTCATGGACTCCCACTTTCAGTAGGGGCAGAGGAGGAACCCACAGGAGAGCCCTGCACAGAGACTCTGCTACTGGTTTGCCAACGGAGCTCCCGAGAACACCTCTTACATATTTCCTGAAGTAGTTCTGGCACCTGGACTGCAGGCCCTAGCCAGAGCAGGCAAGTATCGACAAGTGCTGAGCTCTAGCAGTCTTGGTTTCCTACACGAGCAACCTTGAGCAGCACGATTCTAACAACAGGTCCTGTGTGACCAACCACGATGTCTACCACCTGGAGGGTTCCCAAGAATGTGCAGCTTTGCTCTTTAAAGGCATCAGAAAAACATCCATGATAATGGAGCTGCCCGAGAAGAAAATCAGCGTTGTCTGCTCCTTGAAGCACCTCTCTGTTCTTTGTGAAAAAATTAAATCAGGTGCCGTAAAGACACCACTACCAGCAGGCTTTGGAAACAGGCAGCTTTCATGTCTTTGCTTCCAACCACCGTAGCTGTTAATACCTTCTCTTTTATGCCCAAACGGCACGCGGAAAGCTCGAATCATTTTCTCCATCTGTGACATGTAACACTTGGAGTCAAGATGACCAGAAAACGTTGCTCAAAAAATTATGACTTCAAAAGAGGAATTAACTCCAGGAAGATGGGTCTTTAAGGAATGTAAGGTCACATTTCCACACAAACATCTGCCAGAGTTAAAAAAAAAAAAAAAAAAACCAGCAAAGGAAAAAGCTCCACGGGGCTGCAGCCCACACGGGCAACGCTGCCTCTGGATCCGCGATGTTTTCCAAAGCTTCCGCGGGCATCTAGAGGCTCTGTAGCTGGAACCCTGTCTAACCTCCTCCTTCGTGGAGCTTCGTTTCCATGCTCTAAGGGAAGTGCTTCTGGTGCGAGGGATCTTGCAGCTTCAGATCACAAGGCTTCCACAGCCACGGTTTGCTGCTAAGACGCTGGAGTGTTCACAACAGTTCAGAGCTGCACGAGGACCCCCGCGGTCCACAGAGCATCACGGCCCACTTTCACCGAATCTGCTTTCAATCCCTCAGCCCAGTGCTGACAACGTCAACCCAGGCAATGCCTAACATCCTCTAGGACCCTCGAGTTTTCCCTCTTTTGCCAAAAAACCAGCTTCTTGTATTTCCAGACCCCTCGGGGGTGTCTGCTGGCTGTAAGAAGGTTCAATCTCTTCCAGGGGGAATATTCCATGATAGCAAAAATATTCTCTGAAGGACATAAAAACAAGCAAGCAACTCCAAGAGGCAGAGGAAGAAAATCCCATTTGCAACAAGCGGCAGAGGTGAGCACAGCGATGCCCGAACATAGCCCAGGATGCACATCAGGCACCAGGCACACACACAACTTCTGCAGTTCATTCCCTACATGCCCAGGAAACAAGAACGAACACACTTAAACAATGCTCATGCTGTGGGCTGAACTGTGTCCCCGAAAAGACATGTTGAAACCTCAACCCCCAGTACCTGTGAATGTGGCCTTATTTGGAAGTACAGTAGTCCCCCCCTATCCACACGGGCTCCGTTCCAAAATCCCCAGTGGATGCCTGAAGCTGCAGATAGTCCTGAACGCCACACAGATGGTGTTTTTTCCTATACGGTCACATTGTACAGGGCAAGTCTCGTAGACAATGTACCTACGCTGGACCAAGGGCCAGTTCACATCCCAGGCCGGGCAGAGGGGACAGTGAGAGATTTCATCATGCCACATGCCACTCACAACAGCTCGCAATTTAACACTTACTTAGAAATTGTTCATTTCTGGAATTTTCCATCTAATATTTTTGGACTGTGGAGAATGGGGGACTACTGCGGAGTCTTTGCATACGTAATGGAGTTAGGATGAGGTCATATGCAACTAGGGTGGGCCTTAGATCCAATGACTGATGTCCTCATAAGGAGAGAGAGACGTGGAAACACCTGAACACACACACAGGGAAAAAGGCCATGCGACCACAGAGACAGAGACTGGAGTGATGCAGCTACAAGCCAAGGACACCAAGGCTTGCTGGCAACCGCGAGAGGCTGGAAGAGGTGAGGGATGACTCTTCCCTAAAGCCCTCAGAGGCAACATGGCCCTGCGCTTCCAGCCTCCAGAACTGCAAGAGAATCCCTTTCTTAGCCACCCCATTTGTGGCACCTTGCAGGGCAGCCCTGGAAAAGGACGCAGCTGGCATTCAGTCGCTCCCTCCCCACACAGCTCTGTGCCACACACTGCTGGCTCTGCAGGTCCTTTGCGCGTTCACACCACGTTTGCTGAGCACAAAGAAGGTGATGCCGTGAAGATTAATGTCAGGAAACAAACGAATATTATGAAATCTGGAAAACAAGTTCTCTTCCCAGCTCCGCTCCCACCCCTGTTCCCACAACCGCCCCTTCCTCCGCTCACAATGCTGTGTTAAAAGCTGGAAGAAGTGGAGGCTGACCCCTTTCTCTCTCTTCTGAAGGGCTGGCAATTGCATAATGAGAGCTGAATGAAAACACTACCACCACTAACAAAATGTTCTTGTTTGCTCTAGTAAAACGCTCGTTAGCCATGGGGGAGATGTTTTTCCTTCTTAGGACGAGTCCCCTCGCTGCTGGACGTGCCCCATCTGGGTGCAAGGGCAAAGCAGAGGATCTGTGGGGGTTCCAAGAATGCTCTTCTCAAAGCGATCTGCTCCCTTCTTCCAGGGCAGGAAGCTGGGAGGTGGAAGGGCCCCGGGGAGAAGAGGGTGCTGGGGCTGGAGGAGGAGGAAGAGAAACCGGGTTCCAACAGGTGAGAAGAAGATCTAGAATCCAGGATGAAGGGAAACGTGGACTGATGTGGTGACATACAGAGTGGCACAGGGTGTCAGGAGTGGGGCCTGGGGACACAGCCGGCACAAACTAGGTGGGACAGTGGGCCTGGAGAGCTGCGCCCAAGTAACCTGCAAATACCAGGCGGTGGCAGTATTACCAGTGGAGGTGTCAGTCTTCTCATGACTATTACCACTGCCGCTATGCCCACTGCCACACTTCCATGACTGCCATGCCACACGATGACGGGACAGGCCTCGCTGCCTGCTAAGGACAGGCACCGTGTCCCATGATCTAGGAGTGGCAGATTTCTGAGAAACAAGTTAGATGTTCTTCTGTCCTCCTCCCTCCCTCCCACAAACATTTCCTGAGCGCTCACTCCACGCCAGACGCTGCACTAGGTGTTAGGGACCCGCTGAGGATGAGTGACACAGACAAGAGCTCCCTCCTCACAAAGCATAGGGCCGAGTGGGAGGGACACAGTAGAGGGTGCTATCCAACACTCAGGAAGAACATCTAGCCTAAGGGAGGCAAGGTGGGCTTCCTAGAGGAAGTGAGAGCTAAGGGTAAGTGCAATCAGGCTACAGGGAGAAGGCGTGCTGGCCAAGGAGCTGGCGGGAGACAAGGTCCGGAGGAGAAAGAGTGTAGGGCCAATTCAGAGCACTGAGCGTATAGGAAAACTCTCCTCACTGGCCTCCACACGCCTGACTCATCGGTGTTTCCAATTCGCCCTGTAAAAGACCTTGACCCAACACCCCTGGCACATGAAGAACTCCAGCTGGCAGGCTGTTCTTGGCACACCTGCGCCGACCTGTGCACTCACTAAGGGTCAGTTATGTACGTCCCGCGCCTGTTTACATCAGTTGTGCTTGTTACTTATATTAGCACTTGTTCCATAAAGACTGCACAAAGAAAATGTGGAAAAAAGAGATGTTTCTATAGAACAACACTGGATGCTTTAAAAAATATTCAGACAAGGCAAGTCACTGAAAAAAACTGCAGTTGAAATAGGTATGGGTGAGACAAATATAAAAGATTAGGGGGCCAGGCGTGGTGGCTCATGCCTGTAACCTCAGCACTTTGGGAGGCTCAGGCAGGAGGACTGCTTGAGGCCAAGAGTTTGAGACAGGCATTAGCAATATAGCAAGACCCCTCTACAAAAAATACAAAAATCAGCCAGGTGTGGTCCCAGCTACTTGGGAGGCTGAGGCAGGAGGATCACTTGAGCCCAAGAGAGAGGTTGCTGTGAGCTAGGCTGACACCACGGCACTCTAGCCCGGGCAACAGAGCAAGACTCTGTCTCAAAAAAAAAAAGAAGTCCAATCTGGACATCCCAGCAATGGATGGGGAAAATGATAGGCAATGCCACAGAGGGACCCTGATCTATGGACCCACATGCAAAGACCTGGCACCAAAGAAACTGTTGACTGCATAATCACTAATATGCCTTAAACGAGAGCACAACGTTTAAGCTGTGCATGTGATCTTTGTGGGTATTTCTTCCAGCATTTACTAACCTTGTGCCTTAGCCAATTAATTACTATAAATAATCGAGCAGAGCTGGAGGGTGGCCTGGAGGAGGAGAGGGCTCCTGAGCCCTGTGAGGGGGTCGGGGTTTGGGAAAGGAAGAGCAGTGGTCAGTCAGACCTTACGCTGGGGACTGCAGCCGGGGGAGGGGGCGAGCGCCCTCAAGGACCAGGACAGCGAGGTGAGGAAGGTGGGTGGTGTCGGAGGGCAGCAAAGCTCACCAAGATGGTGGGAGACAGTCAGGCGGCTGTCAGCACCACTGAGTGGCTTAAACAACAGAAATGTACTGTCTCACAGATCTGGGGGCCGGAAGTCTGAGATCAAGGTGCCAGCAGGGCCACGCTCCCTCTGACGGCGCTCGGAAAAGGTCTGTTCCAGGCTCTCTCCCAGATCCTGGCAGTCCCGTGGCTTGTGGCACATAACTCCCATCACCACACGGTGCTCCCCTGTGTGCACGTCTGTGTCCCGATTTCTCCTTTCTCTGAGGACACCAGTCACACTGGATCAGGGCCCACCCTACTCCGGTATAACCTCATCTTAACGAATTATATCTGTAATGACTCCATGTCCAAATAAAGTCACTTTCTGAGGTACTGGGGGTTAAGACTTCAACATAGGAATTTTGGAGGGACACGGTTCAGCCCACAACAGGTGGTAGGAGGAAAACACGTGGAGTGCGGTATCACGGAAGTGATGAAGTCCCCTCGGGGGTTCTTCCCTCCTGCTCACCCAGGACAGCACGGCAGTCACGTCCTGAAGTGTGGCCAGGCCCCGAACCACCAGCTATATTACAGTCTTTTTCTCAGAGCACTGTATGTTACTGGTGGGGACCAAGGGCTGGCCTCCCCGGGGCTCCCATGCCAAGCGAAGAACAAAGACAGAACTGATGAGGGAAGGTTCTGTCCAATCCGAAGGGGTTTCCAAACCCTATACCTTTCCTCTGCGACTTGTTTTATTTCCTGCAAATCAAACTGGATGAAACGAAGCAACAAGCACTTGCAGGCCATGAGCTTTTCAGCAGCAAACATAGACACACGCTTGCAAGGTGCTGAGCACAGCTGCTTACCACTGCAAATCATTTCTCCCCAAAGTCCCACGCAGCGCCACAGAAGCCAGCCTCACTTCCATGCAGTTCAGAGGTATGAATAATATTAACAAAACCTTGTGCTGTGCTGCTGACCCAGCACCCAGCTGGGACCCCTGGGCACCAGCATTCGCAGGGCTGAGTGCCCTGTGCACCCAGCTCCCTAGTCCCCGCCTCCACTTGGGGCCAGGCAGGTAAAGCAAAGGAAAAGCAGTGGCCAGACTTGGGAGCAGCTCTGGGGCCATCTCAGTGAAAGAGCCTGAAACCAGGAGGCAGAGTGAGATTTGGGGAGTCCTGGAGACTCCCCCAGGCTGTCTATGCCCTGTTCCCCAAGACTACGGCATTGCTAAAATTCTTTCTTTTCTTTTAGAGGCAGATCTTGCTCTGTTGCCCCAGCTGGAGAGCAGTGTCATGATCACAGCTCACTGCAGCCTCAAACTCCTGGGCTCAAGTGATCCTTCTGCCTCAGCCTCCTGAATAGCTGGGACTACAGGTGTGAACCACTGCGCCTGGGTTGGTTTTGCTAAACACACCAATGACGACAAGGATGAAGATGCTTCCCTACCAGCCTCCTGCTGCTGGGGGGGATGGTGGGTTCTAGTCTTTTCCTGAAGAACGAATGCTCTGAGAGGGAAGAGCCTGTTCGAGAAGGGGCTGATGTTACATGGTGCCTTGCTTGCATCCAATTTCATGGATACTCAACATCTATCACACTGGATGACTCGTTTCTGGGAGAAAAAGCAATGACGTTTTTCTTCTTTCCCAGGCTGGTAAGTTGTTTTATTTTTTGAAACGTGCCACTTCCTCCAACTCAATTTTCAAACTAAATTAGGCTGACAGATTGGAACTGATGAGATCACAAACGAGGTCTTAATTTAGTCATGACCCATCCCCCTTTTTCCCCTCCCGAAATTTTTCGTACAAAAAGGAAAGGCTCCACCTTCCTTTAAAAAGCAAATACAGGGTGCTGACATCTGTATCTTCTCTAAGTTTTCCTACTGAGATCACACTTTAAAGAGAAAACACTCCAGCTCAGTGCTTTATCCACTCTCACCTCAAATCCTTTTAAATCTCTTTGAAAATTCCTCCCAAGGGATAAGACGGCTCAGCCCACTCAGTGCCAAGCACACTCCACTACCTGTTCACCATGAGATGACTCCAGACCCAGGAGGTGGCACTTCCAGGACACGTGCAGCCACCACTTGTGTACAATGCAGACATTCACTAACCACTCGACTTCAGAAGGATGCCCGGCAGCGCCCACATGGGCATGTGCCCGAAGGAGGGACGCCCATTTGAAACAAGGGCTCATCTCCCGTCACTCTTAGACAAATGTTTGTGAATCTCAAGAACTGGGAGCACCAAGAGGAAAAGTCCTTTCCTAACAGGACCATGAGGGCTACCAGACACAAACGTTAGGACAGCCACTGGCTGCTTTCCGCCTGCATGCTCGGAACCGCTGTGGTCCACTGATGATTCCTGTTTACCTGGCCAGGGATGAGTGTGACTCTGTAAACGCTTGTCGTTTCCAAGGAGGTATGTTGCACCTGGGGACCGAGATGTGCCGTCCCTTCCGTGTACGCTCTTCTCCCAGCACACAGCGCGCTCTTGGCAAAGGCGCAGATGAGAGTTTGGGGTGACCGGTTCCCATCCAAAGGCGGCAGCTCCCACTCGCCAACCACCCTCATCACAGGACAGTCACGGCCGTTCCCGATGTTGCGGCGTCTCTTGTCCTTATCCTCCTCCTTCCTTCCTCTGACTCCACTCTACCACACTGGCTTTCCTCAAACACACCTCACATGCTCTGGCCTCAGCGTCTCTGCCCTGCTGTTCCACCTGCCCCAACCGCTCTTCCCCACGGGGAAAGCACGGGCTCCCTCACCTCCGTCACATCTCCACTCCCAGGTCTCCTCACTGCCTGTCCCCAAGCGCCCCTCCACGGCCCCTGACCCCTCAGCTGCTTCAGTCTTTCTTCCCAGCACAATCGATACATCACTGTGACAGCAGCCTTCTATCCGGACAGGCTCAAGTAGTCACTCTGTGCCGGCATCACACTGTTAGCCCAGATGGGAACACACTGTCCATCCGAATGCCGAGATATTTTTCATGTGAACTTCAGAAAAGTCTCTGTCCTATACATGAACGTAATTGATAGTCTGCCTGAGCTACACGTGTCCCTGCTAAGGTGAAACCTCAGTGACCGGGCTAGTGCCTCCAGCGAACGAAGTATCCGCGTCTTGGTTCTCATCTGGCACGCTGCCTCGCCCCCTGCTTTTGGTCTTCCACGTGGCTGACAACGAGGTTCACGGCCTTCACTCCAGCTGAAGTGAGGAGATCGCGCTGAAGGAAATACCACGTACTGTTTTACCCAAACTCCCATCAGGGTGACGATGGTGGCCAACAAATTCTCTAGCTTCGCAGTCACCCGGCCCCTTTCGCTACTGCATCTGCTAGGACACACTGTCGTGAAGAACAGCCTAATATTCTGCCGAAGTCAATAAATGCCCGGGGCAGTCCCCCAATTTCCTAACCCAGTTATCCCACTGACGACGACATGCAGCTAATTAAACAAGACCTGTTCTTAGGGAGCTCAGGTTGACTGCTAGCAACCTCCACCCTGTTCCACAAGCACGCAGACCACCTGCTTCTAAACTCTGCAGTGACTGGCCCCAGGCTTGCCAGTCTAAAATTGTTAGAATAAAATTTACCCCTCCTACCACCTGAGGCTCTTTTTCACTTTTTCAAGGCATTATTTGTCTGGCATTACACTTAGAATTTCTTTTGTATTCCACAGCATTTTAAAGATCATGTGTATTTCTAAATTCTTTCCATTCCCCAGGATCTAGTCCTAAAGACTGAAACTCATTTAAAAGGCCTTTCCATTCATTTATTCGACAAACACTTACTGAGTGCCTGCTGTGTGCCTGGCACATTGCTTTGTTTAGAGTCTACACTCGACAGTGCTACTTCATGAAGAAGCTAAAAGAGGGGCCCATAGCTGACATCTGCTGACCTCGCACCATCACCAAGAAGTTCACCATCCTTTCCCTTCCTCTTCCGAATATGGTTTTAAAAGCTCCACGGCTATCACTGGTGTTTCATTTTATTTTATTGTGGCAAAATATATATAATATAAAATACGCCACTTAGCTGCTTTTAAGTGTATAATTTAGTGTCATTAAGTACACGTACAATGTTGTGCAACCATCATCACTGTCTATTTCCAAAACTTTTCCACCACCCCAAAAAGAAACTCCAAACCCATTAAGCAGTAACTCCCTCTTGCCCTACTTTCTGTCTCTGTGGATTTACCTATTCTGGGTATTTCATGTACTTGGAGTCAAACAATATTTGCCCCTTTGTGCCTGGCTTATTTCGCTCAGATGTTTTCCAGATTCCTACGCCCTGCAGCACGCGTCAGTGCTTCACTCCCTTTCACGGCTGAATACTATTCCAGCGCATACACCGCATTTTGTTTATCCATTCTTCTGTTGATGGACACTGGGGTTGTTTCCACCTTTTGGCTGTTGTGAATAACGCTGCATTGGTGTACAAATATCTGTTTGGATACATCTTTTCAGTTCTTTTGGGTATATGCCTAGCAACGAATTGCTGGGTCATATGGTAATTTTATGTTTAGGTTTCTGAGGAACCGCCAAATCGTTTCCCACAGCAGCTGCGCCATTTTACATTCCCGCCAGCTACGTGCAAGGCTTCCAAGTTTCTTTAAACAGTCTTTAGTGGATTCTGGACTTTAGTCTCCCTCACCCCATTCTTACAAGTTTTCTTAAGTCATTCTTTTATTAGTTTTTGGCCTTTAGCTAATAATTTTAAAAATCAGAATTCGACAGAGAATTTTCTCAAAACCCACCATGCATCTTTATCCTCCACTGTTCCGTTCGGTGAAGAGAACTAAGATTTGCAAACTGATGCTTAGATTTCAATTCCACCTCCCACTTTCTTGCTATGTGCTCTAGTTTTCTCCTCTGTAAACCGGGATAATGAATGTTTTAGTTTCCTGTGGTTACAGTAACAAATTACCTCAAAGTTAGTGGCTTGAAACAACACAAATTTATTATCTTACAGAGGTCAGAACTCTGAGATGGTTCTCATGGGGCTAAAATCAAGCTGTTAGCAGAGCTGGTTCCCATTGGAGGCTCTAGGGAGACTGGTTTTCTTGCCTTTCCAGCGTTTAGTGGCCGCCTGCATTTCTTGGCTTCTGGTTCCATCCATACCCCATCTTCGAAGCCAGCAGCGGGCAGACAAGCCTTTCTCATGTCAGTCACATCACTCTGACCCTGACAATCCTGCCTCCCTCTTCTACTTTTAAGGACTCTGTAACTACCCTGAGCCCACCTAGATAATCCAGGATAATCTCTCATTTACAGGTCAGCTCGTTAGCAACCTTCATTCCCCCTTGTCACAGGATGTAACATATACTCACAGGTCTTGGGGATAGGAAGTGGACATCTTTGAGGGCTGTTACTCGGCCTATCACAAGATAGCAATGCCCTACTCATGAGGCTGTTTCCAGATTTATCTGTATTTCTAAGTTCTTTCCATTGTTCACAATCTAGTTCTGAAGTCTGAAACTCATTTAAGCTGGGCGCCGCGGCATACACTGGAGTCCCGGTCACACAGGAGGCTGAGGTGGGAGGATGGCTTGAGCCCAGGAGTTCAAGGCTGTAGTTCACTACGATCGTGCCTGTAAATAGCCACTGCACTCCGGCCGGGGCAACATAGTGAGACCCTGTCTCAAAAAAACCTCAAAAACCAAAGGTATCTCTACTCACTTATTCAACACTTACCTACTGAGTTTTGAGTTAATGAAATAAAGCATGTTAAGTACTTGAGCCTGGAACTGAGCAAGCACTCAATAAATGCTGCCCATTATCACCTTGTGATCCTTATAACTTTATCATCTCTTTTGGCAACATGGTCCCAGCCGCAAGAGTCTATTTCTCAGTCTGAAGTTTCTGAGATCCGTGTTCCTGAAACCCAGCAAAGCACTGCTCCCTTTTCCAACTATAAAGTCCGGCATGACTTTCCCCAGGTCCCCGAGGACCAAGCTGTCTTCTCTGTCAAGGCAGAATCATTCCTGAGAGCAGCTCCCATGGAGACGCAGCACCAGCAGGGCCTGTCAAGAGCTCCTCCTGCGCTCTGGTCCCAACAGCGGCGCTGACCCTCCCATCGCTCTGTCCGGCCTGGTCTGTGATCTGTGTCAGGAATGGTCCTCCGTGGCCCCCACCCGGCCCAGTGGTCTGCAGCATGACTCCAACACGCCTCAGCTCAGTTCCTCTGTGCCGTAACCACACACAAATCCCTCTCGAGGGCCCGAGGCCAGCCCACAGGCCTCAGATTCCAGACGGATGCCTGCGGTTTCTACGCCAGGTGGGCTCCATCCTCCGTCACCACCACACGCGTCTACTGTGGGTTTTCACTTCCACGTCACACAGCAGCTGGGATGCGTCCTGGGTCACGGAGTCAGTGGCTCCTCATGGGAGAACAGAGCCATCTCGGGCCCCACAGTTTATTTCTAAGCAGCTGCCCTGATACTACCTATCGTGAGGGATACTTCGGTTTGTTTTGCTTTGTTTTTTCAATGCCACAAGTATTGCCTTTTATCATATCTGGCTCTCAGTTTTAAAAATTCTTCCCCCCCTTTCTATCTCAAAGCTGTGCTTGAAACTCTTGGTGAGGTGAGACGCTGAGTCTCAGAAGAGGCTCCCTGCTCGTTTCCTGGGTTGCACTGTGATCCCTGCTCAAACAGGGACTCTTAAACCCTCCTCAATACTGGGGCCTCTACCACACGGTCAGCAAGTCTGGGGACCAAGGAGTCTCAACACCAGGGCCTTCAGGGCCATAAGAGCAAATGAGCCCCAGGCTTGGCCTGCGGACTGAGAGTCTGGGCCATGCCAGTCGGGGTCCCAGGGAGACTCGGGAGCTGGGCGTGGCACAGTGGACAGAGGTGACTGAGACTTCCTCAGCTGGGCGGGACCCTGCTGGGGGGGCCTGGGGCACTGGGCAGGTGCTACACCCTCACCCCCTGGAGACCCGCGGTCATCACACGGGTCCCTCCCTCTGAGAACATGACCAGGACTCCTCCTCCCCACCACTGTGGGGGCTGGAGCTCCCCCATGTGCCCTGGCCACCTGCACCAGGGGACTCCACTCCTGCCGCCCAGCTGCCGTGGGGCAAAGCTGCTACTTTCCCCTCTTGAAAGGCTGGGACACATTCTCCTATTCATCAGCTCTTGACCACAATTTCCTTCTGTCACCTCAGAAATTGTATTTTCTTCCTGGCTTCCTGCCAGGTTCTCGCTTTCATCTAAGGACAATCTATCCTTGCTAATAACCTGAGAGAGGAGGGCCGGCACCTCCGGCCAGTCCTTTCATCTTCCCTTTGCACAGGAAAACCAGCTCTCACCTGGGAAGATATTACACAACTGGCCAGCACCTCAGCCCACAGCCCGCAGGTTCCCATGGTGGCTGCTCGCAGAGCTCTCCTTCCTGCCCCATTCTCAGATCTTCAGGTAAGCTGAGTCCTCCTGGCTCCCCTGAAAACTCCCCAGCAAAACTGCCAGCAACTGCAGGCTTTGCTGACCATTAATATTGTCCTGGGTCAAGGGTGTGCTGGGGAAGGCAGCTTCCTAACGGACTTTGGGAATCCCATTAATCCAAATCTTTTACTCACTACATCATCCCACTACCCAGCCATGCAGGGCATTATCTGACTTTGTGTCCTCAACAGCCCGCATCAGAGGTGGGAACGCTATTCATCTGACCCATTCCTTTGACTTTGTCATGAATTTCACTTAGGAATTAAAGACTTTCTACATTGGTTTTATGGTTAAAGAGATTATGGATAAAATCACATATGTAAATCAATGACAAATAATTATACTAAAATGACGTAAGGTTTGTAAAGTCAGTAAAAGCCTCAAAAGAAAAGAAAAAAGAAATAGTGGTTAAATAAATAAGGCACAATAATTCAAAGTGATGTGAAAATAAGGGTGAGAGAGAGAAATTCAGAGTATTCTATTTAACAAATAACAGCTCTGCAAATTTTAAGTAAAAGCTCTGTACTTAAAATATGAACATATGCTGACTATGTAAAAATTATTTGGAAAGCTCAATTTTGCTATTCTGAAACCACTGCAATTGTTATAAAATTATGTTCTGTACCCCTATAAGGCTTAAAAGGTATGTATAAACTTGAAAACAAGCTTTTAAAAATCGTAATTGTTATACAGGCTGTACAGTGTATTTTATACCACCAAACCACAGTAATGCTGGGCCTTAATGAGTCTAACTAAAAGACTTTTAGCAATTTTCATTTTGTATGGATTAGAGAGTATTAGTGGAGCCCATAGGTTCTTCTATGAATCAGAGGAAGATCAAACAAGACGGTCTTTGCATCAGGACCTGGCTCTTGGCAGTGTCTGTAACTCACCCATAGAAGTCAGTGGGGAGGAGCTCCCCCAAGGGTTACCCAGCACAGGGGACCCCAGAGCTCTTGGACAGTTCCTACTGGGGCTGAGACAAATGGACTTAGCCACTCAATCACACGCATGCTGGCAACAGTGATTCCAATCTATTTGTTGTCTGGAGAGTTTTAATATCAAGGCCACATAAATTTCAACCACGATAATTTTTATTTAAGAGCGCTTCCCCAAAGAGCAACTGCAGAGCTGGAGAAACACATGCTCCAGATGTCACAGGCCCAGGAATAGGAATCAGCTCCGAGGAGGAATCTGCTGGCGGAAGTTGGGACTCTACTCTCCCAGAGAGATCCAAGCCAGCGCCAAAACCAAGTTCAGGCGCAGATCTGGCAGGGCATTTATAGACCCGAGCACATGGTGGTGGTGAAAAACAAAAACAAAAACAAAACCAACAAAGCAGGAAAGCAAACAAAACCCCATAAAAACTCAACTGTTTTTCTGTTCAAAGGTTTCTCTAAAAATCTGTGTGCATTCAAAAATTCAGTCTGTTGTTGGTCTACATATCTCACTAAGCCCCAGGGAGGCCTTATTCTCTGCGGATTCCTTCTGGCGGTTCTGCCGTGAGAGAGGTGGAAATTGTCTGGGAGGTTCCATGAGATGCTGTTCATCTTAAAAGTGTGGGCCTAGCTTCGCTGAGTTGTGGCCATTAGAGCTGTCCCCTCCTCCCTGCCGCAGGCCACCCGCCAGCAGGCAGCTTTTGTGTGAACGCAGTACCTGCCATTCCTGGTATCGTGCTGCCGCATGTTCTTGATAAAATGAATCTTCTTAAAATTCTTTGGTCTGGGCGAACCTGAGAGAGTTCGACATCTGAAAAACAAAAGTCATTTCAAAACCACAGTCAGTCGCCTGCTGGACAGCTGAGATATCTCCACACAAAGACAGGAAGGAAAGACCAGACAAATGGTGTGAGTCACCCAAGGCAGGCAGGAGTCGCAGGGATAATGAAGACAATACAGCTGGCAGCAAGGAAGCTTAAAAAAAAAAAAAAAAAAAAACCCAATGACAGACAACTTCCTTGATAATACCGATAATATTTTATATGGGTCTCTGAAATGCCAGCGAATGAAGACTATTGTCCCAGTTGCAATGAAATCATCTACACAGATTCCAAAGACATTATTCTTTATCGTCATCTTAAAAAGGATCCTCCTGCATCAACGAAACTGTAAATTTAAAGGACTTACAGGGGGGAAAAGACACTGGAAAATTCAGTTTAAAAACAACCCTGAATCATTTTTCTTCTGTAACAGGATTCTGGCCTGAATTCCTCTCGACAGTTGCCTCAGTGATCGACTTCACGGTCTGTGCCTGAGAAGTCACAGCTTTATTATTAAAATTTGGTATATGTTTACAATGGAATATTACTCAATCATAAGAAACGACAGTGATCTAGCACCTCTTACACTTTCCTGGATTAAACTTCAGCCCATTATCCAAAGTGAGGCACCACAAGAGCAGAAGAATGGGCTCCACTTGTACTCGCCATCAAACTGGTTCTAACTGATCAGCACTAGGTTGATCACATGGCAGAAATACTCTCCAGGGATAGGGGGATGGGGGGTAAATCCACAACTAAAGGACATGGGGAGCACTGTAGGGGGGGAAAGGCATGGCTTTAACCTGCACTTGGGTGAGGCAAAGACAAAGTGTAACCATAATGTTTGTACCCTCACAATACCCTGAAATAAAAAAAATAAAAAAAAAAATGCACTGATGCCAGAGCCCCCCCCCCCCAAAAAAGAAGTCACAGCTTTAAACTAAATGGGAATTGGAGACCCAGCTTCTTGCTGGGTATTTTTTTTTTTTTTGATAAATTTTAAATAAACATTTGTTGAACTCATGTGACTTGGATTCAAAATATCCCTTTTTCCCTGGCATGTACGACATTTGCTTGTACTGTAGGACTGGTGAACAGACCACAGGCCAAGATTTTATTTGCATAGAGTGTTTTCAAAGTTACCTGGCAAATTCTAAGTTACAAAACTGCACCACCAACAAAAACAAACAAGAGCCTGCAGCTTAGTCTTTTCTTGATAAAAGGAGCTATGACTTTTCTATTTTTGTTTTTGCTACCAAAAAATCTTTCTGACCACATGCCCCAAGAGCGGGTTCCTGCCATGGGACGTGGGTATGTGTGACTCTGTGCTTTAGAAAGCGAGTTCTGGAGAAGCAGTGCCCAGCTTCCCAAAGCCCACGCCGAGGTCTGGGCTGGGACGTCACCTGAATTCAGTCAGTTCTAAACTTTGAGGCTTCAGACACAGGAGGAATGAGCTAACCCAACAAGGACACTCAGTTAAGGTGAGGGTGGGGGTGGGTTGCAGACCTATAGCGTGACCTCAGTCTTTGCTCTCTCCCAAGGGCCACCAGGGGCTCAGGCCTG
Source organism: Indri indri (assembly GCA_004363605.1). Lineage (NCBI taxonomy): Eukaryota > Metazoa > Chordata > Mammalia > Primates > Indriidae > Indri > Indri indri. The sequence continues at coordinate 74,752 of RJWJ010000115.1, read as the reverse complement.
GCTCATCCCCCATCCACCCTGCAAGTAATGGTGGGCTCCCTAGCAGGCTTTCCTAGAGAGTGCTGAAGCATTTATTTTCCACAGGAAATAGTATCTTAAAATGTAATTTAACTTGAATAAATAACAGCGAAGTAAATAAATTTAGACTAAAACAAGGGCATGATATCAGGTATGTATTTGGTGGCTTTCATTAGGAAAAAGGGGTTCCATGGGCCATCGGTCCAGAGGAAAGCCCCACTTTTGGTCGCTGTCCACTACCTAGGAGCAAGAAGCTTCAGCAGACACCATGGTCCTCCTGGCCTCTGCTCCCAAACTCAACAGCAGGGAGGGATGGATAAGTTGGGGTCAGTAGTGAGTTTGGTAACGTGTAAGCTTCATAAACTGTCAAGTGACATATTCAAATGCAATACACATATTTATACATACATATATTCATATTCGAATTTCAAGTGTCCTTTTTATGAACAAACCATTAGCTACAAAGGGTACCTATTTCATTACTATTTGCTTCCTATATTCTTAAAACTGCAGCCCTCATTAAATGTACTGAATTCTTGGCTTTAAATGAAGATTCTTTTAAAGAGTCGCAGAGCCCTATTTGAGGGCACTTAGCAGAGGCTTCCTGTGGGTTCCAGGCAGGGCGAGGAGAGGGGATGGTGTCCACCACTCCCTCCCCTACACCGGGCTCCCAACCCCAGATTTAATCGGCTCCTCGGGTGTAGACAGAGAGAGCCTCATTCTGCCTTCATGGGACTGCTCTGGACGCAGACCCAGAACTCCAAACTGCCTCAGTGCTAGCTCCAGAATGACTGCTTGAGTCTACAGGCCACTTAAGGTTCCCAAGTGTCTCTCAAACACAGAAGGTTCTAGAAACATGGAGTCACTGGAGAGAAGAGACTCTCTGAAAGCATAAAGGCATGTCTCTAGTGGTGTCCGGACAGGGCCAAGGGTTCAGGGGTGTTCATACCCATCCCCTGTTTCCTTCCCCAAAGGCAGAGCTCCCTGGGGCCAGCCAGTCTGAGGGCAGCGGGCCAAGAGCAAGACAACAAGTGGGTTCCGGCAGCCCACAGATCCTGCCACCTCAGCACACTCCAGCACCTTTCTCCTCCCACCTTGCAGCTGCAGGAAGCCGGCACCAATGCAAGCAGAGGAGGGAGGACCTGAGCAGCTCCCTGCGCCTGTGCCTGCCAAAAGAGGGGCCCCAAATTCCTCAGCCTTCTGCTGGAACTGCAAGTCGGCAAAAGGGCCACAGGTGGCCGTCCACACCAGCAGGGGAAGGAGGTGGCAGCCGTGATCACTTTCACAGCTGTGGCCAGAGCACCCATCAACACAGTCTGGAAAACCAGAGCAGGTGCTGACGGCTGCCACGTTTGCCGCAGACAAACCAAGGTTTTTCTCGACACCTAGTAGAGACGGCCTAAGTCCTTATTTTTGGACATCGGGTAATTACCAGGCAGGTAGAAAACGCCTCAGTTCAAGTCCTCTCATTAAAAATGCTTAAATCTTGGAATTCTGGGTGGACGCAGGAAATACACTATCGAACTGTGATGTACAAGAGGAAAGTAAGACTTTTGACAGGATGACTTAACGAAGGTCTTTTATTTCCATCAGCACCCAATTCTAACTATACACACCCCCTAATCCAGCCCTCCATTTGGCAAGCTGTTTGTTGTCTTGCGTATTTTTAAGCATTCAACTAAACCACCAGGGAATCTAAGAAATGCATTAAGAGAATTGTGTCGTTAGCAACAATTGCCAAGGAAACTGGAATACTGAGCGCTCAGGTTGCGGCAGGTTAAGCGAAGAACCAATTAATTTCAAAGCTGCCTGCATTAACCTGTAAACATCCACTTAAAAACATCCATTTTAAATGATGCAAAATTAAATTAGGATAGAATTAAATTAAAAACTAATTTAATGAAAGATTAGCTGTTTCCTGTTAGCACTGATTACAGGATACACTTAATTATGCAAAAGGTTTAATAGATGCCTTGGAGCAATTTGTTCTTGGGCTAAGCTTAAAAGCAAGCTGGACTAACAGCCTTCAGCCCCCACAATTCCCAACACTTCAGCATCATTATTGGTACCTTCATTTCACAGACAGGGAAAGACCTCAGAGGTCAGCTGATTCAGCCCTCCCATTTTACAGATGAGAAAACCGAGGCCCCAGAGACGCTAAGTGAATTCCCAAGGCCACATAAGCAGTTGGAAGAGTCAAGCTAAGAACTCAGGTCCCCTGACTCCCAAACTCATGTCCCTTCTTCTACACCATGCTTAATTTTATTTCCTAGGAATAAGTCAATTTCTAAGTAAACAGGAAAATCTTTTTGAAATTCAAAAAAAGTCCATGTGGGGAAGAAAGATTTCTAAAACTGCCCAAACTCCCTTGATTTCCAACTTAGTCTTGAAATCTTATAATGACACTAGATTCATTGGAAATTCAGCGTAGCATTCTATAAGTGAGAGTTGAACGAAGTCACTGTTTTTACTCCTCTCGTTTGTGCTACCACAGGGCTGAGGAGCAGAGAGGCCAGAGATTCGTGGAGGGCACTGAGCAGCAACACAGCTCTTCCCTGGACCTCCCAGTAACCACCCTGAGACGCCAGGACACCTGCGGCCTGAGGCTCCACAGTCCTGTCCCGAAATCCCTGAGGAGGGAGTAACACTTCTTAGCCTGCACCCCGCTTCTCCTGGTTTCCTTCAGCTCACAGTTACCAATTCTTTATTCTTCCAAGGACCTTGGCTTCTAGCAGCCTGTTGAGACACTAGGGGCTCCTCAGCTTTATTCACCCATTGTCCTGTCTGTGGCGAGGGTGAGGGACCACCTTGTTCAGATGGCAACCTCACGTGCTCTCACACCAAAGCCACTTCGTGTGCCTGACAACGTTTCTATTCCACGCTCGCTGAAGGTATGGACCAAAGCCAACTCCCTAATTTGATTTTTTTTTTTTTTTTTTTGAGACAGAGTCTCACTGTGTTGCCCGGGCTAGAGTGAGTGCCGTGGCGTCAGCCTAGCTCACAGCAACCTCAAACTCCTGGGCTCAAGTGATCCTCCTGCCTCAGCCTCCCCAGTAGCCGGGACTACAGGCATGTGCCACCACGCCTGGCTAATTTTTTTTTCTATATATTTTTAGTTGTCCAGCTAATTTCTTTTTATTTTTTTAGTAGAGATGGGATCTCGCTCTTGTTTAGGCTGGTCTCGAACTCCTGAGCTCAAACAATCCTCCCGCCTCAGCCTCCTAGAGTGCTAGGATTACAGGCGTGAGCCACCACGCCTGGCCCCTAATTTGATTTTTAACGTAGCTTTTTGTACGACTCCTGCAGGGAAACAGCCTTCTCCCAACACTTAATACTGCCTTGCAGAACACTCGTGCCCAAGCCACTTTTACACGCAGCCACACGCCATTCATCCTAAGAAGCTCCTAGAGGTTACCCACATTTTTAAAAAGACTTTAAAAGTGGAGATCAGACTGGCCCTGACTTTGTCTTTGGGATGACATCAGAGATGAGATTCACGGATGCCTGACACTTTTGCTCGGAGCCCAGGCCCCTCCGTGCCGTGGACACGACAGGTGCGGGCTCCAGGGTAAGACTGCCCGCTTCACAGCAGCGACCTCCCAGGCTCAAAGGGAGGAGCCAGGGACTCCCCCATCCCGGTCAGGTGACAAGGCACGTGGGGTGCAGATGCGGGTTCCCCTGCCAGTCACATCCTACCTTGGTCCTCCCTGCTGTCACCTCCCTTGCCATTCCTGTGAAGACCCTGTGTCCATCTTCCCAGATCCTTCTGCAGGGCTGGGTGCCCACCACAGCCCCACCCAGCTCGGGGCTGCAGGGAGGATGAAAGCAGAGGCAGTACTTGAGCGCTTTCTCCTCCACAAGGGGGGCCTGGCTGGACACTGTGGCTGGACTGCAGGAGAGGAACCTGCCAGGCACAGGCACAGCACAGCTCGGCAACTGCTGTCAGCCAAAAAGATGCCCGCAAGCGCTTTTCTAATGCCAACAGAGAAACGGAGCACTTTCAGACCCAAGGGAGCACTCACACTATCCTAATTGGGCTTCCCCAACAACTAGCGAGGGGGTGACGTCTGGGCTCCTCCTAAGGAGCTCTGGTGTCCCTCCTGCTGAAGACTGAAGTCCAGGACCACAACTACTAAGTAACCGCACCTGCGGAAGGGCCAGGACAATGCTGGGCTCTTCTTTCATTGAGCGGCAGAGCTTTCAAAATGAAAAGGAAACCACAGGAGAAAAGCACCCAAATTCACACGAAACAGGGGCTGAGATTGAGATTCGATCGTTTTCTAGTTCTGATGCTCCTCAGGGGTGGGGTTCCAAACTAGAAGTATGTTCCATAGTTCCTGGGATTCAGACGGTCATTTTAAAATTTATTCTATATACATCAAGGACTTAAAAAAAAAATCTTTGGCTATCATTTTATACCACAAGCCATTCACATATGCATGAACTGAAACATTGAGAACTTACCTCCGGAGAGGGGCATTCTCCTCAATATCTTCCAGGGTCTCCAAGGAAGATCTCTGGGAGATGAGGCGCCGTCTGCAGAGGGAAAAAAATTCTGGGACTTAAAACTGTATTGTAAAACTGACCAGACATTTCTGTAAATCTCAAACTGTCCCCCCAAAATGAAGTTCATTAAAAAAAAAAAAGATCAGACAAAAGCTGTCTCTCAGAGGATTCCTTATCCACACCCTATACAGTGAACACCAGGCCCATCTTGCCTGGCTGAGTTCCGAACATTCTCCCTGGGTAGAAGGCCTCTTTGTGGTGATTAGGAAAGTGGCCCTTTTGATGCTACAGTTTTCCCCAAAGACCAAAAAAAGTAAACATAATTAAAAAAAAAGACAAGGTACGTCCTGTAATATACAGTATAACTTGGGCACTGTGTGTAGTTTTTCTAAAGCATACTGTTAAGTATTCAAACATCAGTGCTCTGAACCGGGTAACTGATAAATGCTAAATTTTAAAACCCTATTAAATAAAACTTCAAAATCACTAGGATGCAATGAAAAAGTTATAGTCTCTGGACAGCCATGATTTCAAGAGCAACTAGAAATAGGAAGAAATTATTCCTTGGGGAGAGTTTCTCAGAGACCGATAAGAATAAATATGTGGCATGATTATGCAAAACATTACCTCTTCTGGGCTGCTAAAGAATTGCAAACCACCTGCTAACACCTCCTCAATCTACCAGTTTCTTTTGCCAGGCTGAAATAAGAACAGGTCCTAGTTAACTAAGAATATCAGGTACAGGGAGCAGGGTGGGGTGGTGGTAACTTAAAATAAGTCCACTTGAATAAGGACCATCGTTTCATAGTAAATGATTTGGTGGAGCGGGGTGGATAGTAAAGTTCGACTGTGGGTCTTTACCTTTAAAAAAAGGGGGACGGTGGACTGAAAATATAAAGATGTCTTTTTAAAATTACATTTGACAAAATTTAGGTTAAGAACATGCAATTATAACGTTCTAATCTGTTCTATAGAACAAAGAATAAAACAACTGTTTGGTTTTTAAACATGCTGTGTATTTGTTCTGACCAACAACCCTGATACCTCTTGCTTCATGTTTTACTTTAATAAGACAATCGGAAAGTTGTTTTTGCAAACTATTCCAAGGCTCCATCAATTTTCCAAGACCCTTTCTTAATCTTTTGATATTTGAATCCTTTAAAAAATACTCCTCAGTGCCTGCACAGTGGCTATTATCTGTTACCCCAGCACTCCGGGAGGCTGAGGCAGGAGGATTGCTTGAGACCAGGAGTTTGAGATCAGCCTGGGCAACAGAGACCCCATTTCTACAAAATAAAAAAATTAGCTGAGTGTGGTGACGTGCACCTATAGTCCCAGCTACTCAGGAGGCCAAGGCAGAAGGATCACTTGAGACCAAGAGTTGGAGGCTGCAGTGAGCTATGACGACACCACTGCACTCCACCTTGGGCAACAGAGCAAGATCCAGTCTCCAAAAATCTTCCTCCTCCTTTTCTCTTCTCCAGCTGTAAACTGGTCTAATTCTCTCAGATCCTCATTCCTCAATGTGTGTGAACCACCCAGTTCTTCAACATCTGCCTCTTCACAATACGACGAACTTGCCACGGGACTCCGGTTTCACTTTGTAGTTGACTAAAAACGAATTTCCGTTTCCATAATATTGCCAGATTTCTAAAAGTCAGCAGGAGCTGTGAGGGAGACGTTGGTTTTACCTGAGAATGGTGCAGAGGGGACCTAAGGGGGTGGGAAACTGATGTTACAGGTGTCCAGGTCATTAGTTAACAGGACTTCCCTGTGCAGCCCCGTAACTCTGTGGACTCAGCTTGCCAAGACTCCTGTGACAAGAAGTGGCTACGAAGCATTGACGCTGTCAGGTGAGGCACAGCCCCTCGGAAATCTCAGTGAATCCTAGGAAAGCCAGCAAGTGAGCGGTGGGCTCACGCCCGCACCCCCGCAAGCATAACTTCCTGCCCGTGTACATAATGAGGGGCACCAGGAAGCACCATCTCCTAAAAAACTGGTGTCCCCAGGCCTCCTTGCACCATCCCCACTTAATGCCCAGGTCTCCCCGCAGCCAGGAGGTAGTGATTAAAATATTTACTCTGCTTATCTCTGGAGAATGTTCTCAGTTTTTAAACCCAAAATGAAATACTAACTTAAGTGCGCACACCTAAGCTGTCATTAGAGATAACTTATATCCACAGGCAGAAAGAAATGTGTAGGTTTCAGATTCTGGAAAGCTCAGCACGTTCTGTCACGCTGCATGCTTTCCTTTGCAGAACAGAATTTCCAGGTGATCAGCAAACAGGCATTGGACATTTTGTTCACTCTGCAAACCAGGTGACTGACGCGACTGTGCCGGTGTAGGACTGCCAGCTGCCCTCCTCTGGTTAGCCTTAGGAGGTCCTAGGGAAGCTTGGGGTGGGCTCCTGGCAGCACAGATTACAGCCCAAGCCCCAGCAAGGCCCAGGTAGGTTCACCCTCTCAACACACCCTCGCCCGCCTGCTCAACCCACGCAACTGCGAGCCCAGCCGCTGGGGACCACAGCGGAACCAGGCTCCACTCCTGTCCTCAAGGCCTCAGAGGCCAGTGGGAATTCACAGGATGGCAACCACTGAGGAATCCCATTCACGATCCTCCCACCGCCCCCCGTGCTGTTGGGGGCTGCAGTGTTGTTGGGGGCTGCAGTGTGGAGAACACTCCAGCTGAATCCCACGGTGAACACAAGGCCCTGCTGGGCAGCCCGGGACCCACAGACTCTCGCCCTATGTTTGTTCAGCCCAGGGTGTTCACCCCAGAAAAGCAGGCCCACTCGCAAAAGCACACATCCTGACAACTCCCCTCTCTAAAAGCTGTACCCAGCTCTTTCCATACTGGAAAAGAGAGGTGCTTACTTGGAAAATAACCAAAATAGAATATATCTTTCTATACAGTTATAAGGATTTGTTTTTTTTAAAAGCCAGTACATCTGATAATTCTCCTCCTGAGTTGAACAGGTGCAGATTCACACACACACACACATGCGTTACTGCAGACCAAATGTCCGCATCCTCCCAAAATTCCTGTGTTCAGATCCTAACCCCACTGTGATGGCATTAGGAGGTAGAGTCTTTGGGAAGTGATTTTGTCATGAGGATGGAGCCCTCACGAATGGATTAGTACCCGGGTCAAAGGGGCCCCTGAGAGCTCTCCAGTTCCCTTTCTGCCACATGAGGACACAAGAAGTCAGTAGTCTGTAACCCGGGGGAGCCTTCGCCAGACCCCGACCATGCTGACATCCAGATCTCGGACTTCTAGCCTTCAGAACTGTGAAAAAATAAACTTCTATTGTTCATAAGCCACGTGGTTTATTACTTTGTTAAGCAGTCTGAACTCAGACAGACACACACACACTTGTGTGTGTGCACGGGGGCACTTGAAAGTCCAGATTCCTTGAAGGGAAAATAATCCAAAGCCCAAATGCCCGCCTGTTTCTCTAAATTCAGCAGATGTACTTTCCTTCTTTGTGAATGAAACCAACTAGTATGTCCTCTGAGATGCAGACACAGAGCTTGGAAAGAGACCACCAGCAGTCACTGTAAAGAAATCATCCTACCCCGAGGGGAAGACAGGACCTGGCTGCTGTCTCCAGACTGCCCTGTGAACTGGTAGTGTAACTCAGTGGTGCTCCTCTCTGCCCCCACCACCTTGCTAGATCCTTCCAAGGTATGCAGTAACACCCCCCTCCCCGTCTGTCCCCAGGGGGCTGCACTGGCCAAGAAGGCTGAGGGCAGGAGGCCAATCTTAACCAGCCACTTTTCACCCTGCAATGTGCCTCCTAAACTAAGCCCATTACTATGCAAACTCCTCATCATGGGCACAGTTAACAAGCAGAGGTCTTTGCGTATTTTAATGGCTGACAAAGAATACTTAGCCTTGGACCAAAATAGCATGATACTTTCCTAACCAAGCAGACATTCAGTAAGAGACTGGCAGGGCTCAAAGCAAAAGCATCATGCACTGACATCATCCAATGGAAGTGTCTGTCTAGTCTTCAGACAGAGCATACACTCAGGGCCCCCGACTCATCTGATAATGACAAGTCAGGACCTTCCACATTGGCCACACTTTTGAGGCCGATGTGGTTCACACTTAATGCTCATGCGTAAGTCAGCTTCCCAAAAGCACTCGGACTCATTTTACAACAATATCCTTTGAATGCCCGACTCTGAGCAAGGAAGTCATAATCCATGATACATGATCGCACATTTGGACACATCTACTTGGACCAAATTAATCCCCTTATGATTAAGGAATAACACCTCATCTGCAGGTACAAACCACTGTATGTTCCTGGGCCCCAGAGCTGGTCACAGTGGTACTGTTATAGTAAGTCTACTTACACTGAAAGCTTAAGGAAAGGTCACTGGGGAAAGAAAGGGAGGAAAAAAATCACACAGAAAAATGTGTAGCTGGAGTGACAAAGACTAGGACAGACAGGACCCAGGGCCAGCATTTCTTGAGTGTCTTTTAAGCACCAAGGGGTCACTGGACTTATTTGCAGGGCAGGAACAGCGGTCAACCATCCGAGCTAACTGACCAGGTGGAAGCGGGCCCAGAGGCCCGACCGTACTGAAAGGCCCTCCTCGCTAATGCTCTGTCGCTGTCCTAGTCAGCAGCACCTTGGAGGACCCAGGAGAGCAAGGGGCAGGATGGGAGCTGTGCATGGTCAGGGCACCCTCATCAGCTCTTTTGGAAGAGGGCCCAATTCTTCTTAGCCTGGGAAGCAGAGTGCCGGGAATGGTGGGGCGGTGGGGGGGTGGGGGTGGGGGAGGGTCGTTGCTGTCCCTGCTGACTAGTGAGCCTGCATCAGGGCCATCTTGGGGTCCAGTGGGACAAGCTGGTAAAGGCCGATTCCTTATGGAGTCACCTGGGGCAGTAGTCCCACCCAAACGACAACGTAAGTCATGGGCACGGCAGGGGAAAGCTTCGGCCTGAGAGTTAGGACCAGTCTACCACGTGGACATTAGGTTAGGTCAGTGCTCTCAACCCTGGCTGCACAGCTGACTCCCTCGGGGAGCACTAGAAATCACTGAAGCCTGTACCTACCTCCCAAGACTCTGACTTACTGGTCTGGGTGTGTCTGGGTAAGGGGCTTTTAAAAGCTCCCAGGGAATTCCAGTGAGTGGGACAGTTGAATCTCATTGAACAGCCATCTCCAATGTCCCACGCAGGCCAAAGGTGGCTGAGAATCGACTCCTAACACACTCCATTTACTTGCCTTACTCTCCTGTGTCAGCAAACCTCAGAATGAAATGATCATAACCAACCACTAAATAATAAGTTGTCTCTTTTACCCTTGAACGAGCATCTTCTAAGGTTCAACAAGCAAAGGGAAAGCGGGTTAATTAGGCTGGAGAAAGACCAAAGATTTGCAAGTACGAACAGGTGGGTGATGTACGTAATATATCCACGTTACCTACATACAAAGCACTAGTTCTGTGTTCTCTGGGAGCAAAACATGAGCTCTGAGAGCAGGAAAGGACAGGCAGACACCTAGGCCAACTGCCTCTCTACTCACAAAAAAGAATTTCCTATATGGCTCTAGTGCTCCCTAAGCAAGAATCCCCCTTCCTGGCTACAAGCTGGGCCACCAAATGGCACAGTTACCTCTTCACAGGAGTGGAGGAAGAGACGGCGTCATGGATACCTCAATTACAAGGTGATGGGGGAGGCTGAGGTCATGACTACTTCACACCTGTTCAGACAGTTATTGTGACCAAAAACCCCTATCATACAAATAATACCTTAATATAGTCACAAGACATCCGCAAGCTTGTAATTTATTTGCATTGGTACTTATGTCTTTCTGCCAATGACCAAAGTCCGTCCCTCAAACAGAACTGAACCAGCCCAGGCAGTGAGCTGCTCCGGGTAGGCCCATGCCACCCCCTCCTGTGTCTCTGGGGAGGGACCATGCTTAGCCAACAGCAGGTGCTCAATCACAGCTGCTGAATGCTCCAATGAACGCCCTCACCAGGCGGGGGTATTCCTGGACTTTTCCCAAAGAGCTCCTGACCCTGCACTTGATGCTTTTCCAAACAATTATTAGTGGGCCTGATCTATTTAATATATGGGTTCCCAGTTTGGTCAACAGAGCCTAGAACTCATCCTCACAAAGCTTCCCAATGCCTCAGGACAAGGTTACAGGCAAGGGGCTGGGGACAGCGAGAAGTCCCATGCCAACCTCACACTCTCAGTGAGCTACATCTCTTGGCTTCTGTTGTTGACTTCAAGTCTCAAAACTTCAAGGTGCCCAACCAGGACCCAGCAAGAAAAGGCTTGGGGCACAGTGCCTAGAAAGCAGAGCTGTCTTTTTGGCAGCTAGAAAATCCCTTTGTAAAATGTTATGACATCTCACACTTTTTGGGCAAAGCCTCCATCCCCTGGTTCTTTTATCTCCATATCGCAGTACGATGGTTTGAGAAGTTCCATTCTGGTGACTGTAATTTAGAAAATGAGCCATGTGGGTGACCTGAGACCAAGGTGGATAATGATGAGCTGAAAGCTGTAGTGGAAGCGAATCCAACTCAATCTATGCGTGAATTAGCAGCAAGGTTTGATGTTACTCTTCCAACAATATTGGACTATTTGAAACAAATGGGCAAGGTAAAGAAGCTGGATAGATGGGTACCGTTGAATTAAATGAGCATCAGAAGAGAAATCGTCTGGAAGCTTGCCTTTCTTTGCTGTCATGACATAAAGGCAAACCATTTCTACGCCGTATTTTTTACGTGTGATGAAAAATGGATTCTTTTTGACAATCTTGAGCATTCAGCACAATGGTTGGATAAAGATGAAGTGCCGAAACAGTCCAAAACCGAATATTCATCCAAAAACACTAATGGTGTCTGGTTGGTGGTCCAGCGCTCGTATTATCCACAACAGCTTCATGAAACCTGGTCGATTACAGCGAATGTCCACTGCAACCAACTGGATGAAATGATGAGGATGCTTGTGATTAAACAGCTGAGATTGGTCAATAGAGACAGGCCAATCCTCTTGCAAGACCACATGTCACATAAACAACGCTGCTCAAACTACAGAGGCTGAACTTGGAAACTGTCTGTCATCCACTATATTCACCAGACCTTGCACCAACTGACTAACACTTCCTTCCAGGCTTTGGACCACTTCTTGCAAGGAAAAATACTCAATTCTCAACAAGCTGTAGAAAATGCCTTTCACGATTTCATCACCACTAGCTCTCCAGGCTTCTTTGCTGCTGGCATAAACAAGCTACTATTAAGATGGCAAAACTGTGATGATAGTTTAGGCGCACACTTTGATTATTTGGACTGCTTCTTGTTTGAGATATAAGCTAAACTTTTGATTTGAAATTGGACACTTCATATTTAATGACCTAATATAAACCCAAGAATTATGCTATCATTTACTTATCTTTTGTGACAATGCTGGTTTTCAAATACTAGGCTCTCTTAGAGCAAAATGCACCTCTAACACCCCACTGTTATTTCCTTCATTTCTCTAACACAGCTTTAACTTGTCAAAGGCCACAGCACCATTAGTTTGCTCTCCAGTCAGCAAATACATTACAATAACATTGTTCATGAGTTGGCAAAGTGTAAAGCCAAGATTCCAGATGTTCCTTTAGCAGAAGTCAAATCAGACTATGCTCATCCAAAAAGCAAACTGTTTTGCACCAATACATATGTGTTCACAGATGAAGAAAGAAAAGTCAGCTGTCACCTCTTAACAGAAGAGACATAGTCTTAAAGCAAAATGGCCTTAGCTTCAGCCTGAGGACACATTCATTACATATGTGCTTAGTTTTGGACCTAAAGCTTTGTGCAGCAGCAAACGTGCCGATGAAAGTAAGCATGGCCCTGACTCGCTCACCTGGCAACGGCTGCTTGTTAAATGGTGGAAGAAATCCCAGAGGAGAGCCTGGACTCTGACATTACAGAGGCACACTATCAAAGCCAGGTCACCAGGCTGGGGAGACCTGCAGAACATCCAATCTGGACCAGCCAGCCAATGCCTGCCATGGCCCCAAGCAAGGGGCACACAGCTGGCTTGCTTCATGCAAGGAAAACTTCCTCTTCCAGCCCCAGCTAACACATAACACGCCTAAAGCCAGATCAAAACCCAGAACACAGACTGAAGCAATTCAAAATCCTCAGGGCAGTCCCTGGGGTCTTCCTTACAAAGGAAGGAAAATAGGATTATCTTTAAGAAAAGGAAGGATGGTTAGATTTTTTTATTTAAAAAAAAAATACAAAATGCTACAAAACTGATTTTGAATTTGGCTATGTTTTAAAGTTTCCAGCTGATGAATCAGGCAAAAATCAAATTAAAATCAATATACTACAAGTTGTCAATCAGCTTGTTCAAATAAAATCTGTTTCTACATTTTCATAAGCGGGTCAAGAAAGTGACTCTCTAAATGTTTACAGAGAATACAAAAGGCACTTGGCTTGCCTGAGTTTACTTTTGTTTCAAGGGTTCTCATAAGACTTGCCAAATCCTGGAAAACCAAGGTGTGAGGTTAGCTCTGTGTTCAGGACAGTTTAGAGCAGACAGAGACCTGTCACCAGGACTTAACAGCAGCCAGGAATTCATCCCTGCAGGTCCTCCGGCCTACCCTGCCCGCTGCTGCCCAGCTAATCCCACAAAACACCCTTTCCATCATGTTGGTCCCCAACTCAAAGATCCACAGTGATTCCCTCTGGGAACAAGTTCAAACTCCTCTGACAAAGGGAGTGGAGGGGCAGTCGGAAAACAGCAGCACAGCAACAGTGGCTGTCTGGAAGGCACCTGCCCAGTCTCCCGGGACATCCTTGGGGTTTCAGGACATCAAAGGGCCAGCCCAGGGCCACTGGCTGAGTGACAGTGCTGCATTCTAACTCACGCTCAGCCTTATCCCGGAGGGAGGGGTCCTGCCCTGCATGCTCATGGCATGGGCAGCAGAACCGCAGGACCAGAAGCAGGTACTGTATAACGGTTGAAAAAAAATCAGGGTCCATAAAGGTTCTGTGTGGCTGATGAGATAAACAGCCTTGATCTTGCTACAGAACACACTGGACACACGTTGGGTAGCGGGTGACAAGTGGGGGTCATGCCAGGACAGGCTGAGGGTGGGAGGAGATACCAGAAATGAAAAATCAGTCAAAGCAAAAGAGCTGGCTGCCTCTGGAGAGAAAAGAGCCCTGGGGATCTAACACAAGCCAGGGAGTTTGGGGCCAACTCACGATGTTCTGTGCAGGTGTCAGGATTCAAGGAGTTAAATCCAGATGTTCTCTGCAAAGGGGTTCCCTGAGCCAGGTGGGAGGGGGGCTGGGGATGCAGCATCCAGGCCAGACCAGGTGCGCAACACATGGAGGAGAGCAGCTGTGGCAGGAGGTCTGAGGGGTGTGTGCACGTCAGGACAGGCTTCCCACACGCATGCCTTCCCAGAGCCACACAGGACAGGGCACCGCGTTCAGGTGAGGCATAGGGAGAATTCCTTGAAGGAATCTGGCCTCAGGAGCCAGGACCCAGACAGGCTCCCCACGAGATGGCCAGGGTTGGCTCCAGGAGGAATTGGACAGAGAGCCCCAGCGGCCATGGGAATAGGCTGGCCTCACGTGCATGTGGAATAAATGTGCGCACATGTGTGTGCATGGGGGGTGCAGGCATGCACCCACATAGAGCATTTCAGTCTGATGCCAGAGCACAGTAGGTGCAGGAACACCTGCAGGGCTTATGTGGGAAACTAAGGGTGCACACAGCGGCCGGAGTTACTTCCGCAAAGGCTGGGTGGAACTTGTCCCTCAGCCTTCGGAAGGGCTGCGAGCGCCCCTGTCTGATGGAGCCCAGCCTTCACTCATCTCCAGCCTTCTCAGGGTCTCATCCTGGACACTTTTTGCTACTCCGAGGGGGCCTTCTCTTAAACACCCCACGCCTGACAATGGCCCAAACACTGGTGACCTCACCCTTCTTTCCCACTCATTGGGATGACTTACTGTTGCTTTGAGCAAATGCCTTTATGTGCTGAAGACTTTCTCAGCCAGACACACACATTTATTTTCCATTAGAATGGAGAACGAAGACTCTCTGTGCCCTGCTCTATCGGGCTGGCAGCACAAAGACTGGGGAAGGGTGAGGGAAGGCCCAACCCTGCCTGCACGGCTGGGAGAGCCGAGATGTCAATGGAGCTAATTTAATTAGAATCAGCAGGGACTCCGGCAGGGCTAGTTACAGCCAAGTCGGTATTTAATGGGACCTTCAGGAAGCTGCCTTCCCAGTGAGGACACAGCAGAAATGCTCCCCGCAGTTTCTCCCTTGGTTTCCAGCTTGACCTTTCCCTGTTCTGAAGGGCCTTCAGCAGAGATGGATTTTGACAGCCCACAACAGCATGCAATTATTTATAGCAAATTAGGGATTGATGGGGTTTTGTAAATCTTTATTTTCTAGGAGGTTTTCAGATTAACTGTGGTGCACACTCAATAGCAGTTTATGGCAACAAAGATTGATGCCTCTTCCTTGCGTATCCGAATTATCTCAGATTCCTTTCTGGAAGCCTTTTAAACAATGGCTGTTTCTCCTTGGCCACCCATATTTATTCCCTTTATTGAAAGCTGAATGGGGACTGGGTACAGCAGAATCACTGGCCTCAGAATAAGGGATTTATGGAGTAAGGGATGCCCCATGGGGCACCAAATCTCAGTTCAAAAGAAAATTCAGAATTTGCTTTACCCTCCCGCCATCCACCCAAACCCTACTTTCCTCCTAAGACTGTGTGAGGTGCCACCTGCTTTGCAAAGCTGCCCCTGACATTTTCTGAATTCCTACCACACTTGGTATCTTCACTACATTGGTAAATATTCCTATCTAAATACTTGTAGACAGCTGACTTTATTCTTACTACTTTATATTCACTTATCTCCAACCCAAATGCAGGTACCCTGAGGACAAATAACTTTCCTTCACTGAAACTCTGTCGATGACTAGCACATTACCTGGTACACAGTGGGTACTCAATAAATCTCCAGGGCATAGCAAGACCAACTCTGCTGCTATAGCTGACCCACAATGGGCAAGGATGAATCTTGAAAGCTCCAGGGGGTAATTTTTAGCATTTCTCCTCTGAGACCATTGGTGAACCAGCAGAAACTCAGGCCATATCAGGAATAAAGTTGAAAAATAAAGCCAGGACCTTAGAAATCATCTAGAACATTGATGTTCAAATTTCTTTCGAGCAGCAGAATGACTTTTTTCCTCAAACTAAATCTTACACCACATCCTGAAATATAAGACAGATCAGAATGATAAATTGTATAAATTTAAGTGTAAAGTATTGACTTATAACTCAAGCACTATAAGAGGAGTGAAGCTATTTTAGGGCACAAACAAATGTGAAACCAGAAGTTATGGGTGACATGTCTAGTCTAAAATCAACCTCAGCATTTGATGTTTCTTTTGGTCTTAGTTGTACAGTGGGGACATAATCACCATTGACAGAGATAAGTAGGTGCCCATAGTAACCATTTAAAAACATCTCAGGTCCCAATTCAATTTAACAGATTTGGCAGGTGAGGCTTACTTGCACAAAATCAACCTACTCTGACAGCATGAGTTAGTTAATGCATGGTTTATTAGTTAATTAATGCATAGGTCACCAGTGTGTTAGGCTTTGCTATAGAATGCTATTGAGTTTACATTTTACTGCAGTTAAAAAACACTTTAGTATATGTATATATTTTATATATACAGTATATAATATATACACATGAAAATTCTACCTGAAAATGTTAAACAGAGTTACTCCAAATGACCAACAATTCCACTCCTAGGTATGTAAGGCCTAGAAAAATACAAACACACATCCGCACAAAAACTTATACGGGAATGTTCCCGATAGCATTATTCACAATAGCCAAGATGTGAAAACCCAAACGTCCGCCAACTAATGGATGCATAAAATGCAGTATAATCCAGCCATAAGCAGGAGCGAAGTACTGATACGTTCTGCAACACGAACCAGGAAAACGCTGTTAAGGCAAAGGGGCCAGTCCCAGTAGACCACGAAGTATATATATGACTGCATTTACGTGAAATGTCCAGGGGCAAATCCACAGAGACAGAAAGTAGATTAGTGGTTGCCGAGGCTAGGGATGGGAGAGGGAGGACTGGGAAGTGACCACTAATGACGACAGGCTTAAGGGGGTGACGAAAATGTTCTAATATTAAGATAGGGGTGATGGTTGCACAACTTTGTGAATATACTAAACACCACTGAATAGTAACTTTAACTGGATGGTATATTAATTATACATCAATAAAGCTATTAAAATATATATGATATATAAAATTTACATATGTAAAAAAAATATATAGTTAAAAACATGTAGTGAAAATGAATCCACTGTTTTTGGAACTCCTAAAGTCCTTGCTGAGGCCTCCAGAACTCCAGACAACACAATCTGAAAACTGACTGTGGACCCACTTCGATTTCCTTCTACTGGAGATTCGCAGCCCGAGAGGTTGAAGGACGTCCCCGGGCCAGTGTTAGATGGTGGAGAAGCAGGAACAGAGACCAGACAACCTCATTTCAGAGCCGTTCCCTTTACTTTGGAGTGCAGATTAAACTGGTCCCGTGGGTGTCTGTCCGAGGCCCTCAGCAGCAGGCGCCGGGTTAGAACTGAAGGCAGCGGACGTGGGCAAACCCTTTTTCAAAGGCTGATCCTATTTTCGGGAGGAGAACACATGAGCACCTTCATCACCCAAGAGGGAAGGCAATACACCATCCTGGGGGCCTCTGTCAGCATCGGCAGAGGTAGTTTATTCTTAACAGCTCACTCAGAGCCTTTTGAAAATATTATTAGTGCACCTGCCTCACCGTATATGTAATTAGCCACCACAGTTGTAATTACCAGGCTGTTCGCGAAAGGTTTCCAGAGTGAATTTGTGGCATGAGAGCCGTGCCTAAAGCCACATGAATATTCACTTAGATGTAATGCGGATTCCACTGCTCCTGGGCCCAGCCTATCTCAGAAGTCTGAAAGGACCCTTTAAGCCAAGACTTTGGTTACTGTGGAAAATAATATATTCTTAACTACTAGGAGGGTGGGAGATACACTGTTTACAACCAACGTTTTCAGAAAGTGACAGGCTAAAATAAATGGAATCAAATACCATTGATTTCCCTAAGGGTGTTTAATAGCGTCTTTCTTTAGGGAGAGACCCTTAAAACTGGTGTCACTGGACCTTCTAGGGATTCTGTGAACCTTCGAAAATCAGATGCAAAGTGTGTGCGTGTGTCCATGTGTCCATTTCCCCCTCTTATCTAACACAGAGTGTATGGTCCCAAGAAAAGATTAGAATCCACTTTACAGCACAAAGGATGACGCTAACAGCAGTGACGACAGAGTCAGGAAGGGCAGGGATCCAAACCCAATGCTGTCTCTCTACTGTGTGACTTTAAGCAAGTCGCCATTGTCATCATGATTGCTATCATCACCACATGCACACAAATATTCAGTCCCAGCTGCTGGGGATACAAAGAATTATAAAGAAATGTAAGACTTGGACCCTGTTCTAGGTGGTTCATGACCTAGTAGGGAGACAGGACAGACCCAGCTCTGAAACTTGCAGACTTTGGTCAATACTCACAGCCCAGAGCTTGGAACGCAGGCGAACTCTGAGCCGTGCCGGGTTCAGCAGGTGTGAGGCTGATGGGGTCATGGGGAACCAGTGTTCCCACAAAGGCACAGTGGTGGGTGGGAGCCCATGCGTACCTGTGCCAAACCCATGCCTTTGTTAGATGCTAGGGCTTCAGAAGGTGTGTCAGGGATCTTGGAAAAAGAGATGACCATCAAAGCAACGCCAAAAGAAGAGATGAGGTCCCTTTCTGAAAAATGAGTAGATTCCCAAGGATCACAAGAGAAATAATACCACTTTATGAAAAGGAAAAAAAGGACAGCAAAACAGACTTGGTAAGCTCTGCCAGGAAAGGAAGGCGTGGATAAGGACGAGCAGGGCTGATGAGAATGGCACAGATCAGGGAAAGGCTCAAGGCACAGGACCCCTCCTTACCCTCCACCACCCTGGGACTGAGCTCACCGCATTATAAACCGTCACGTACTCGTGCCTGCAGTCACCCAGCCTTCCTGTGTGATCGCCCACTACGAGGTGCCGCTGAATTGAGGATGACTAGAGCGCAGGCCCTGTCTTCAAGAGCAACCTGGTGGACAGATGTGTTAAGAGAGAATTATAAAAATGGAGAGTTCGCTGACTGATGTATTATGAGAGGAAGACCCCAGCCCAGGGTGGAGACACATAGGAGTAAATCAGAGACTGCTTCCTGGTGTTTGCACCAGGACGGACCCTGGAGATCACTAATCTGGGAGAGGAGACCACAGCCCATCTGTATAGGTCGCATGCTAATGAAACCCAATAGCCACCACTGTCCCCCTAATAACCTAATCTCTAAAGGAAAGAGCAAACGTTCACTTTCTTTGCAGCCGACACTACAGGAAAAGGCAGTCTTCACCTGTTCTCTACCAAGTGGACTTTCACAACGTCCTTTGAAACCGAGGCTGTCGCGCATCAGGACGAGCAAGGCTCACTCTGGAGCTGAACTGAGCCTGTGAAACCGGCTCTGAGATTTAATGCCTCACCATTACCCAGGGCCCATTTTCCTGGGTTCATGAAAACCCAGCAGTCTGGCTGCTGCTATTAGGCCAATAAAAAGCACAAGGGGCATAAATGGACCCAAGGCCCACCCACACGCTGCTGGAGATGCCCTGGGTGTGCGGTCTTGGAACCCAGATCACAGCACGCTCCAGAGGCCAGAGGACAGGTGTGGATGAAGGGGGACATCGTTCCGCGTGGGGCCAGGCACACCTTCACACAGCTCTGAGGCTCTTAGGAAGGACAACAGACCACATCAAATGCAGGCGGGCCCTAGTTACATGTTTATATTTCCTTTTGGGTAAATTGGCACCAAGCATTCTGCTAAGGGCTTTAAAGACATCTTTGCATTTAATTCTCACAACACTCTCCTAACATGGGTACTATGCTGACTCCCTCCCATTTTGCAGATGGAGAAACTGAGGTTCCAACATGGTATGTAACTTGCCTGAGGCCACACAGCCAGGAGACGGCAGGTGAGGATAACTTCTCTGCTAAGCAGTCTAAGATCCCATTCTTTCTTGCATCTCTGCCGTTCCAGAGCAGCAGAGGGACAGAGGACAGCTGGACCATCCCCCAGCTCTCCCACCCTGGGCCAGCCTGCAGCCATAGCCACCCGCAAATCCAGGCTGAGCATCCCGCTCAGGCTGCCGTGACCCCACACAGTGGCAGACTCCAGTGAGAGGAACCGCCAGGTTTTCAAAGGAACCTGGGGACAGCCTGAACAGTCATGCGCCACTTCAAACCTCCTCACGCACTCATCCCAGCAACAGGGCAGCTATCCCACAGCCTTTCAAATTCTGATGACTTCCCCAGAAGTTGGTTTCAAAAGAAGTGAAGCTCTTTTACTGTTTCTGCCGCGTTTGGAAAAAAAAAAAAAAAAATGCTCTTTTAGCTTCAAATGACTTCAAAGTTTTTTTTCAAATGAAAGTTATTTTACTGAACTGGGGAAGAATGACTTGGGTTTTAAAAGAATAAACTTTGGAGGCCTGGGTTGGGCTGGAGGGTGGGGGGATTTGCTCTGAGACCTCAGAGGCCCCACTAACGTTAGCAATAATATTGCTGCTGGGTGTGGTGATGCCTGCAGTCCCAGCTACTAGGAGCCCAGGAGTTCCAGACCAGCCTGGGCAACGTAGAGAGACCCCACCTCAGTATTACAAGAAAGAATGAACTTTTCTGACAGGCCAGGCAGCTGCTCTGTGAATGTCCAGTGTTACGTGTTTAATGAGTTTAATCATTAGATCAGGCCTTCAGGTGGCTCTGACTAGTCTCTGACATCAGAGACGCCTAAAAACATGCTGGAGGGTTTCCGCTTCATGCGAATGGGCACACGCATGGATCTGATCACTCTTCTCCAGCAGCCAGGGCCCCATCCGCAGGGACATGGGCAGGGCAGCTGAGCAGGCAGAGTGGCTCCGGATGGAGGCAGTGGAGTGGCTGAGGGAGCTTCCTCCAGGTTCCACATCAGTCCCTGGCCGGGGACACAGCTTTGCTCCACGCTGTTTGTTTTTCCTTAAAATGGTAAAATACATGCAAGATAAAATTTGCCATTTTAAGTCTACAATTTAGTACCACTGAGTACCTTTATGCTGTTGTACGCCATCACTACCATCCATCTCCAGAATTTTTTCATCATCCTGCACTGAAACTCTGTCCCCGCTGAATGCTAACGCCTCATCCCCCCCTGCCCAAGCCCCTCTGTGAATCTGACTACTCTAGAGACCTCACGTAAGCGGAATCACACACTGTTTGTCCTTCTGTTTTTGGCTTGTTTCACTTAGCGTGTCTTCAAGGCGCTTCCATGAAGCAGCATGTGTCAGAACTTTCTTCCTTTCTAAGGCTGGAGGATATTCCATTTTACGTACATTCCTCGCTTGTTTATCCACTCATTCCCCAGTGAATACTTCGCCTGCTCCCATCTCTGGCTATTGAACACGGGTATGCAAATTCCATGCCTGTTTTTTCCCTACTCTGAAAGGGCAAGCTGGCAGCAGTGCCATGAGCCGCCCCAGGGTTGGGGTTGCCCTTGGGTGGCCCTGAGGGCCCTCGGGTGTAAACCAGCAGAGGCAATCCCCTGCGCTCCCACGTGCAGCCCTGCCCACACAGCTGCCAGCGTCACCTGGAGAGCTGTCAGCCTGCAGCTGCTTTTAAGTGTGCGCTTGGACTGAAAAGCACAAGCTCCTGCACGCCCCCTCTCCTCCCTTCCACGTGGATCTTGGTCTTGCCCCCAAACACATGCCCCCTCCCCTCGTATGAGGCAGAGCTACCTGCTGAAGTCCCCAAGGGCATACTCGTGGGCTTGGGGGGTGGCGAAGGGCAGTCCTAGCTTGGAATGGCCCCTCCTCCCTCCCTCTCGCCCCACTCCCACTGGCGTGCAGCCCCTCCCGCTCCCAGGGCCTCCCGGGTATCCCTCTGCTGCAGCCCTGCACTCCAGGGGTGGGCTTTTCTGTCTGGCTCTCCTAAGCAACTTAGGGTTCCCCAGGTCCAGGGCTGTAACTCCTATCAGATGCACAATAAATGCCTGTTGAGTGACTGAACAAACCAAAAATACTCAGCACCCCCAACATGTCCAAAATAATTAGCACCAAATCAACACCATATAAATTATAATCAACAGACTTTAACCAATATGATTTTCATATGGATGGCACCCTGTTAGCCTTTTCAATTATATTTTGAAAGAGCTAATATAACTACAGAAAGAGGAATCTGGTAAAGGAAACAGACCCTGGATTTCCAAACAGCTTTGGAAAAAACTGGCCTACGGCTGCACCATATGGAGCATGACGATTCTCCATGGGGGAGGACAAGCCCAAGGGGCCGAGTGCCCTCAGCGTATCTGGGTCCTGTTTGTTCCGTGGTTGCTCAAGTTTTCAGCCATATAAGAGGAGAGATTCAGGAAGTCTCCCAAAGAAGCCTGGCAATTTTTTTTTTAATTAAAAAAAACGAAAGATGCAGAACTGAAATGACCACTAAGCAAACATAGAATTATTAAGCATAGTCCCAGGAGAGGAGGGGAAATAATTTCCGCTGATAATGATCTTAAGATTAGCTTTATCAAGCGCATCAAGCACAAGGCAGTGAATGAATGATCTGGTTTCCGTTTCCGGCGTCCCCTCGTCCTAGTTAAGTCATTCGGAGCTGATTTCAACTCCTTGTTTGTTTTGCTAGAAAATGGGGGAAATGCCACCCTTCCTACTCCGTTCTGACCTTCAGCAGAGAAATCACATGCAAGACAGACACTGCAGGACACCCCAACCTCTGACAAGGAGCCGCCCTGAGAACTCCACGTGCCCCTGCGAATGGAGCCCTCTGAGCCACTCGCTGTCACAGGTGGAAGGGGGTCTGAGGGCGAGGAAGGAGCCCCACAATGTATTAGTTACTGAGAAAAGGACACTTAGAAAAATGGTGCATGCAGTTTGGCCTCTAATTTTTAAAAAATCTGCATCTATACATACACCTTAAAAATTATAACTGACAGAACCAACCCACCCATGTGTGTACATGTTCTACACTAAAATATTAACTGGTCAGCTCTGGGTGGTAAGTTTACGAACAAATTGAATTTCACTCTGCTTTTTCCAAATGTTTCATGCAAGTATTCCTTTTTATTATCAAAGAAAAAAATACATTGTTTTAAAAAATGATGCATTCAAATTATACATAGAGATATAAATATGTATATGCATATATGTATACTGTTATGGTATCCTGGGTAGGATTAAAAAATCAGTTGGCAACATTATTGAACATACTAGAAGGGCAAGAAACAGAATAAAAGGTTAATGAGATGGCTTCTTGTGAATGAGTAACTTCTTAGTTGCCTGCACACACACATACAAAATCCCTAGAATCACTTCTCTCCAACAGCCAGAAAATCACTCATTTTCCTTGAAATGTGAATTTTCGGGCATCGTGTTTGTTAAAGGAATCACTGCATTCAAACCAGCCCTCCCTCCCGCCTTGTAACTCGCCCCTGTATGAGAGATTGAGAGATTGCTTCCAGACAGAGGAGGAAAGGCTTTAGCAGTATCATTCACAAAAGCCGAGAGGAAGAACCAAGTATCTGTCAAAGGATGAAACAATAAGCAAAATGTGGTGTGTACATACAATGGAACATCACTCAGCCTCAGACAGGAAAGGAATTCTGACACGTGCCACAGTATGGAGGACGTCATACTAAGTGAAATAAGCCAGTCACAAGGACAAATACTGTCTGATCCACTTATTTGAGGTACCTACAGTAGTCAAATTCACACGATAGAAAGTAGAATGGGGGTTACCAGGGGTTGGGGGTGGGGGCAATAGGGAGCTGTTTAATGGGTATAGAGTCTCAGTTTCATAAGATGAAGAGTTATGGAGATTGGTTGCAGAACAAAATGAATATACTTAACGTTACTGAAATGCACACTTAAAAATGGCTAAAAGATGATAAACTTTGATGTTTTACCCCAAAGATTTTTTAAAAATTATATAGCAAATATGGGTATGCATGGTCAAACAGAGTACAAAATGGACACTAGAGATTCAGAAAGCGGGGAGGGAGGGAGAAGGCTGAGGGATGAAAAATTACCTATTGGGTACAACGTACACTATTCAGGTGACCAGTACACTAAAAGCCCAGACTTCACCACTATTCAATTTGTCCATGTAACAAAAAACCATTTATGTCCCCTAAATCTACTGAAATAAATTATCTAGCAAAAGGAAAAAAAGCATTAGCATGGCATTGGTTTGCACTCTCTGCTCAGTTTGATTTGCAGATGCATGAAGGAATTTCTGGCACACGGAAACCCCTTTTCCTCACATTAGACCTTTCGAGTGGGAGCCTGGCCTTTGGTTAAACCTAACATGAGGAAAGAATCTGATTGCTGTTTGCGCAGCTGGCAATGTGTGCCCAGATGCCTGCCTCTGTGCCTAGGCACTGCCCAGCACCGGGGGCTGGAGGGGGTCCCTGGGAGGATGCCATCAGGGCCAGGTGTGCACTGGCTGCTGGTCCTATGACGATGGGCGCTGGCCAACATCGACCTGAAATAGAGACCAGCCAAGAGCAACACACTTGCATGGGATGGCTACACCCTGCAGGCTACGGAGAGCTACTGGATCCTAACTTGCAAAGTGAAATTAACCACCGATGCCGTATCTGGGTGAATCTGGATAAAAGAGCCTTTAGATACTTCAGGGGAAAGTGGTATTTCTGACTACATTAAGTTTTTGAAAGAATTCCACTTCCTTCCAAAGGAGTGTGATGAAAGACCACCACGGGGGCCACGGAGCCCCAAAGCTTACGTGGCGCAGTGGTTAGGAACCTGACCCTGGAACCAGCATAACTCTTTAGTCCTGGGATTTTAGATGACCTCAGTAATTTCCTTGTGCCTCAGTTTCGCCATCAGGGAAACACGACCTATCTTAAAGGACTCTTATATAATAGATTACATGTTAATATTTTTTAAGCTCTTGCTTTTAAAACTTGGTAAAGAAAACAAATCCTAATGAATGTAAGTATTTATACAGCAAAAAGCAGTTGGGAAAGACATGCTCCTCCGTGCAGGGAAGGACCCTTCCCTCCTCCCAATAACCGTAACCTGCTTCCTGGTGTTAAATGACCACACAGTGAAGCAGTGTGATGTCACTACAAATCCACGCTCACCAGTTAAGAACAGGCACTCCTCACTGCCCACAGCCTGTGTTTCTCCATCCACTCCCGCTCCGTACTCCCGAAATGCTACCTTGTGCGTTCTTTTTCCTCTTCGAACCCTCTCCCAGCCCCTCCTGCATCCTCTCTCTGCAGCCCAGGCTTCCCTGCCAGGACCTGCCTGGTTCTGCTCCCGCATCTTGGCCGCCCTGTCCCCGTTTTTGCCGCTGGCTGCTCCTCTTCTCCACCTCTCCTCACAGAAGACCCTCTGAGGTCTGGACTTTTTGTCTCCTTACACCCCCTACCACCATGATTTCATCTTCACCTTTGGCCGTGAACATCATCTAAATACATACTGATGACATCCAAACCTGTTCCTCTAACTCTCCTCCCCTTGCTTTGAAGCTCCAGGCTCCTGAATATCCAAGTCCCTTTTTAAAATTTCCTTGTGGCGTCTTCACAGGTGGCTCAAACTTCGTGTGCCAAATTCAATTTCTTCCTCCTCCCCCATTAAGCCAGCCCCACTCACGTCACCCCAGTTCTGTGGTACCAGTGATCTCCAAGAAGCCAAGCCAAATTCAGCAGAGTGTTCGTTTTGTTTTTTAGAGACAGGGTCTTGCTCTGTCACCAAGGCTAGAGTGCAGTGCATCATTACAGCCTCACACTCCTGGGCTCCAGTCATCCTCCCGCCTCAGCCTCCCAAATAGCTGGGACTACAGCGTGCACCACCACGGCTGGCACCCCGGAGTTACTTTCGACGCCCCCTCCCCAACACATCCACCTTCAGTCCCTCACCAAGCACTGTCCTGTTTCTGAAATAGACCTTGAACGCTCCATGTGCCTGACCACCCCCGCCTGACCCGCGCCGCCCTCTCTCTCACCTGGTTTCCTGATCCGCCAGCGTGAGCCAACTCCATCTTGTGGCTCCGTGCTTCGATCCACTGTTTTCCCACTGCACTGAATATGAGCCCTGTGACGAAGTCCACAGGCCACGACCAGCCTTGCCGCCCTCGCCCCTGCTTACCCTCCTCAGCCTCACTGGTTTCTTCCCCAAAGGGGCTCCTTTTTTGCCACATGGTCTTGGAATATGTCATCATTACCTCTGCCTGAATCCTTTCCCACCTACTCCTCACTTGCTGGTGGCATCTCCTTTGGTGGCCTAAGACACTTCCTCCATGAAGCCTTCCTTGACTCCACCGGATGGAAGCAGTTCTCCCCTCCTCTGCTGTTCTCTTTCACAGTGCACGTTCTTTTCTCCCAGGGAACTTAACACAATTTATACCCATATTTTTATTTGTTTCTTTGTCTCCTGTCAGGACTGTAAGTTCCCTGAGGGTGGAAACCAAGGATATTTTGCTCAACCTTCTATGCCCAGCCATGGCACATGGCATATGCTCAATAAACCTCTCCCAAACAATGAACTGAATGAAAAACGACGTCAGGTACGGGCCTCCTTTTAACCGCCTAAGTTTATGGAAGGACATCAGGACATCAAGCAGCCAGCTGTCTAAGCTAACAGTGTCTTGCTTAAAAAGAATGCAACATTTTATTCTCTATTACAAAAATTTTCTTATAAAGGATTTCTTGCAGTTTTCTTGGTACTTTAAAAATGTGGTTCTTTTTTGCCTTAAGTGAAAAATAATACAAAAACATAAGCAAAGCATGATACCATTTTAAAAAGAAGCACACGCATGCACAGATACACATATATGTCAGTCCCAAACTCCACGAGAGCAGAGCTGGTGTTCATCTCACGGGCTAGCCCCATGCCTGCCGCACAGTACATAGTTCAAGAAACATGGGATGGATGGATGGAAGACAGAGCCCGCCCTAGGAGTAAGTGTACGAGAATTTAGCAGCAATGTGATTAGAGATGATTATACTTAGCGTTTTTTAATTGTCACTCCCTTTGAACACAACTGTAATTTACATACCACTTTTCTGGAAGACAGCACCCTGCACAACAGTAGTACTTTAGGAGAAAATATGACGGCAACACGATAGATAAAGCGAGTCGTTTTTTTACATTTTTGAAGTGAGACTTTTATCACAGTCTGCAGGCCAGTTTCTATTTAGAAGGGGACTTTGCTAACAAGGGAGTCTCAGAATGAAGACGAGATAGGACATACGACCCCCTACAGAGCACATAGGTAACTGTATGGGCAGGATGACTAGGACCACCTTCCCCCACACCTGACCTTCTGCCGAAACAACCTCAGGCGATGGATGAGCTCAAAGTGCCTCCAGGAAGGGCCATCGGACCTACGGGCAGACCCCAAGACAGGTGCCGTTGGGTCTGTGTGCACCCCATGTGCTCGGCACCATACCTAGGGTAGAGGGTCTTGCAAAAGACAACTTTGCCTATGTCTTTTCCATTTCTAAATTCAAGACTCAGGTAATCCATCATCTACCACTACCTGAAAATCAAAACTCCTTTTTGAAAGTTGAGATAATTTTATTTTATTTAGGTAATTTCAAAGTAGCCACAGAAAAGAGTTACCTTATGATTCTCCAGAGATGAAAGAGTCCTACCATCATAACTATGTAATTTTCTAAGAAGTTTTTAAAAAAAGGAAGAAGAAAAATCTTTATCATTTTCTCTACATAAATTTTTTATCTTTAGAAGAAATGGGGGAATAAAAACCACAACCATAAATTCTTTTAAGACATAAAGACTCTGCAACAGCAGACTAATTTTAATCTTGCTAGGAGCAACAACCTTTTGTCTGTGCATGTGTGTTAATTATTTATTTTTAAGCTTAAACAGATGTCTTTTATAAGCTCACACAGTCGGGATCATCTGACTGGAATCTATTTAGCAGTGTATCTCGAACCGTCGTCTCAGTCAGAATAAACACAGATGCAGAAGAATGAATCGCTTGTTCACTGAAAAAAAGTACAAAAAAAAAAGCTAGGGTAAAGGATCTACTTAAAATGTGTCACAAACTACTTGCTTGTAAAGAAAGGTGGCCTTTTCTCTGGAGAAAATAGGAGTTTTCTAACAATAGCACTTCAGTAAGCTTATTAATGCAAGCGAGTGGGGCAAAGCAAAGTTTAATATCAGACAATAGGCCAAATGTGAACTTTGGGCTGCAAGTCTTTGTAAGAAAATAACAGAACGCCTCCCCTTGGCCTGGATGGCTGTAAGACCTTGTTTCTACTAAAGCAAACAGGAATTTCCTAAGATGCTCTCATAGGCTTTGCCCTATTTACTTGTTCCTAACTGAAGCATCCCCCCAAAGATTAATTTTGTGCTACTCAACTGTGAGATCAGGGTCAAATAACTCTACGCCCTTTTTAATTATCTCCTGCTGAAGACATGAGAGGCATCATCACAGCAGGTAGGTGTGGCTGGCTGCCTGAAGTCTGTTTAGAAAGGTGCACGTCTCATGGGTCCAGGGATGACTTCAGTTTAGGGCCCCCCATGAAATGTGGCTTCCCCCTCCCCACCCCGTGGGACGTGCGACTACTGTTTACTAACATCTTTACCAGGTGCTGCGTAGAAGGCGGGAAGGAAAACCGGCAGCTTTAAATATACTTTAGTAGCTGCAAAGACGGCGGGTTTGGGATGGCAAGGAAATTTGCTCTCTATGTGACTAATTATGTTCTGCTTTGTGACATCTTCTGTTACTTGAATTTTCACACGTTTGAGGCAGGGACTATTAAACCTGGCAGGTGCCCACTAATATCTGCTCATCTGATTAGCTGTCCACTCATCAAAAATGACACAGCCTTGACAAAGGTCTGCTTAATCTGCTCACTGCTGACAGTTAAACTGGAAAAATAAAGCTCTAAACCAGATTTTCCAGGCCTGAACTATGTAACCCAAATAGATCAAAAGGACTGGAAAATTGCAAAATCCCTTCTTGGCTCTGCACCATGCAATGACAACCATACTACACCCTTTCCCTAATTTATGTAGAATCATCACGGATGGGCCCAACACGCAATCCCTGAGCACCTATCACTAAATGATAATCACAGCTCTGGCTCACAGAAGGCCTACAGGGTGCCTGGCATGGATCTAAGCACTAAATATGAATTAATTCACTGTTTCACACTGGGCCCACATGTTAGGTGTTATTACTATTTTTATTTTACAAATAAGGAAACCACGGATCAGAAAGGTTCTTACTATATTTATAAATTGCCCAAAGTCCCCCGGGGAGGGAAATAGCAAAGCCAGGATTCAAACCTATGAAGTACGGCTTGAGGATTTATGCTGTTAATCACAATGTCATGCTGCTTTTCATCTAATTAAACCATAAAAAAATTATCAGGAAAAGGGTAACTTGTTAAACAGTATTGAAATATGATGTCAGCATTTAAATTCTATCATTCGAGGCACTCATCCTATTGGTATCTTGCACCCCTGCTGCCCGCACAGCATGGCGGGAAGGAAAAGGCATTCAGTTCAGAGCCTGGAAGTCAGATCCCACTTTCTTCCTGCTGTGGCCCCGGGTCACGTCAGCTCTCTGATTCTTGGCTTCCTCCTCAATAAAGGGAATACGGTAAGGCCGGTCCTTCCCACTTCAAGGGTATTACAAGGAATAAATGAGACGGGCTGAGGCAGGCCCTCCTAGAAGACAGAACAGACTCTTTCCAGGACTCACCCATCTAGGGAAGCCCCCAGCACACAGCAAGCATCTTAATACAAACCCGGATATAGTACAGTGGAGCCTCATTATTCCCGGATTCCATACTTGCAAATTCACCTACTTGCTACAATTTACTCATAACCCCAAAATCAACGCACACGGCCCTTTCACGGTCATTCACGGACATGTGCACATACACAGTGGCAAAAAAATCTGAGTCACCCAACATATGGATTCCCAGCAGAGGTGAACCAGGAGACCCTCTGCCTTTCAGCTCATACTTGGTGTCCTTTTCTTGAAACTTTTAGTGCCACATTTTTTGCATTTTTGTTGTTGATTTTCCTGTTTTCAATGGCCCCAAGCATGGCGCTGAAATGCTGTCTGGTGTTCCTCAGCAGGAGGCGGCTGCCATGTGCCTTATGAGAAAATGTGTTCGAAAAGCTTTGTTCAGGCACGAGTTACAGTGTTGCTGTTTGTGAGTTCAGTGATGAACAGTATGCATTAAATAAGGTGTCTTTAAAAAGAAACACACACAGAACAAGGTTACGTACTGACCGGACCAGGAAAATGTCTCCAGAGGCTTGCAGGAACCTCACGCTGTATGTCTCCCAGGAGCCGTGGCTCAGTATTCTCCAATTCAGTGATTGCAGCAACTTCACGAACTACTGCGAGTAGTGAGAACTGACTATATTAGCTGAAAATTTTATAGCAGAAATCCACTCCCTCAGAGTCGAGGCTGCTAGCATAGACTGATGTCCACAGTCCTGGCTCTAAAGAGGAAACAGTCTTGGAACCCGCTGTGTCGCTGGGTTTCTGGGTCTCTTTTTACAGCTGAGAAGCCTTTGGCCCAGAGAGCAGAGATGAGAGCTCTCGCCCTTTCCTTTCAATGATCCTGGGGCTCAGAAGGGTGTGGCAGCCTCACACCTCTCTCGGCCTCTAAGGTTGGGGTTCCTTCTCATCCACGTGACAGTCTACGGCCAGGCAGCTGTAGGAAATACTGAGTCCTGCCTCGGGGTCAAGAGGCGGTTGGCAGACCCTCCAGGGAGCCCCTCTCTATGCTAGATGGCCTCCTTCCATTCATACCACCCTCCAAGCACCCCGCCGGCTCACATCGGGATTGACATTTCTCTTCCAAGCTGGGCCTCAGAGAGCGATTCTCACCCAAGTCTGACAGCATCCAAGGGTCTGAGCCAGAATACAGATTCAGCTCTCCCTGTCATCCAGGTGACCCTCTGACAACTTACGCAGGAAAATCAACATATATTCTTGCACAGCAGCACCTCTTAGAAAGCATTCAAGGGCCCAGGCAGAGGTGTCAGACCATTCAAAACTCATTTTATGAGTCATTCACAAATGCCAGCAAGTAAAACGACCTGTAGGATAAGGAAACACTGTTGAGATCAAATCTAAGACTCAAAATGAACAGCCACTTGTTTAAACCATTCAGGAAAAAGTGCACCACCACCCATGATCCTGAGATCCTGCCACATGGCGACCACAAGCCACCACAGCCCCGGACAGAGATACTCCTGTGTTTCTCCTCAGCCCTGAGGTTGAAGGAAAATGGAAATGTAGCTACCAGCTCTGGACACGGCTACGCAAGGCTGAACTAACTCCCAGTATGAGCGGGAGATGCCAACGTTAATAAAATGTCACTTCGATTACTTTTGCCAGGGTTATAAAAAGAAACAGGAGACTTCCTCCCTTGGGCATCTTCTGTTAATTGCCATTTATAAAAGTTCTGTTTTCTGGGTCTGTAATATGCATTATTTTCCCTTTGAAAACAAAAAGAAACTCCTAAAATATCAATCAGCATTCCAAATGGCAAAGTGATTCGTTTTCCAACTCACACTCTCGGATCAGCTTTGGAGTCTGTCTGAAATTCAGGCATCTGGTACCAATTTGTGACAATATAAAATCAAAGCTGAACTCCTATGTAAATATTTTGTTTTATCCCAGATTTCACCAGCCTGCACGTATCTTATTCATTTCCTTATATTTCAGTCTTGACTTTTATTTTCCTGGCTCCAAAAGAACTACAGTTATGCATAACGAAC
The DNA here is from genome assembly GCA_004363605.1 of Indri indri. Classification (NCBI taxonomy): domain Eukaryota; kingdom Metazoa; phylum Chordata; class Mammalia; order Primates; family Indriidae; genus Indri; species Indri indri. The sequence continues at coordinate 43,285 of RJWJ010000115.1, read as the reverse complement.
ACTGCACCTCTTATAATAAGCTCTAAAGGCAAAATTCTTTCCAGTTCTGTGAAATACTGCTCACAGGATCACTGCATTGAAATACATTGTTCCCATCGCTTCCAATCCACCAGACCCCCGATCATTCACTTATATTTGCAACAAAAGGGTCAAATAAAAAAGTCCGGTTTAGTCACTCTGCATACACATAGCAGCTTCGCACCAACAGGGGCTGGATGGGTAAACGACACGAACATCAGCGTATGTTCTTCATGAAAGTGCCCAACAGGGCAGGTGTCAAGAAACACCACCTGGATCCTAAAACAGAACTCATTTTGCTCAAGAAGGTCACAAAACTTGTTTGGGTTAAAAATGTTACATGTGTCAAAAGGCAATAGCGCAGAGTGCGAACAGCAAGAGCTTCACAGTTAGAGGCGCTCCCCACTCTGCCAGCCCCATGCGACTTGGCAAGAAAAGTCACCTCTCTAAAGTTCAAATCCCTTGTTTACATGGTGGTGGATATCAGCTTCTACAAAATCTGTGAAGCACCAGCAGGATATCTGGGATATAATAATCACATCAGATTCTATCAAGAACTGTGTCCCAGGTACTGTGATAAGTGCTTTACAGAGATCATCGATTTGTTCTTTGCAGCCACAGTACGCGGTATCTGGTTATCAAATATTATCTCCCACTCTTTGCAGATGATAACTGAGGCTCAAGGAGATAGGGACTTGCTGAAAGCTACACGCCCAGGACAGGGCAGATCTGGGATGTGAAGCGACTTCTACAGGGCTAGGTAGCTCATAAAGTGAGTGTTCAACAAGCACATAATTATTACAAAAAAGCTACCAATAAAACAGGAGAAAGACGCAGTTGCTGCTGTAGTACTGAGACCACACCCGGCCTTACTTTGACACACAGCAAGTACGGATCGCTGGCACGATGGGCACTTGTTTAGTTACCACAGCACGTGATTGTGCGGTTTCCAGAAGGCATCTTTTTTTTCTTGGAGAACAGATCAGATTTTCTTTGCATCCCAGGTTGCTCAGACTTCAGCACTTGGTAATTAGGTGCAAATATGTTAAAGCTTAACTAGGAATGTTTGAAAAAATCTAATGATCTTGCTGAAATGAATGAAATCAGATTTGGATGTTTTTGTGTTTTTTTTGAAATTGTTATGTTCAACATTTACCTTACAAGGTTAACATTAAAAATTTTAGGCCAAATTAGTTGGCAGTGAGTACAGAACTTAGGATGATCTCTAAGCATAAGCACTTTCCACTTTGGGAGGAAGAGAAAATTCTCCATACGCATATCTTCCTATGACCCTATGGATATATTACCTCGAGCTATTAGGAAAGTAAAGGCAGGAGATTGGGAGGAGAAGACAAGAAGAGACGGGGCTTCTTCGCTTGCACAATTTTGCTTCCAGGTAGCATTTTTGAAACTCCTAACATTGGACCACGCCACACCCTCATCCTGTCTCAGAGATGCCACGGCCATGGCCACCCAATCAGTCCACAGCCGAAACCCTGGGGTCTCCTGGATACCCACCTCTCTCGGCCTGTTCCACATCCAATCTATCTCCAAACCTGTTCCACTGCACCCTAAATCTCAGTCAAGTCCACTCCTCCCCACCCCATCACTACCACTGTAGCCCAAGTGGCCACCATGTCCTGCCTGGACCACAACAAGTGACTCCCTCTTGTTTCTGCACACCAGTTTGCTGCTCCTGTCTGCCACAGTCCTCGTCAGCTACTGGATGCCTGTTCATCCTGTGACCTTACATCAGCAGTCACTTCCTCAACCAGCCGTCCCCACCGCTATGGGGTCAAACCTACCACGGCACTTATTGCAGGGCAATACGATCAAGGCTGTCCCCTTTGTAATGTATCCCCCGCCTGCAGTCTTCCACTTGTCAGGCAATTATTCAAGAATCTCTCTCCAGTTAGACTTAAGCTTCACGATGGCAGGGACCATCCAAGTCGCCTATAAGTTCTAGAGGTTCTGTCTCCAAAATGCACCAAGTCCAACAACCCCTCCCCATCTCCAGCCCGGGCCACTGTGTCTCTCAGCAGGACGCCGTCAGCTGGAAGCAACAAGCTCCCACATCCAGCATAGGCCAGAGCACACTGCTCCCCGCAGCTTCTAATAAAATGAGAGCTCTTGGCATCATGTGGCCCCTGCCCAACTCTCGGGTCTGCCTCCTCCGCTCCCTGAGTTCATAGTGCTCCTGCCGCCCGGGCCTTCTTTCTCTTCCTTAAACAGACCAAACTCACTGACATCTCAGGGCCCTAGAACACAACTTCCAAGGCCTGAAACCTGCACCCCATCTTTAGGTGGCTGCTTTCCCATCTTCCTCTGAGAGACCTTTCTCGGCCACCGTATCTAACAGATGTTCACAGACCCCAATGGTGGCAGAGGCCCCACCTCTCTGGTGCACTGCTGAATCCCCAGTGCCTGGCACAGGGCAGAAGTCTGTCAACGAATGTGTTTGAATACTTGAAAAACCTGCCAGAACCTTAAAATAGAGGCAGATATAAAATACTTTAGGACACAGACGAGGCAACAGATACACCAGACACAAGGCCGGGAAAGCTAATGCGGAAGGGACTCGCCAGAGTCTAGAAGTTCACCAGAGATGTAGTGTGGCCACGGCGGGGACAGAAAAGGGGTGAAGAACCTAATAGTGGTCACGTGGAGCTTCAAATCTGAATTACTTGGGCTGTAAGCGGAGCCCCGTGCCACAGGGTAACTTCCACTGATCTGTGCCAGAATAAATGCTTGGAAGTAAAATAAAAATATGTCATGCGGCACTAGACACCGTTCACATCTTTCAGAAGGTCCAGTAAAGCTCGAGACACATGAGGCTTTGTCTACGGTGGCTGTCCCCAAACTCGCATGGGCATCACACACACACCGAGAGCTTGCGGAAGCCCAGATTCCGGCCCCACCCCAGGGCTTCCCGTTCAGGAGAGCTGAGGCGAGGTCTGGGGAGGACTGCACGTCTAAGGAGCTCCTGGGTGCTGTGGGTCCGGGGAGCACATTCTGAGAACTACTGGTCTACAGCTGGGCCAAGGAACTGAACAAAGATGGAAGTATCCAGAATAGAGTTTTCCCCCAGAATTCCACGGTGCTGCGGCCACCTACAGATCATTCCCCCAATCTGGGCTCTGCATCGGGACTTCTGTCCACTCCCACAGGCCAGGGAGGGGAGGCTGCTACCTCTCTGCAGAGCAGGCGGTCCCAGCTCTAACTCCGAGATGCTGCCGTGCATGTTTCCTGGGGCTGACGTAACCAACTACCACAAACCAGGTGGCTTAAAACGACAGAAATCTCCTCTCCCATGGTTCAGGAGGATGCAAGTCCAAAATCAGGGTGTTGGCAGAGTTGGTTCCTTCTGGAGACACGAGGCAGACCCTTCCTTGCTTTCTCTGTCCTCTGGTGTTGCGGCGATCCTTGGCATGCTTTTGCTGGCGACGCAGCACTCCAGTCCCTGCCTCGGTCTCCACGCGGTGCTCTCCTCTCTGTTCTGTTTGTTCGTGTGGCTTCTTATGAGGACACCAGTCACTGGATTTAGGGCCACCCCAATCTAGCATGACCTCATCTTAACTAGTTACATCCACAAAGACCTTATTTCCAAATAAGGTCACATTCTGAGGTTCCAGGTGGGTGTGAATTGGAGCGGTGGGCGTTACTCAACCCAGTAGAGGCCACATGAGCAAAAACAAGGTGCTGCAGGGGTGGGCGACCCAAAGGACGTGCATCAGGGGCTACAGGCAGTGATGCGCTGAGGGGCGTGCCCCAAATCCATGCATAGACTGAGCACCCCAGTGAAAAGCCAGTGTTACAGGTCAGCTTAAGTCTCGGGTCACTGCCTCTGCCTTTAGGCCCCACCCTTCCCAGAGGCTCCTACACCAGCTTTCTTGATCAGTCTCCTGCAGGGGGAAATCTCCAGGGGTCCATGAACCCCTTGAAACTCTAAAATTCAGTATATGTCAAAGTAGACAAACTCCCTAGAAGTACAAATGGTGGATGTGCACAGGTTCGTTTTCTGAAGAGACAACTAGGATGCCCAAAGGGTTAAGAGCAAAAAGCACTGCTGCAGATTCCTGCCTCCCTTCAATCTGCCTCCAGTTCTGAAAAATCCAGCTCTGCTCACAAGCCTCCCTCTTCCTCTGAAATAAAACTCGCCCTCCTTAACTGAGCATCCAGTGTGCTCTGCCATCATTCACCCACTGTGAAGTCACAGCTGACCTGTGGGCTCAGTTCTAAGGCCACCTCCAGACGGCCACCACTCCCAATGCATGACCAGTGGCCTCCGACCCCTTCTGCTACCCGGAAGCCCAGCTGCTGTGCGCTGTAGTTCTCTTCTGGAGTGGGCACTGGGCCCCATCAATCTGCAAATAGCCAAGCCACCCCTGCCTGGCATGCAGATGCTTGTGCAGAGTTCATACTGATGTCCCTGCTGACCCAATGCCTAACAGGCTACACCAGGAGGCCTCGGCAAAGCCTCACCCCCGTTTAACCAGGGGTTCAGAGACAGCAGGTGGGGGCCACATGCAGAGGGGAAACGGAGGTGAACGGTGAGGCCAAGTCCCCAGAGCAGCATACAACTCTGACTCCACATGTCGCAACTGCCACACTGGCCCCGGGGGTCCCCTGAGGAGCCCTCACACTTGAGAGGGTATGCTGCTTAGAAATGGATGCCAAGCAGGCAGCACAAGACCACAGAAGGCCACGACTCTGCAAAGGGAACACATCTTCCCAAACTGTCTCCCCACGTGTGTCCCACGGGAGCGGCAGGGACCCTCCAGGCAGGGCAGCGCCTTCGTGGGCCTGCACGTGGACAAGACTGGTTGTCGCCCGTCTCCTCAGGGCCTCGCTGCTGTAAAGGTGCAATGATGAACGTGAATTCACCCTGCCTTGCTTTACTTTGGCAACGGGAATTGTCAAGACTCCAGTGTAAGCTGGGGCGATGCAGCCCCTAACAGAGGCGGGTACTGTTTTCCTTTGCTGCTCCAATTTTACTACTACTTATAAAACTAAAACAATGCAGCAACTTCTCTGTTCACGATACCATAGTATCAGCTCCCCTGGATCTTAGACCTTGTCCGACGTCTCAACTGCTTTTTATGTAGGGTGGGGTACCGTGCAACTGTGAATGGAAATAAAATCTACAGTTTCACTGCCCAATCACTAAGAGCCAAAACCCTGCTAGGTGTTCAATGTTGCCTTCTGCATTCCCATTTTAATTCTTGCAACACACCAAAAAGAAAGGACTCCTTATCCCCATTCTACAGATAAGGACACTGAGGCTCAGAAGTTAGGTGAGCTGCCTAAAAGGTGCCACCGAGTGGCAGAGCCATGGGACTCCAAAGCTGATTCTTCCTCTCTTGCACCTGCCCACCCATTCTGCAGAGACAGAGGACTTGCGGCAGGGTGTGGGAGCGAGGAAGAGCTCACTCCCAGGGGAGGCACGGACACCAAACTATTATCTGGAGAGAGCTGTCATTTTTGGGAAAATTTTCCATGACTAAGCCCCTAACCAGGGTTCTGTTGGCCTGCCCCAGAGGTTATCACATGAAAAATCAGCATCCTTGCCTGACGAGAAGGCACTGGGCCGGCCAAAACCATAGCACAATATTTCTCTGTGCTTTAACATGCTGACCTCAACTGACTCCAGCCCCTAAGTCTGAAATGAATGAGGCCCTCGCATTTTTGTTCTTTCGAGGTTGACACATAACAAGTGGAAGATCTGGGGCAGGAAGGAGAATAAAATTTTACAGCACTTAACAGGATTCTTTCTTAAGTTTTTCTTAAATGATACAGTTATGGTAGAGTGTTTGTTTTAAAACTCTCAACTTCGAATGAGAAAACACAGATTTAAAAATTCCAGCTCTACCTCATACGGCAACTTTCAAATCCACAAAAACGGCCCCCACATTGCCCTTTTGAAATGACTTGATAAAAATATATATACAAAAGCACTTTGTAAAATGTAAAGCACCACACAAATAAATACAATGTATATTATCAGTTGTTAGTTTCGTGATGGATAAATTAAAATATCACAATTCCCTTAGACATTTGTAATCTCATCTTCTTCACCATTCATCTTCCAAAAGCAAACTTTATTCAAGTCAGTAAAACATAACAGTTCATCAGGAACCACCTTTCAACATCTTGTCCCCCTCACAGGCCAACTTTTGTCCTGAAGCAAATAACTTTTTAGACTTTGCCTGTCTTCTTGTTCCTCACATCCTTCCTGAAACTATCCGAGTAGACATTTTGTTTTATAAATAATTGGATCGAGGAGCAAAGTGCTATAAAAGCAATGTGCCAAGCATATAAAAATCTTTGGCATTCTCGAATATTTTACTAATCTCTTGTTGAATGATTTTTCTTCTATTTATCATGAAACTTAACTTAGATTTAAGTATATCCTGTGCTTTTAATCAGGAACAAGATTGGGTCCGGTCCTGTACACACCATTACAAATCGTAGCATCTGCCTGTTCTGTTTTACAAGCTTTTGTCTTGTGACGAATGTGCAGCAATAATCCAAACCACATTAATGGTAACCTTGTTAAATATAAACTGGTGCGCAATTATCCAAACTACTAAGACAAACAAAGGGGGGAAAACCCCAGGAAACCCTGATTGAGTATATGTTCTTGGAGGCTTTTAAAAACCAAACAAAAATAAAAATACAACATTACACAGTTTGTAAAACAAAGTAATAGCTAATGATTTTATGATTCCTACACATAATACTGAATGGTCTGTTTGAACCCCAGTGTGTGTGAAAAATTTGGTTTTTAAGTTGTACACAGGATGAAATTTGAGGATAGATATTTTTTTGAGGTGGAAAAAAATGGGTGGTGGTAACCCTGGGGAAAACTCACATCATCATGTTAAACAGCAAATTCTTATACAAACTGATGGTTTTCAACATGCTTTCTTCAATAGCAACATGTCGCACGGCCCCCAAAGGGGAGAACAGAACACAAAGATGTGTGCGCAGCCTCTGGTGTGCACACTAATAAGCCAGCTCTCTGGAAGAGGGGGAAAAAATCCTGACTTGTAACTTGGCCCATTCCTGTGGTGTAAATACTCCCATTGTGACCAATTTCCGGTCACCAACCAGCTCACAGATTCCTCAACTGTCTCTACTGAGTCCAAAGGAGCCAGTACAGCATGCTAGTGGATCTAGCAGAAATCCAGCTTAGAAGCCAGAAAAACCAGGGTTCCATTCTAGCTCTAGATTCCAGCTATGTGTCTTTAGACAAGTTTTCTTAATGGTCCAGCCTCAGTCTCCTCAGCTCTAGAATGGACGTAATCCCCGTTTCGCAGAATTGCCACGCGTGTATTAATAAAATGAAACGGTGCGTGCAGAGCACATAGCACCTGAGAGGGGCTCCGATCTCCATACATGCTACCCCGCTCCCAGGGAGGAGAAACAGGCGCAGGCGGGTGGTGCGACCTATGCAACCTGTCTCACCTCAGCCCCATGACAGGGACTGAAACATTCAGGTCGGGAGGCTCGTTCCGGCCGCAGACGTCAGAACTGAGGGTCAGGAGTGACTGCTGGGTGAAAACGAAAGACCTGGAAAGTTGGGGGTGGGGGAGCAGGTAGTTAGGGTCAGATTTCCCTACTAACATGGTCAGGGAACAGGGGCTTCGTTTGTGTCCCGTGCCCACTCTGCTCTACGTAGGGAGTTGGTCCATTTTGCTGAGAGCCAGCCCCAGGCCCATCCATCGCCAGGCCTCGACCACCAAGGAGGTGGCAGTGTCAGGCCAGGGCCGGCGCGCAGCCCCGAGGGGAAGGAAGAGGGTGGGCCAGGGGCGAGCATAGGGAGGGCTGCTCTGCGGAGTGATGGATCTGGAAGGAAGGGGCATCCTGTGGGAGGGCGGTGGGGACCCTGCCTGGGGAGAAGCGTGGGCGCCCTCTGTAAGGCCAGGACAGCTCGGCGGTGACACCCTGCTGAGGGTGAGCAGGCCGCAGGGGAGGCTGCAGTGGCAACCAGGGCCAGGCCAGCGGCTGCCCCACCTGAAATACAAGGATGTAGGACTGCCGGGATCACAGGTGGCTTTCAGAAATCGGTCACAATGGGAGCATTTACACCACAGGAGGTCCCTCTGGCAGCCCTGGGAGAAGCAGTTGACAGGGGTCCCAGCAGAAGTCAGGAGCCTCTCGGGCCATGACATCTTGCAGGGCATGAATGACGCAAGGACAGCGAGGGGCCAAGGGCCCCACGCACCTCCTGGGACAAGAGCACTGGCCTAGGGCCACACGACTTTTCTGTAACAAGCCAGGGAACAAACTGCTTAGGCTTCGTGGCCACGTGGTCTGTCACAACTACTGAATTCTGTCCTTGTAGCACGAAAGCAGCCAGAGGCAATACATATATGAGTGGGCGTGACTGTTTCCAAGAAAGTGTTATTTACAACAGCCTGGTGGCAGCTGGGTGACGGCTGAGAATATAGAGGGTCCAATGAAGGAAACAGCCCGGGAAGGAGGCAGTTTATTATCCCCATCTCATGGATGAGAACTTGGTCAGAAGAGTGGCAGAGCTGCAGACACCATCCTTTGGGAGGCCAGGGCCTGTTCCTACTGCACCATTCTCTCAACAACACAAGACATGTAAAGTACCACATAAGAGGGACGGAGGCGATGGGGCTGTGGCTGAGAGGGGAAGCACAGGCGGCGGTGTGCAGGGTCTAATTACTGCAGTCACAGGAATCCCTGCTTATCCTGGTCTGTCCTCTGGGCCCACGTGTACAGAGGTCCTCCCTGAACAACAGAAAGGCAGAAACCTAAATGAGGAATCACAAGTGATCAGTGACCTTTGAGGCCACTTAGGTCAACTTCTGCCCAGTTTGGCCGAAGCCACTTTAACAAGCATTTATGAGCCCAACCCATGAACCACAGCTCAGTGGAGGGCGGTGGGTCAGAGAGCAGATTCTGAAGCTAGACCGCCTGGCTTCAAACCCAGCTCCCCCATGCAGGCTGAAGGACCCCAGGCAAGTTACTTAACCTCTCTGTGCTTCCCAATGGGGGTGATGATAGTAGTATAGACTCAGAGTTATAAGTGTAGACTCGATCCCCATGAAGTCCTTAGAATAATGCCTGCCACATGTTTGTAGATAAAAATACTGTGTCCAAGGCCCTGTGTGATCTCCCACGGGGCAAGTTATGAAGTGTTCCTGCTCCAGTGGGGGCTCAAACAATGTGCTCACCTCTGATCAAACCCTCACCACTGTACCAAAACACCCATTTACTTGTGTCACCCAACACCAACAGACACTACGTTTTCTATCTGTATGTCCGTATTACCCATGGCTATCATGGTGGCGACTCAAAATTGATATCATGTTCAATGTTTGTTGAATGAACAAATGATACAAGGCTTTAAGTCTCAATACAGAATTTCCTCTACCACATACCTGACAAATAACAAAGCCCCTGAGGTCACCCCTTGCCCACTCCGTGACCTTATACTCCTGCCCCTCCACGTTGTTCGGGGTCTGAATTCGGCATCTACAGAAGTACTCGCTGAACCTGCAGGCCCTTTAGCAACAGCGGTTACTACAGACCACGTCTTCGATACAAGCGGTGGTTTTGGCTGGGGGACTGACCGCCTCCCCAGGCACTGGCTTCCTGCCTGGATGGCCTCCTAAAGCCGTGTGATGTGCTACCTCTGCTGCCTGAAGGAGTACAGCAGGTGATTTTTAAAGTTCTTTACACTGAGGGAAGCCCATTCCTTCTTTCATTCGTGAACGTTTTACCCACAGAAGCCACCCAGAACAAACCCAACGCCGCTGTGTGTCTGATTCTAAGGTCAGATTATCCACACTTCCCCAAGCTAAACACGCTCCAGGCCTCAGCAGGGCGCACGACTGACACGCTGAGGATGCGAGACGTGGAAGAGGCAGCAGGCTCATCTGTCCCAACTCTTGAATTATCCAGGCGTCCCAAGTCCCAGCCTGACCTCCCTTATTCCACATCAACTCACATCACCTGCCATTCCCTCCCGTTCTGCTCTCAGGGCTGCCTGCTCTTGGCCTTCTCCCACCAACAACTATCTTTACGACGAGTGAAAAAAGTCCAGGCACTCGGAGCTTCCCGGACAGCTGCTGAGCTTGGCCCGGAGCCACGCAGTGGCTCCCCACCCTTCGCAGACAGCAAAAGGTCATACTCGAACTCGCTGCCCTCCCTGGGCACTTGCCAGTGTGAGCAGGCTTCTGACTGCCTTCACCTTCTGGGCTCGCCCACGCTACAGGCTGCAAGAAGGGCGACAGGTGGGCCTCGGGCTGCCCGGCCATCAGCAGGGCCCGGCCACACCTGGGCTGCAGCTCTGCCTTTCATAACTCAGGTTGCTGGGAAAATGGCTCAGTGATAACTTGTGTTTGCTTACTGCTGAGATCAAAGTGCTTCCTGGACTTCTCAAATCCAGAAGAGTGACTTGCCTGAAGTCACAAAGCAGGTGGTGACAAAGTTAGGAAGGACACCCATCTCCTCTCTTACTCTGGTTCTCAATGCATGCTTGGCTCACATGTTCCTTTTCAATAAAGACACTGAGATTACAGGTGCAGCTTAAGCCCAGTTTTCCCACCGAGAGGGGTAATGCGGAGGGGGAGGGGCGGGCAGAAGCTCCAGGGTGAGCGTGAGCCTGAGCTCTGCCACGAATGGCTGAATGACCTTGGGCAGGTTACTTAACATCTCTGAGCCCTGGTTCCCTCAGTCTTACAAGAGGAACAAATTACAGTACGGGGAAAAACCACCTCTTCAAAGTGTGGTCCATCTGTTTCCCAGGGAGCTGGTCAGAAATACAGAATCTGGCTTGAAAGAGATCCTAACGTGATTCTAAACGCATTCACATTTGAGAAGCCCAGATACAAAGCATTTAGCACAAGCCCATGCTTAGTCCTCAATAATAAATGTAACAGCAATTAGCACTTGAAAGGGCCTAAAACACAGGCCAAGGCTCTCAGGAGGAAACAGGCCGAGGAGGCTGATTAACCTGGCCAGGGTCAGACAATGTCACGCTGGCACCAGCATCCAAACCCAAGACTTAGGGCTGTTCTGCACCACGAGCCCTCCTCAACTCTCCACAAGGCATGACGCTAACTCGGGTGTTCTAAGAGGCAAAACCCTAATGTTATTTTAAAATAACACCCTGGCCACCTTGCACCCCTTCTGTGAGCACACGGGTTCACCTGGGCTCCACTCCACATACTCCTGGGTGGCAGTCTGCCAGTCAGATGCTCCGAGAAGTGGAGATTGAGGGCTGGGGCCAGCTGTTGCCTGAGATGAAGTTTTGAAAGTAAAAGGAAGCCTTAAAAGCACACCTTATAAATTTACACTCCCTTTCACCTAGTAACACCTTCCTGATGCCAGCGGAGAAACACGATAGGGTGTGAAGCTCAAAGGCATCCTTTTGGCTTCCCTCCTCTGACACCTGAGAGCAAACTGCCCACATGTTGGTTTCCCAGTACTCGAGTCCCGTAGGTAAGGCTGGGAGGATCCCCAGGCCACATCCGGGCTTCCCCAGACACCCCAACAGAATGGAGACTGGGAAGTAGCAGCAAAGCTGGGGGCTCTGAACAAAGAAGCTACATTGTGGGCGGGGAGTCACTAGGGAGGAGAGTACGGAATCACATCAGTATGACCGGCCTGCTGAATCACGAACATTTACAGCCAACGGCTCAAAAACTATCTGTGGGCCTACTGTGTGCAAGGCAGAGTGATGTGGCAGAGTGGCAGAGCTTGGTCTGACCCTCATATGTGCCTCTCAGTAGCTGGGCCAGTCTGCAGCAGTTACTCAACCTCTCTGAGCCCAGGATCTCCTCGTCTGTGAGAGCATCTACACATCTACACACAGGGTGACTGTGAGGGTTAAGGGTGACAGATGTCAAGTCCAGCCCAGTGAACAGAGATGATATAATCACTGCATGGGGGGGAGGGGGGAGGAGGGGACGGGTATATGCATGCACAAAGAGTGCGATGCACACCATATGGGGGATGGACATGCTTGAAGCTCCGACTTCAGGGGGGGAGGGGAGGTAAGGGCAACATACGCAACCTAAACATCTGTACCCCCATAATATGCTGAAATAAAAAAAATTTAAAAAATCACTGCATCAACATGCATTTACTGATCACCCACTTATGTCAAGGCCTAGGTGCAGAAATTATCCTCCCTGTTGTATTTCAAAGTTTGGAAGTCCAAACTTGATGGAAGAAATCAAAAAGAAAGAATTTCAAGACTTCAGATCAGGAAATTCTAATTTTTACACCTCCATAACAAAACTAATAGATGAAATCTCAAATTCATAAAAAAGGCAGATTTCAGATTCACTACAGCACTGCTTCTCAAACTTCAATTTGTATATGAGCCACTTGAGGATCTTGTTAAAATGCAGATTTGGACTCCAGGAGTCTTCCTGTGGGACCAGAGAGTTTGCATTTTAAGTGCTCCCAGTGAAGCTCCAGAGCCCATACTTTGGAGCAGCAACAGTCTATGGAATTCCTCTAATAGCAAGAAATGAATCCAAGGAAAGTATAATTTGATATGAAAACAACATCCCAGGAGAACATCAGTGAAGTAGTGTGTATGGAACCACACAGGCTAGCAGGATTTTTTAAAGGGAGGCACACCAGGAAAGCTGGCCCTGAGCCCTGTTCAAATGAGTTTGTCTAAACCATACTTTTCTAGGCAGGTGAAGGTTGTCCTGTGATCATAAACACGGCACAGTGTAGGAAACACAGCCCAGGATACTTCAAGTTCACAGACATTCCACAGCCAAGCTAGCCTTTTTTTAAAAGGCCTTTCCTAAATCAGTTTTACCTATTTTTCCCATCTATACATCAAATTTGATGCTGTTTCTCTTCACACCTGTAACTTGTAAAAGCCTACTGAGTTGCCAGATATGGGTTATTCAGAAATAGTAAGATGAAAGTGACAGGTAAGGAAGCATCTCACAGTGACTGACTCATCTTACTGTGTGTACTGCATGGATCAATAAAACGTGTAGAAAGTTCATATTTATTATAGGATCAGAGATGCAGTTCTGGATAGTCTTTGGCTCAGAAATGCTAACACACAAGGTCCTCCACATCCCCTGAAATGAGCTTCTTGGACAAAGAGTGTGAAGGAATCTGACCTCCAGCTGCTGCTAGCACTGCGAACACATCTGTCCATCAGGAGACACGGGCCAGCCTTGCACACTGTCTTAGAATAACACATATGTTTATTACAATTCCTGTCATAACCCTCTTGACTGCTGGGCTTGGACTCAAGTCTAGAGTCACCATGAACCGGTGTGATGTGAAGCAGTTACACCGAACTGCCCAGAAACTGCTGAGAGTGCAGGATTGGCCCAGAAACAAGGGATTCCCCTCCCGGCACTCACCCACTAGTGGGAAGATGCGTGTTCCGACAAGAAATGCCAGAGCAGGGCTGTCACCTGTGCCCAGTGTCGCTAATTCATCCAGCAATCACCAGACTGCTTCTGACTCCACACCCGTGCCTGGGGGCCCATGTGCACTCGACTGCAATGCTACATGCCGAGCACGGTCATACTCTCACCCACTTGGGAAGAAGTACACTAAGAGCAAACTTCTGGCTGAGCCTGGCAGGTTCTTCCCCGCTTGTCCATGGGGAGAGCAAGTTTTCCAATAAGCCACCTTCTTACTTAGGCCAGAGCAAGCCTGAGCTGTCAGATGAGCATCACAGGATTGAGGCTGTAACAGAGAATGTGATTCCTTCCCTCTTGATGCCTGCAGCATCCAAGAAGAGGAAACTGAGACCCCAGGATGTTAAAAAACTGGGCAAAGTCTATGAAGTCTATGCTATCACTAACTTCACAGGAGGCCTAATTATTAACTAACAAGGGAGGACACACCCAGGGAACAGGTTTGCATTTCCCCACCTGCTCCTGACTGGTTCGGTTCTCCTGCCTTCCATTGCGCCCTGGAACATATGGCAACAAGTTCCAGGTATTTCCTTAACAATAAGCAAAACGTCCAGTATTTCATGTTTTGCCAAGATGCCCAATACCTGCAGATAACTTAAAATAACAAGTACAACAAGCTTCCAACTAAGTAAATGCATCTTGGAATGGGGGGGGGGGATCCTCAAGCCCTATTTCCTCCCCATCCCCCCACTCGCTAGGCCTAGTTCGATAGAACTTAAGGACTTTGCACTTCTCAGGAAAGCAAAAGGAAAACGCCAAGTTTCCCCAGGCAGCAGGAATACTTAGAGAGCAGGCAGGAACTTCTGCGGAGGGTCACGCGTGTCTGCTACAAGTTTAGGCTCACGCGCGCCACTCAGCTGCCGGCCAGGCCACTGCTCCAGTCTGCGCCCGGCCGAGTCGCGCCCGGCGTGGGGAGAGTGCGCCTCCGGGTCTGGACCGGGTTTCAGGAAGTTCGTGATCTCCTCCTCCTGGTGCCAGGAGGTTTTGATGGCGCTTTATAGTGGGCTCCTGAAACTCCCAACTCCCGACCCACTGCACGAGCGTGCTGCTCTTGCTCTGCGAGTGCCAGGCTCGTGCACACACTTCCTGGGGACTCTCCCTCTTTTGCGTGCCCCAGTGGTTTGGAATTCCGGCCAGAAGAACAGGATCTGGCAGGTCGCGCGGGAAAAGTGGGAACCACTTGTGTCCCCCAGGCCAGAGACCGAGCAGGGAGGGACGCAGGGTTCGGTGCGCGTCGCATTCTGAATACTCACCGGGACCTCTGCAGCTGCTCGAAGGCGCTGGTGCTGCCGCCCTGGCCCGGCTGCTCCAGGGGGCAGTAGTTCTGCGAGGTCTGCCTGGAGAAGGCGATGGGCAGGATTCCCTGAGTGAACGAGTTGAGGCGGCCCCGACTGCCGCTCCCACTCCCGGGAGTCCCGGAGCCAAAGAAGGCGGCCGCCGGCACCTGCACGCTGGTAAAGGCATCGTCCTCCTCCAACTCCTCCTGCCCGGCGCCGCCGGGCCCGTCGGGCAGCTGTGGCTGCGCACAGGCAGCGAGGGGCGCCTGCCGGAACGGCTGCCACTGCTCCCCCGACGCCCCGCCCGCGCCCAAGGGGCTTGCGAATCCCCGCGCCGCGCCGGGGCCGGGCACGGTCGCGTGGCCGCCCGGGGCCAGGGGCGGCAGCAGCGAGGGCTGCGGGAGGCAAGGGCCGGACCCGGCGGCCAGCGGCGCGCCCGGCGCGGCGAGCGCGCTACAGCCGCCCCGCTCGGCGGCGAGCAGGCTGAGCCGAGTCCGCGCGCCCCAGGCGCTGCCGGCGCCGGGTTTGGCCGCGCCGCTCTCGTCGCCGCCGCCCCACTCCGCGTCCTGCGGCGGCGGCCGTCCGTCCAGCGAGATGTTGGTGAGGAAGGAGAGGGCAGCCTGGCGGCGCCGCGGGTCCACGCGCGGCTTCCGGGGGGGCTCGGGCGGCGGCTGGGCCGGCGCGGCGGCCGCGGGCTGGAGCTGCGGCGGCGGCGGCGGCTGCCGCAATCCGCTGGCGCCCGCGGCGTCGGTGCCGGCGCTGCTGCTGCTGCAGGCGGCCGTGGTGGCGGCCGCCGCCATTGTGTCCGTCTGCGGCGGTATTTCTGCGATGCCCCGGGAAGCGAGCGGCGCCCGAGTGCTAAGCGGCGGGCGCGAGCGGCGGCGACCCGGGCTGGGCAGGGCGCGGGGCGCGGGCGGCGTGCGCGGTGGCCCGGCCCCCCCGCGGGCGGGCCATGCTCGCCCCTCGGTGCTCGGGCGGGGGGCGCCGCCGCCCCGGCCCACGCGCGCGCCTCGCTCGCTCTCTGCTGCCGCCGGCTCGCTGGCTGCTCGCCCGCCGGCCGCTCGCCTGCTTGTTGGGTCTCGGGCTCCGGGGCCGGCGTCCGTATTTATAGGTGCGCGCGCCCCGCGCTCGCGCTCTGAAGCGCTCTTTGCAATAACACGGTATCACGTGTGGGGAATGAAACCTGGGAGGAAAACAAAGCCGCAGGCGGCGGCCGCAGAGGCAGGCGGCGGGCGGCGAGGGGCCGCAGGAGGAGGAGGAAGGAGAGCCGAGCGGGCGGCGGGGCGGAGGATCGGCCGGGGTGTCCGGCTCGTTCGAGCTGTCTGCTGGGAGAGTTGGTGACTCCCGGGGCGTGCAGAAGCCAGGTGCGGGAGGCGAGCACGTTGCCCCGGCGCACTCGCACCGGGAGTTGGGGGCGCGAGCAGGACCTGGTGGTGAGTTACTGCCTGGGGCTGTGCCCCCGGCAGAGTTTGCGGGTCTGCAGGACGACTTGGAGCGAAGCAGAGATTTGGACAACGAGCGAGTTAACTGGACCCCCCGTGTTGCTGTTGGGTCCCCAGAAATAAACAGGTCCTCATTAAAAGTTACACAGCCCCCACGTGGACAGTCCCGCCTTAGAGCTGTCGCTAACCATTAGAGCTGAGTCTCATTCGCAGGCCGAGGATGCAGCCCGAGATAAATGCACGCCCTGGGGTGCATAAGAGCCCAGGAGCTAGAACGTCTTCCTGTGGCCAGGCTAATTTACACATCCTCAGTCCGTGGTGCTGTCACGTTTCATCTCTCTTTTAGCAAAGGGTAACATAAATTTTTACTTTGACCCTGAAATATGCTATTTTCTATGAAGACTGGGGTGGGCTAAAAGGGCCTTACACTCTTTTCTCCTTGTCACCTTGCAAATGTTTTTCCCCGCATGAACTGGAACCAAATGGACAGTAACTATGTAGTTGATTTCAAACATTAGTTTGGCACCTACTGTGTCTTCTATAAACGTGGGTTCCTGCCCAAGGACTCGATGACCCTTCTAGAACAGCAGCAGCTCTGGATCTGGGAGGAGTGGCAGCCCTACCCCCAAGTGCAGGTCACAGCTGGGGGTGGGGTGGGGACGGAGGGCCTTCTCCACCAGCGATCTGAAAACTCGTGCGGGTGTCCTCAGGCGGTGTGGGTGACTTAACCAAATGCAGTAAGGAACAATTGTCACACAGAATTGAGCTCGGTGACACTTAAGAAACTTCCCTGCACTTTGCTGAGGGAGAAGCAATGTGTTTAAAAGATCAACGGATTAATTTAATTAAAGGTTTAAATTTAGCCCCGGAGCAAATGGGTAACTCTGCATTGAAATTCCACTCCATTTCAAGTTCAGGAAAGTAAATTGAGTAACGGAGAGCAAATACACCCTGTCCAGAGATGTGCAGCCAACCTGGAGAGTGAGATGGGGTGGGTTTCAGGTTACATTTGTTGGGGACATGATGGCACACGGCCCTCTACATGAACAATTGTTCGTATTTTGTGCTGTTTTCAGGTCTTTTGAAAAAGTGGAGCCTGGTATCTTTTTACAACGAAGTCAAAGCTTGGTGGCCAGCTCTGTGAAATTCCATCAGGATTTTAATTACTTTAACTAACTACCTTGACACTTTCAAGCCTCTTTTTTACAATTGACTTAATTTACATGACTGCTGGCTTGGTTGTGCCGGCAGGCAGTGTTAGGTGAATCCAACTCTGCTCCTGTAAAAGAAAAAACTGCTTTCTTTTATTATAAAAGTGATAAATGTTCATCACAGACATAAGATAAGCAAAGAGGAGCAAAAAAAAAAAAAGTGTCACTTAACAATCTCATCTCCTATGGAAATAACTTAAAATTTTGATTTCTGTCTTGTGTATATTTTTAGACAAAAGCAAAATCAGGCTGTTTGTATCTTGAGATTTTTGCCTGATGTGGTATGGTCATCTTTCCATTTGAAATATTCTTCTATGGGCTGGACGAGGTGGCTCACACGTGTAATCCTAGCACTCTGGGAGGCCGAGGCGGGCGGATCGTTCTGAGCTCAGGAGTTCGAGACCAGCCTGAGCAAGAGCGAGACCCCGTCTCTACCAAAAATAGAAAGAAATTAACTGGACAGCTAAAAATATATAGAAAAAATTAGCCGGGCATGGTGGTGCATGCCTGTAGTCCCAGCTACTCGGGAGGCTGAGGCAGAAGGATCGCTTGAGCAAAATATTCTTCTGTGGCATCATTTTAATGACTGCATAGTGTTCAATTTGATGGAGACACTGTTAATCTGTGCATTTAATAAGTTTGTTTTTTCCACTTTTGTTCTTAATATGGTGATGATGACATCCTTTTTTTTTCTAAATCTTGCTACCATCCAGTATTATTTTCTTAGAGTAAATAGACGCTGGGGCAAATGGTATGCCATGTTTTTAAGGCTTCTCATCCAGAAAGGTTGTTCCAAACTGCTTCCTCACAATCTTGCTGGGTATTAGAAATTTTCCACTTCCTGCAAAGTACAACTATGATACATCAATTTAAAAAATGCAAAAAACTTTTCCCTCAATATCCATTTCTTTGCTCATTTGATACAACTCTTGGCCTATTTTAAGTGTCACGTATGCACACTAATTTCAAATATTTATTAAAGCATCAAACACGAATCAATGTCTGTTTAATCTCCAAACGGCTTCTGTGATCCCTGTTACAGAGATCATGCGAGAGATGATTTATTGTTCACCTACTGTGTGCCAGCCACAGAATATTTCTAATCATTATGACCACCCTGTGGTGGTGGTGGGTAGGATGTTACCATCCATATTTTACAGATAAGTCTTAGCAAAATTAAATAATTTGCCCCAGGTCATTTACCTCGTTAAGTGGTTGGGCTGCTGGGCAAACCTCTCTGACTCCAAGACCCAGGCGTGTTCTTGCACCCTCTGCTGGTGAGGATGTTTAATGGGGGTCAGTCTCCAGATTTAATCTTATATTCTTACTTGACAGTAAACTATTAATATAATGGAAATGGTTCAAGCTTTGGAGTAAGAGGATCTGAGTTTCAAGAGCAAGTCACTTAACCTCTCTGAGCCAATTTCCTCTGTGGGTTATTGTGAGATAGAAATGAGAATGCGCGAGGAGCATTTTATATACCTTAAAGTGCTTTTTAAAATGTCAGTTGTTACTTACACCATCCTAATCTACATAGTCCCTGAGTTATTGCAAATTCATTTATTTTTCAGCTATTTATTCATCGATCAAGTATTCCTGAGCAACTTCTGTGTGTACAGTACCATCTTGTGACAAAGGGATAAAAAGAAGTATGGCCTTCAGCCCTAGTGCCTTTGGTAGTTAAAATAGTGGAAAACAAAAGCTCAGGACACATTTAAACAAAAATTCAAAGCCAATTCTGATTGTGTCAAATGTATAAATGCTAAAAGAATATGGAAGAGTAGCTTTTTAGTTGAAGTGAGGCCTATGGGGGAAGGCCCCAGGCAAGAGCCAAGATTTGAGCTGACCTAGGAGAGGAAGGAGGACGCTTCCAGAAGAGGAAGTTGTACATGCAGATTCCTCATGCTTTGCAGGCAGAGAGGATTAGAACTTGAAATGTGATTCTTAGCCTGCCAAGTTCTCCAGCCCCCTTGACTTCCACATTGCCCCTTCCAAGTGCCCATTCCAAAAACTTCTTTGCATGCACGAACCCAAAATACTTGTACTATTTTGATTGATGCATACTGCAGGTCAATTTTTTTAAAAGAAAGAAAAGAAAAAGAACCTACAAATAATCACTTACCCTTAAAGAATAATAATAATTCAGCAGACCAAGAGTCTAAAAATTAGCTTAGGCTCTTACAAGCACATGAGCTTGTAAGGTCTCCAGCTTGGGCAAATTATAAACTTTGTTCCTTGGTAGCCTCATCTGTAAAGTGAAGTTTAGCTCTATTTTACCTTGCACAGTCGTGAGTATTACCAGTAATAAAAATTATGTAACTAGCACAGTATCTGGAGTTCAGTGATTAGCTGTTATTAGAAAAATGCAAAATACAGAAAGTGCACACAAGAAATGTTTTAGGTTCTAGGTTTAGATGTTTTAGGTTCTAGGTTTTTGTAGTTTTCACTGGTCCTGCCTGCTAGGACCAGTGAAACTTCAGCTGTCACCTCTGGTTCACATCAGATTATTTTACTGTGTTGTCTGTCAAAGTACAGGCAGCACACACCAGACTAGCAGATGTAACACATAGGCATAGTGCCCTTGAGAAACCTACGGCTGTCCGTAATCCAGGGAAAGTTAGATTCTCTAGAAATAATGTTCAAGAGATGATCCTCAATGCCCCAACCCTTCTCCCTGAAGTCACCTTCCTTGGGACTCTCTGGGGACATTTCTGTCATTTCTGTCACACTGAGAGTGGGGAGGCGGAGGGAGGATGAGAGGTTATTGTTCCCCTTTACAATGTGGCATAAATACCTTAATTTCCTTCCTTAATTTTCCCCTGGGACATTTGAGATCAGATACAAGATTAAGATAAGACTTGACTAGAAGCTCAGGGATGTTAGATGAAGAAATAAACTCAGTGAGTAATATTTAGCCCCACATAGCAGCTTACAAAATGTGACTTACTTGTAACCCTCATCCCAATGTTTCCTAAATGCCAGTCCCATGCCAGGTCTGGGTTAGAGTCTGTGAGTACAAAGGAGAGCAGGATGTGTCCCACCTGGAGCTAATGTCAGAGAAAGCCATGCTAATATTTTCACCATAATAGATGAAGTGTTATTAAAAAAAAAAAAAGCTGCATGCACAGGGTTCAACCCACCCCCAAGGGGGTTAAACCCCCTTGAGAAGAGGCTTTTGCAACCTTTAGCCCCCAGGGCCACCCATCCAGGACACCCTCTTCTCCCTAAACAGGAAGAGATGCCAAGGGGACATGGTGTCCCTGCCACTCCCTGCCAAGGTTCTGTTCTCCAAGTCTCCTTTCCTGCCTGAGGACCTGCCCTTCCCTCGGTGCCTGGCATCAGCAGCCCCTGACACCACCCAACCATAGGCCCAAACAGGCTCCTTTTTGTCTCCAGACCCCTGACACGATGTGGGAGAAAGAGGAAGAGGAGTATTTACTGCAGTCCCTGCCTATAAGGATGTAGAGCCTTCAGGCTTTTATAACTTGTGTGAGAAACTGAGAAAAACGGGACGGGGTGCGTCCATTGAACTGTAGGAACAGGCACCCCAATGTGTGTTAGCAATTCATCAAGGACAATGGTTCATGCCAAGAGTGGATTTAGATATCTCATCAATCTGGGGAGAAGTGTCGATGTTCCAGGTAACCCTTCCCATTTCCACAGTCTTTTTAGAGTAGCTACCCCAAAACAATAGTGCAGATGCATTTATTCTTCACATTTCCTGTGATTCATCACAATTCTCCGTTGGCTGCAGTGCAGCCAGTTGTGGAGGAGGAGCGAGGCATTCAGAACGAATTCGGCAAGCACCCCGCGCGAGAGGGTCCTGTGCAGTGCAAGGGCACTACAGGCTTGGGTTTGCAGATCTGCTTTTTCACTAGCTCTGTGACCTCTGGGCCTCGGCTTCTACATCTACAGCCTGGAGCAAGTCCTATCTACCTCGCCCGGATTATGCAGAAATACCCACAATTGCCTGGCACACAGAGAGTGCTTGTGTAAGGTGGCTGTTGTCATTATTCAAAGGCCTGTTATAAACAGTGAACCCCAGAGAAGGATGCTGCTGAACAAGTGGGCTGTAGATGTCCTGTCACGTGTGAAAAACTGTTTTCTCTACTCACGCAGAACACTTCTGACACCACATGTGTGGGGGGATGTTCCTACACCAACCAATGTTCCCACTCTCTAGACACCAGCTGGGTGTCCTACAATTTAGTTCAATTCTGACAGTGTCTACTGGAGTCAGTGTCAAATCCCACAAGTGAAGGGCTCAGTCCCACAAGACTGCCCCCCCCAACTTCAGACACCAATTGCAAGTAGTGGGTCCCCACGTCACCCACACTTCTGTCTGGCTTGGCTGCAAATCGGGACCTATGAGATTTGCTATGACAGCTCACAGAACTCAGTAACACTTGCATTTACTGGTTTTTATAAAGGATTTGATGAAGGATACTGATGCAACCAGATGAGAGGTACACAGGGCAAGGTCTGCAAGAGTTCCAAGCTCAGGAGTTTCTGTCCTTATGGAGTTGGTGTGTGCCACCCTCCCAGCTCGTGCACGTGATCACTGACGTGGAAGCCCTCCGGACTCCATCGTTTAGGGATGTTTATGGAGGCTTCATCACGTAGGCACGATTGATTATTAACTCAGTCTCCAGCCTCTCTTCCCTCCCTGGAGGATGGAGGGTGGGGCCGAAAGTTCCAAGCT
The DNA here is from genome assembly GCA_004363605.1 of Indri indri. NCBI lineage: Eukaryota > Metazoa > Chordata > Mammalia > Primates > Indriidae > Indri > Indri indri. The sequence goes on along the minus strand of RJWJ010000115.1, from coordinate 21,190 downwards.
TCTAGTCATGGCTTGGTCTTCCTGGGGACCAGCCCCAACTCTGAAGCTCTGCAAGAGCCCATTAAGAGTTGCCCCGTTAAAACAAAAGACACTCCTATAACCCACGAAATTATAAGAAATTTAGGAGCTCTGTGTCAGGAACCAGGATTAAAGGCCAAATACTAGAACAAAAAAATTCTCCTAGCACCCATATCAGTCAGGAAATTACGAGGGTTTTAGGAGCTCTGTGCCAGCAACTGGGGGCAGAGACCAAATATATATTTCTTATTATGTCATCCTCCAAGGCATTAACTACCATGGAAGAAACCTGGCATCAAAACTGTTAGGAAAATACATTTCAAATGCTTCCAGGAGATGTCCTCAGTCTTTCAAAAAGTGGTTATGCCCAGAATGCCACCTGTAATCCAACTGCAGAATTTATGTGATATTGGCATTTTAAAGAAAACACATGAATTTTCTTTGTTGAGTTACCTTTATTCTTAAATATTGCATACTCCTGGTTTTATTTTCTTTGAAATTAACCTGGTTTTATTTTCTTGGAAATTGTACCAGGATGCAACAATAACCAGCTCACGGACAATGAAGAAACTGTTAATACTTCTTGTGTATCCCCCTTCTGAAGAGAACAGAATTTTGCGAAGTGTTAGACACTTTCAGTAGCTGCGCCACAAATTTGAGTTCCTGTCCCCCGTGGGAACAGAACTGTTCCGGGACAGGACTTGGAGGGAACCCCTGCTCCATTAGCAAGGGCAGGAGGCTGATGAGTCTCTAACGTCCCGGGCAGGGCCTTGGAGGCATTATCCCACGAAATTCAAGGTTATGTAGGGGTCACTGCTCTTCAGCATAACATCAATAGCTCATTAGGATCTGGTGCTGCCCACCTTCCGGGATCCACACTGTAGCCCTGCAGACTTATCTCCAGCTCGGTGTCTTGGCATACTTTGCCTGATTCTCCTTTTCAACCCTTCAAAACTCAGTTGAAACCACTTCTTCCCAGTGAAGGCTTCCAAGAGTTCTGGGTAGAGTTTGTGGCTCTTCAGCTCCCACACACAGCTCTTCTGCCCTCCTTGGCACCTGTTGCATTGCACTGTGATCACTGTCTGTCTCTGTCCACCCTGCGGATTCCTTGAGCACAAGGACTCTGTCTCATGCATCTTGACATTCTTAGCCTAGCCCAGTGCCTGGCACATAGCAGGTACTCAAAAAGAAAAAATGGAATGCATGGACATACCAAGAGTTAAAAGATCCCACCTGAGGGAGTGACAAATGCTGGTTGGGAAGTTTCGGGGACGTCTTATGAATAGGTACAATTAATCTGTGACTTAAAGAAGGAATCCTACACATATAGGACAAGGGGAATAGGGTGGGCATTTTGGGCAGAGAGAACAGCTTATCTTTGGGAGTGAAAGGGGTGAGCCTGGGAAGGCCAGTGGTGGTCGGGTCACAAAGCTTAGCAGATACATTTGCATGGCTTGTTTGAAAGTGGTTCGAGATGCAGGACAATTCTTTGTTGTAGGTGACTGCCTCACACATTACAGGTCACCTCAAGTCCCTGGCTTCACACTGCCCATTATGACAACCAGAAATGCCCCTCATATGTTCACAAAGCCCCCTATGAGTGGCACCCCCTGGGCGTGGAATACCCCTTACCCCCCTCCCTGCTGGGAGCCACTGAGTCAGAAGAAGCCTGCAGTCCCAGAGCAGGTGTGGGGGCCAGCAGTAAAGTCGAGCAGTTTGGATGTGAAGGACCTTGTTTTCTCCAGAACCTCACACTCAGGGAAACCGCCTGGAATTGAACACTGCAATTCCTCCTTTGGTGTGTCAGTGTGGCGCTGTGGAGCCCCGTGAAGTCTGTGGCCTCAGGTACCCCCTCCCTGCCATGTGGCCCACTGGGCTGCCGGCCACATGACACCCTGCTGATCCCTGAGGTTGGGGTGCAATAGACAGTCCCTGGGCTGTGTGCTGTCCCTGAAGAGCAACTCCTCCAAGGCTCAATGAATCTTAGCCGTCAAGAATTAAACATAGCAGCGCTACTCGCAAAAGCCAAAACATGGAAGCAGCCCAAATGTCCATCCACGGAGGAACGAATAAACAAATGTGGTGTGTACATACGATGAAATGTAATTCAGCCTTAAGTAGGAAGGAAATCCTGACACATGCTACAACATGGATGAACCTTGAAAACAGGCGAAGTGAAACCAGCCAGCAACAGAAGGACAAACAGTGTGTGATTCCACTGACATGAGGTCATCAAACTCACGGAGACTGAAAGCAGAATGCTGGTTGCCAGGGGCTGCGGGGAGGGGAATGGGAGTTAGTGTTTCCTGGGTACGCATCGGGATGATGAAAAAAGTTCTAGGGGTGGACAGTGGTGACGGTGCCTCTACAGTGTGAATGTACTTCATGCCACTGACCTGCCCACTTAAAAATGGTTAAAGTGATACATTTTATGTTGCATGTATTTTATCACAATTTTTTTTAAAAAGTGTGAAGGCTCTGTTGCAGAGACTGCCAATCAAGTCCTGGCTCTGCTGTTCACCAGGGTGTGTGGTGAATCTTGGCCAAGTTAACCTGAGTCTCAGTTTCCCTCTCTGTGACACAGGGATAATGGTTATACTCTCCTCACGGTGGCATCGCGGGGATCTCTCGAGATCTGTGGATAAACCTCAGGCACAGCGCCTGCCCGGCACGGTGGTGGGGCTCAGGAAGTGTGGTTCTTGTTGTGCTTACAAGTTTCACGTGGTCACTGCTCCTGGAAGCTGTCTCTTCCCCCTCAGACGCTCCCACAGAAGCATTTGGGGCAGTCAGCATAACAGCAAGGTTACAGGTTACACTGGCAATGAGTGACCCAGGGACCCAGGACCTTCCTGAGTCTCCCTGCCTGGGCAGCATTCTCTCCTCCATCGGGAGCCAGCTCCCAAGGGTACCTACCACGCGCTGCTCAGCTGACCCCCAGAGCAACACTTCTCCTTGGAGTTAAAACCTCCACTATTCCCATTTAGACTCCTAGGGAGAGTTGATCATTGTTGTCAACAGCGATAATAGTTCACTTTCTTTTGTTTTGATTAAATAATCATTTGATTGGAGCGTGCTTTCTGGTGCAGCAAGTAATGACTGGCTGGAGTTGCTACACCTGGAGGCAAAGCCCAGGCACTTCACCCAGCTAGTCATTAACTGCCAGGAAATGTTAGACCTGGAGGGTATTCACTGCTGAAACAAACTCTGAAATTGGTAGGGAGAAAAAGAGAAAAAGCCGAGCAATTTCTTTTTAGGCAATGAAAAGTTTTAAAATGGAGTGGCATGTTGCTATAGACACCATCTCTGGCCCCCGTGCCGGCACCCAGCGGCACAGCGATTAGACACGGTTTTCAGCAGGGGCAGCTGTGCCTCTCAAGTGCCTGTAATGAATATCTGCAGCTCCAGGCTCCGGCGGAAATCCGCAAGCCTTCACTTTGTCACCTAATTTCCTTGGGAAGTGTTTTCTAATGACACATTTCTCACTGCCTGCTCCAGGTCGAGTCTTCTCTGTACACGGTATAAGAATTGCGTAAAACCACAAAACAGTGAGGGGACCAAATTGCTATGTAGTTGTTTTAACTTGGTAGTTAAGCATTAGTGGGCGTAATAGGGCGTCCTTTGCATGAACAAAAACAACCTTAAAGGAACAGCACGTGTCTCATTCTGGATAACTCTCTGCAGAGATCAGAACCCATTTCAGCAAGAGTCTACATAATAATAGAATTTCCAAGGACTGTTTATTTTAACGATTATAGGAACTTCCTGGAAGTTTAGTTTCCTGGAGGTGAAAACATTGTTACCTTTGGACTCTCTCAGTTTGGGAAATTCTCCAAGACAAGGCAACTTCACCAATTGTTCTGAAAAAAAACCTCTGAAGTCAAGTTAAATCTACGTTCAGATGCCACTGTTTGGATGTGGAGTTTTTGTTGTTGTTTTTTAAGAGTTGAATAAATTGGAGGATTCTTTAGCTCTTGAAAAAGTGGCAAAAATGGTTTTATAAAAGGATAGGTTTGGGGCCAGGCGTGGTGGCTCACGCATGTAATCCTAGCACCTTAGGAGGCCAGCGAGGGAGGATTGCTCGAGGCCAGTAGTTTGAGACCAGCCTGAGCACATAGTCTAAAACAAGTAGAAAAATTAGCCGTGTGTGTTGGTGTGCGTGCCTGTAGTCCCAGCTACTCCGGAGGCTGAGGCAGGAGGATCGCTTGAGCCCAGGAGTTTGAGGTTGCAGTGAACTATGATCGGTGCAAGACCCTGTCTCAAAAATAAATAAATAGATAGATAAAAAGACGGGTTTCAACTAGACTTGGCATGGATGCAAGACTTGTCCTGTCTTGAGGACATTATGTTAAGTGAAATATGCCAGTTACAAAAGACAAATACAGTATGATTCCACTTAGATGAGGTACCTAGAGTCAAACTCAGAGACAAAGGTAGAATAAATGAGACCATCACTTACCCAACACCCAATATCCAGGCTAGAAATCTAGACATTGCCACTGAGTCCTGTCTTTCCCTCCCATCCTCCCATTCAATCCATCAGCAAATTCTGTCACCTCTATCTTCAAAACACTTCCCAAATAGGAGCATTTCTTACCTATTCTGTGGGTATAACCCCCAATCCAAACCACATCATCCTTCCCCTAGACCCTGGCTACAGCCTCCTGTCTGATCTCCCTGCCTCCACTCCTGGTCTGCAGTTCCCTTCCCCTCAGTCAAGTCTCCAGAAGCCACAATAATGCTTTCAAGATGTAAATTACATCACAGCCCCAAGCCCTCCTTGCTCACCTGTCTGGTGCTTGGCTGGGAATCTAGCTGGGGCTTTTGGTCAGAACATACACATTTAGCCTCTCCATGTGGCCTGGGCTTCCTCACAATATGCTGGCTGGGCTCAGAGAGGGGAAGCATCGCAAGAGAGAGCACGAGAGTCCACCAGGAGCCATATTGCCTTCTAGGACTCAGCCTTGGATTCATGCAGCATCACTTCTGCCGCGTTCTGTCGGTTGAGGCAGTTACGAAAGTCCACCCAGGTTCAACGGGAAGGAATACAGACTCCACCTTTCCAGGATGCCTGCCAAGGTCACATTCTAAGAAGGGCATATGGGATGGAATATATTTAGTGTATTGGTGCAACTATCTTTGGAAAATACAATTGACCATACCATCCAAGATCTAACTGCTTAAGAAAGAAAATCATCTGTATACCAAGAAATACCACAAGCAAAATGCAAATGCAAAAGACAGATTAAAGGAATGTTACCTCCCCTCCCTTAGCCCCTCACTGAGCCCCTCCTCTGGGCATTGTGGGTGGATTACAAGCATGTTTGACTGGCAACATCTTTTATAGTGCTACAGGGAGAAATCGGGTCTGCTGTGCCCACTTCCTCTTGCCTCTGAGGACAGGAAGATGAGAATCTCCACCTGCAAGCTCACTTCACATGGTCCGCTCCACAGCCCCTCCCTGACCCCTCTCACAGGTACTCGCACCTCCTCCCTTAGTCACCTCTCTTAACACTTCTCTTAAAGCCCTCAAGAGTGTCAAGTTGTACACCTTAAATATATATGATTTTATATGTCAATGATATCTCAATAAAGCTGTTTATAAAACGGAGTATACTGAACTATAAATTTCTCAGGGAAATTTTTTCTTTCTTATTTTTTTAGAAACAGTTTCTCACTATGTTGCCCAGGCTGGTCTCGAACTCCTGGACTCAAGTGATCCTCCTGCCTTGGCCTCCCTAGTAGCTGGGACTGCAGGCACAAGCCACTGTGCCCAGCTTGACAGGGACTTTTTTGATTCATCACTGTCCCCTCTTCCTGCCCTGGTCTCTTCACTGTTCACATGTATTAATTTTTCTATATATGCTGGTGGAATTCACAAAGAAGCAATTGTGAACCAGTATTCATCTCATCTATAGTGATTAGTTCTGGAACACAGTAGCTTACTCAATTAAAACTTTTTTTTCTTTTGAGAGACAGGGTCTTGCTCTGTTGTTGAGGCTGGAATGCAGTGGTGCAATCATGGCTCACTGCAACTTCAAATTCCTGGGCTCAAGTGATGCTCTTGCCTCAGCCTCCCTAGTAGCTAGGACTATAGGCATGTGCCACCATGCTCAGCTAATTGAAAAAAAAAATTTTGTAGAAACGGGGCCTTGCTATGTTGCCCAGGCTGGTCTTGAACTTCTGGCCTCAAGGAATTCTTATTCCTTGGCCTCCCAAAGTGCTGGGATTACAGGCATGAGCCACTGTGCCCAGCTCTAAAACATTTTTTAATGAATGGATTGCAATATACTACATATGAGACATTTAAGCGGGGGGTAAGTATAAGAGCTGGTCCTTGCCTTCGGTTACTATTTGCATCTTGTACAACAAAAGAGCTGTTATGGGCTGTCCATGATTATGAGTTATGGACAATGCTCTGCAGGACTTAGAGAAGGCTTTTCTAAGATGTACAAAGTCAGAAAACAGAAAGGAAAAGATTGATTGTTTCTATTGCAGAAAAATGAAACACTCTGTGCATCAAAAAACATAGTAAATAAAATTAAGGCAAATGGCAAACCAGGAAAAAATTTGTGAGTATGTTAGCAAAGGGTTAATAGCCCTAATACCTGAAGAAGTCTTGTTGATCAGTAAGAAAAAGACAAATACTCCACAAAATTAGGGGAAAGAGGATAAATAGTCAAAACAACAACAAAAGATTAATAAATACGTGAAAAAATTTCAACCTCATTAGCAACCATAGAAATTCATATCAAAATGACACTGACATAACATTTTTCTTTTATCAAATTGGCAAAGTATTTTTTGTTAAGATGCAATGTTGGCAAGACCACAGAGACTGAAAATTGATGTTTAAAGTTGCGTGTCAAAAACCTTTAAAATGGGCCTGCTCTGTGACCTGGCATTTCAATGTTTAGATTTATGCCGAAGAATTTATTGCTGAGGTCTGCCAAGATTTGTACACAAAGATGCCCCAGGAGGTATTGTTTTTAATAGCAGAAAATTGGGATTAATGTCTAGCCATTGGGACTGGCTAGTCACAGATCATAGCACCACGTTGTAAAGCAACACAATATAGCCATTTCAAATGCCAATGTGAAATGTTTAATGAAATGGGAACATGATCATATTATATAGTTGATTTTTAAAAATCAGTTTTCAAGCTACTGTACAGTGCCATTTTATTTTTCATCATACGCAGACACACATATTCTATAACATAAACGTTCATAGAGGTAGCCTAGAAAGATTTACACCAAAATTTTAAAACTCTAGGTGATTTTATTTTTCTTATCTCTTTTCTGTGTTTTTAAATGTTCCACATTAACGTATATTACTTTTTCTATTCAGGAAAAAAAATGCCACAATTTCTTTTCAATGGTGTAGAAGTTGCCCCTTAAATATAGACGGGAATTCCAGCTCTAGCTGTTTCCTTTGGAAACGTCTCTAGGCCCCCTGGGCGCACGTTTCAAACAGCTTGTTCTCTCCTGAGACTGCAGGGAGGGTGGGAGGAATTTTGGCGGACGTCTGTACTTGCAGTTCGTCCCCGTAATAAATCTCGCAGACTGTGGGAACAGGTGCCTTGCGAACCTACAACTGGAGAAGGTGGGTCGGTTTGCCGGCCTTCCGTCTGCATCACGTGGAGAGATCTGGGAGCGAAGGGCTTTGTTAATCTAAATGCCACGCCAACCCCATTGGGAGCAGTTCCGCTTCCTGGGCGAGTCCTCAGATGGGTTTGTTTAATTTTCTGCCATCAGAAATAAAGGGATGATATAATTAATTCGAGGCACTGCAGGCGGGGCGGCAGCGAAGCAAGTTCCGCCGGAAAGTCCGAACGAGATGGGCTTGAGAAGTTGGGCTGCAAGAGGGAAACAAAGTTTGCTTATCTTCTCCTTGAGTTAGCTCTCAGTTTCATGAAGATACAGAAAAATCATGTGGAGAAACCTGATGGGAGTAATCTCTAAAACTAAAAAATAAAATAAAATAAAGCAATAGCTCAATCTTCATGAATCACTCTGACTCTTTCCAAATATAATTCTTATATAAAACTTCCCCACTGCACTTTGGGGACCATTAAAGCAAGTGAATGTTATAGGACACACAAAAAAAAGAAATTAAAAAAACGTATGTTCAGATGCTTGCATCAAATATTAAACCTTGTCGGTTCACAGGGGCAGAATAGTATCTGCCCGCAGGCGTAGACAAAGACATTTCCTTCAACTCCCGGATTATTTGCGCCCCCCCCCCCCGCCATTTTATTATTTGCTGATGGCAAAAGATCTGGAAAATGTTTTTAAACATGCAAGTGTTCAAGCTGATTTTTTATGAGGTTTCCTTGGGATTTGGAAGTCTTTGAATGACATAAATGGGCTCTGTACAGGTGCTTCTAGAATGTTTCTGTGTGCTCATCTCAGAGGTCCCCAGACAGTGGCCACCTCCACATCACACCACATGGGGTCCATGACCAATGACAATAAAGTCAAATGGGGCCAAAGTTCTCTTTCAACCTTCTTCAGGCTTGAAACCTGGAAGCACCACAGAAAACAATAAATTCAACAATGCATGTGGTTGGTGTCTTTCCCATGCCAGCAGCCATGCCTACGAGGGGGTGTGTTAGAGTCCTTGACCTCATGGAGTTTACAGCTGGGGGTGGGAATGGAGCCAAGGAGGGGACATCTGATAGGCTTCTGGGTGTTTCTTTTCTTATTTCACTCTTGAACAAGCTGATTTTAAACAACCTATTTGATAAAATGATTTGCTTATTTAACTGAATTATCTCTACATATGCCAAAGGGGAATTTAATAATCCCACAAATTCCCCCGACTCTCTCTCCTAAATATAGTTCACATGTTCTACAGCTGCCCCATGAATCTCTCTCCCCTCTTCTTCCACAATGTTCCTTATTTCCCCCCAACCCGGCCTCCTCTGACCTCTCTCTCTCTCTCTCTCTCTCTCCCCCCCACCATCTCATCTTTTTCTAGTGGGTTTTTCCTTTTTCCTGTAGTGACTCTGTTCTTTCCACTGTAAATCAAATCAAATCAACTTCGGCTCTTCCCATTTCCCTTCCTTCCTTCAACCCCACACAAAAAAAAGCACAGAAGCTCTCAAGACAGGCAGAATTCTCTTTACTTGGTGTGACAACTCCGAGGGTCACCTACAGTTGGTTCATTTGACAAATGAGAAACGCAGGACTTAGAGAGGGTAAGTAACTCACCCAAGGCCACACAGCCTGGGCAATATAGCAGAACCAGTCCCCAAATGTCCTGATTCTAAAGCTTGGGCCGTTTCCAAAGTGCAAGGGAAGGCCCTCGGGGAGGGCTCTGGTGGGTGAGGAAAGGAATTAAGCCGTGTTTACTGCCACAGCCCACCCTGGGCAGGTCTGCTTCTGTGCCCGGGACAGGAAACGGCCCTTCTCCCAGGAAGCTCCCTGTGGTGTGTGCCTCAGGGGAATTGGCTGTCGCGCATCATGGAAAAAGGCATTCTTGCTCTCAGATGCCTGCACAGGGGCCATTCCTGCTGTTTTCCTGTGAATGGTGCCCCTGGAGTTGCAGCAGGCGTTTTGGCCCTGGCTACACAGTTCCTTTATTTCTCGTGGTGCATTTTTGGAGGCCTTGAGGGGAAGAACTGTAGCATCTGCTCTTGGAATGCTTCCCAGCCCTGCTGAGGTTCACAGCCTACATCTGTTCCAGGCTCTTAGCTTCTGGTTCCTTCCACCAGTTCTCACTGGCGCTTCAGGCAGGGGCCAATAACCTAATCTTAAAAATGATGCTGTGTGAGGAACCTGTCAGAATCAACTCCTCTGGTGACCGGAAGTATTTCAAAGGCTCTGAGAAAAGGATAACCCAAAATGTATATGTGAATATATGACCATCTTCTCAATAAGTTACTATTACATAAAATTCAAAATAACAACACTTTTAGGAGAGAATTGATGGGATTCAGAACTTGCTCTCCTAAAATATGGCACCTTGGTATTTGAGAACAGCAGAAGCAGGAAGGCCTCTCTCACCTTCTTCCCTCTCCCTGAAACAGGTCATAAAACCCTTAGCAAGAGGTGTCCTCCCTATACCCGGAGGAAGGAACATCCTTATCTCTGAAGACACAGGGACAGGAGAAGAATCTGAACAAACAGGTCTTGCTAAATTCCCTTCACTTTATTACAGTTGGATCATATCCTTTGCCCTCCAATCATGTTTCTCTACAACCGTCCACTTTTCACTAAACTGAATATAAAAATGCACAAGTTTTTCTATTTTTTTGGCTCTTCATTTCTGAAGGCTCCTCATGTCATGGAAAACTTAGATAAAATAAATCTGTATGTCTTTTCTCTTTTTAATCTGTCTTCTGTACATAGAGGCCTCAGCCATGAACCTAGCAGTGGGTAAGAAAAGGAAATGTTTCCTGCCCGGCAGAATCTATGAGGCATTTTGGTGAGTGTGGGAGAAAGAGCAGGAAGAGAGGAGTCTTTGAGGTCTCTGAACAAAGAATTCTGGGGGAAGAGGAAGCTTCTCTCTCCTCCTCTCTCTAGCTAGGGCCTCCCCGATTTTGCTGTGGCCTTCAGAGTCAGAACTCCACTTCCCTGTGGCTGAAGGGCCACCGCAGCTTCCCAGCCTGCACCCCGGGGAGCCGGTGTCCAACGTGAGGACCAACTACAGTGGGAAAAGCAGTGCACCTGGGGACCCAGGAAGGTTTTCAATGTGTGAAAGTCCATGTGCTTGGAATTGAATAAGCCTGAACCCCCTAATTCATTTTTAGGACTCATCTTTGATCTGCTTTTAGCATAGTGGCCAAACAACAGACAACTGGTTCACCAGAGCGGGAATGGAAGGTAAGGCTGAAAGAGGCTTCTAGAAAGTAGTGCTACCTACAACTAAGTCATTTCTTGTGGCTGCGAAGACATCATCATCATCAGCCAGGAGCTTCTCCCCTGGACTTAGGAGGATGGAAACAAAACGAAGGAAGTGATGGGCTTTGTCCTCTTCTATTCTGTATCAATGAGAATAACAAACCTCACTATAAAGGTTGTGTTTCGAGGACTAAAAATTCTGGAGCGCTGAAAAAAATCAGCACTGCGGGCAAGAATGGAGCTAAGGAGGGGACATTGAATAGGCTTTTGGCTGCTCTCTGTTCTGATATCCCTCTTGGACAAGCTGATTAAGGAAAATGGCTTTAAACAGTTTATTTGATAAAACTGTTTACTTGAGGCTTTTTGTTTTTCAGTTAAATGAAAGTTAACTGATATGCAGGGTTTCAGGGGCATATTTGGAGGGTTGTGCCCAGCTCTGTGGACAGTGAGAAACTCGGCAGCCTGGGATCCAGATGTGACCTGCCGGCTGGGTTGGTGCCGCTGCACAAACAGATGGGGCACAGATGACACACTTAGCAAGTGTTTTCCCAGCCTGGCCCAGGGACCTGGCCCTGGCTTGTTGACCTGTTTTCTGCAGCCAGCATAGAAGACGTGCCCAGCAGGCACTGATGTCACAAGTCAATTAATTACATGTACAAATATATTCAAAGTTATTTGCATATTTTTATGCTATGTAAATTTAACAATATATTTATAATTTTTTGTTTGTTTTTGTTTTTGAAACAGGGTCTCGCTCTGTTGCCCAGGCTAGAGTGCAGTGGCATCATCACAGTTCACTACAACCTCAAACTTCTGAGCTCAAGTGATCCTTCTACCTCAGCCTCTCTAGTAGCTGGGACTATAGGTGTGCACCACCTCACCTGGCTAATTTTTCTGTTTTTCCTGTAGAGACAGGGTCTCGCTCTTGCTCAGGCTGGTCTCAAACTCCTGGCCTCAAGCAATCCTCCCACCTCTGCCTCCGAAAGTGCTAGGATTACGGGTGTGAGCCACAATGCCCGGCGTATAATTTTTTTTTTTTTTTTTGGAATCAATGCGTATGCATCGTGCAAAGATGAGTGGACAATGTATTCTCCAAACGTAGCTGAAGAATCTGAAGAAACTGAAATAAGATGTTAGAATGAAGCACATCTGCTCTAAATGAATGAAACTCCATGTGCTTGGGATTTGAACAGGCCTGAACTTCGTAATTCATTTTTCATACTTGTCTTTGATCTGCTTTTAGCATCATGATCAATCAACAGACATGCGGGTGACTGCTTAAAGAACTGTTGATGTGGAAGACACCGTGTTAGACTCATCGCCTACCTACCAGAACTCTGGGGAAAAAACCCATATTCTTTCTAGCGTAGTGTTCAGAAGAAATCCTTTCATCAATTTATGTTGGTTTTAGTGATTTAGAGTCTATTAAAATGTGGAATGGCATAAGATTGAAACCTCAGAATAAAGATCTGACTATAGTCTTTCTAAAACTTCAAGAGTCGGTTCACTAACGTGATGTATCAAAGCTGTAGTCTTCCTAGAAACTGTCTAGAAAACTCTGTCTTCAGAGAAACTCTCCAATATTTTCCCTCCAAGTGCTTTATACTGAACAGCAGTACAGGAACAGAGTCGACTGTTTTGTGTCTCCAGTCGCTTTTCCCAGGGAAATCGTGCTGTTGTTATCAAGTAGACACTTGTTTGTTGTGAAATTCTTACAGCTTATGAAAAAGCTTTTCATTAAGAGAAATGTGTGCCAAGCAAGCATAGCAATAACAGCTTCAAACACACACACACACACACACACACACACACACACACACACACACAAATCCTTCAAAAATTCAGAACATTCATGCCTGTGTCAACATGATTTCAGATAAGCACAAACCCAAGAATCCAAACATGGTATTGGCAGAGCCAGTCAACAAAGAGAAAGCATAATGTTCGGCTTGCCCTTAGCTCAGTCGCCTCTGTGTGCACTGCATTTTCATGCATTTTTGTTATATAGTCAGCCATCATCCCAATTTGTGTCTAGTTGGGCATTTTACTGGGAAATGTTGTTTCTAATTTTTAGAATAAAAAAAATTTTCCTTAATTACTGGACTGCAAATGGTAATAAATTAAGGTATAAAAGTCTATGACATATAGTTTTTAAAGATCACATTTAGAATGAACAGAATGATTTGCTTAGGCTATCATGACTTTTTTTTACAGCCCCAACATTTACATGAATTATACAACAGGTTCATTTGGATCACAGTTTGCATCATGACTCATACGGATTTATTGACTCGTAGTAGAGCTGATGGATCAATGCCTTTAAATTTGACTCCAGATACCACGCTACTACTGCTTTGCTTACCCACATTTTAGCAAATATGATTTAAAAATATTCCAGTCTACCATTCATGATGCATTTCAGTGAATTTCTCTATTATATTCAATACCAAGTTTTAGAAAAGAAAAAAATGAATAAATAAAAATGGATTTAGCAAAGCGTAGGGAGAAAAAGAGAAAATTTTTGGATAAACTCTTCCCTTGGATTTGATTACTCGAAAGCACCCAGAGCCTGTCAATTTGGTTCCTTCTCCATGTAAAATGGCTGTGCTCATTCCCTGTCCTGTGAACATGTCTGGGCTGTGTGCCCAGGGGTGGCCAGTGACATTTCCTTGTATCAGGCCAAGGCACTGGTGGCATTTGGCCAAAAGAGCCGGGTGGGGAACTGAGGCCATAGCACAGGAAAACCAAGCGCCTGAACAGCAGTGGGTGAGAAGCAGGTGAGCCCGAGAAGCTGAGAGCCCACAAACGCCAGAGGGCTGAGCAAGGCGAGGAGGCAGAGTGCAGCCTTGTCAGCTGGGAAGCTGGCGAGAGTTCAAGTACTAAACCAAGTGTGGGTCAAAGGACGAGGCCTTTGTTCACTCGATTTCCTCCCCTCAGCTGTACACTTTCCCCTAGGGCGCCCTCTCTTCTGTGATTATTCAAAACCTGCCCCAGTTTAAGGTGATGGCCCCACCTCACTGTTTCACAAAGCGCTCCCTGCTGACTAAACCCTGGCTGTTCTCCCTTTCCCTTTTTTTCTTTTTTTCATACATTTCATATAATTTTTCATATGTTTCTTGGCCATGTGTGTGTGTACGAGAGAAAGATATATACATATATCTCCATATATGTAATGTATCTCCATATATCTATATGGGGGAGAGAGAGAGAGAGAGAGAGAGAATTACCTGCTGTTGTCCACTGACTATTTGTCTTTTGGGGAGTTGATTTTTTTTTTTGAAATTGATTTGTAAATATTTATTATACATTAAGTATACTAAACTCCAGCCTGTTTTATATGTTGCCAGTATTTTCTCCTGATTTATCAATTATCTATTGATTTTCTTTGTTTTTGTTTTTGTTTTGTTTTGTTTTGTTTGAGATGGTGTCTCGCTCTGTTCCCCAGACTGGGATGCAGTGGCATGATCGTAGCTCACTGTAGCCTCAAACTCCTGGGCTCAAGCGATGCTCCTGCCTCAGCCTCCTGAGTAGCTGGGACTAAGGTGCACACCACCATGCCCGGCTTAGTTTTAAATTTTTTGTAGAAATGGAGTCTTGCTGTGTTGCCCAGGCTGGCCTTAAACCCCTGGCCTCAAGCGATCCTACCCCTCCTTGGCCTCCCAAAATGCTGGGATATAGGGATGAGCCACTGTGCCCGGCCTATTCTTCCTTTCTTTGACTTACACTATTTGTCATCTGTAAAAGTCATTTGGGACCTAATCTTACGGTGTCTTTTAACATCTGTGGCATTGCTGTTTCCATGTGTCTTGCTTTCCCACACGAGACTATCAGCTCCTTGAGGTCAAGACCTGATCAACAGTGAGCAAGGCCACACCAGGAATCGTATTTCCAGAGGCCAGGCTTGCTCACCCCTGACGGACCCTCTGGCCTGCGGTTTGTTAAGGTTTCCTGAGTGGAGACAGGCTGGCTCCCAGAGTCTAGGCAAGGGTTGAGTGCTCCCAGCTCAGCCGTGTTGCGGGCTATGGGTATAAGTTCCCGGTGGTACTTTCTGACTACATACTCTCTTACCATTTTCCGCTCCAATTCTCTTTTAACCATGTTTGTGCAACCTTTTCTAGATTATAGGGAATTCTCTCCTCTTTCTCAAACCTGCAAACATTCCATTCTTATATCTCAGTGTTGCGTGGACTCTTGAATCTTGACAAGCCTCTAATCATCCAGTCTTTGGCCTTCTTGACCCACTTCTTACAAGTCCATGTGGGTCTTTATTATTTATACTTTACTGTGCACCATTCCCATTCATGGACCCTGTGCTTTTAAGATCAGGTTAGCAGAAGGGCTGCCTCGGTGGGCACTTTAGCACTCTGTGTTCCTCACATCAGAGCTGCTCCACTGGGGACATTACTGGCATTGGGAGGGTTAGTTCTTTAACATCCCTGGCCCTCACCACCCACTGAGAGCCAGCATTGTTGCCCATGAGTGCCATAAGCAACAATGTCCCTGCTGATGTCTAAATAGCCCCAAGGGGAGGCATTCTACACCCAGTGGAGTCACCTTTGCTAGACACTGCCTTCCTGCCCCACACCCCAAAACCCACACACACTTTCTCCCTAAAGAGGATTGTTTGTGCCTTATCAATAAATTGTTTCACTTTTGAAAGCTTGTGAAATCTTTAAGTCATTCTTCCTTTTAAGGTTTATTTTATCTTGCCTTGGAATGAGTATTATACTTAACTTTGTTTAGTTTTGTTTCCTTGTTACTATGGGAAATGCCATATACACAAATAAAGAGAGTAGTATAATGAACCCCCTATGGATCTACCACCTGGTTTCAATCATGATCAACTCATAGACAATCTTGCTTTTTCTTTTTCTTTTCCTTTTTTTCCTTTGAAGAGACAGGGTCTTGCTATGTTGCCCAGGCTGGAGTGCAGTGGCTATTCACAGGCACAATCATAGCTCACTGCACCCTCAAACTCCTGGGCTCAAGTGATCCTCCTGCCTCAGCTGGCTGACAATCTTGGTTTTTCTGCATCCCCACCTAGCTACCTTCCACTCCCTTCCTGCTGTCACTAGATAGTTTTGAAGCAAGTTACAGATACTATACCATTCATTGTCTATACCTCTTGGATAAACCTTCTGATGTCTTTTTGTTTTTTTTAAGTCGACAAGGGTTAAGGCAAAACATTTGCTTAATTCGCTTGGCCCCCACCCTTCCGTGTCACCCACTCATTCCTCCTGGTTTGCTAGACTCGAATCCAGTGTTGTAGTTACCTTCCTTGCTTCCTCTGTCTGCTGAGAAAAAAATACCAGGGCAGGTCAAGAATCTATCAGATGCTCTGTTTTTAGCAGAAGGAGACGTTCAGCAGCCGTTTGGATTATGCAAGTCTCATTGCTACTCTGTGTTCTGTCTGTGTTCGTTTGGTGATCTGACCGAGGCAACTGGCATCCACCTCTTCTCTCGGGTGGAGCGAAACAGAGTTTGACACCATCCAAATATCGCTTTTGTTTCTACCACTCCTTGGGCTCCCTTAAAAGCTCTCCACCAGGCTGGGAACTCTGAATCTGTGATTTAACCAACCCTCTTGTTTCCTTGCCTGTCCTGCTGATTTGAAAAAGACATGTCCTTCTGCCGACGGACTGGTGGGAGTTGCAATTCCCATCCCAGCACTTAATGGAACCAACAGATTGCTTTTCAGTTTTGTCTATAAAAATATTTTGAAAATGAGAGGAAAATGTGCTGAGTTAGTCAATGGTTGAGTGCGAACATGCACAGAAGATTGAAATGCTTGGTTCGTTGTGCTTGGTTCTTAAAGGATTAGAACGATCCTTCCCTCCTCCCTCCTCCCTGCTGGGGTGCTCTTCCGGCCATTCCATTGCCTCCTGGTTAGAATTGACTGACACTGCTGACTTTGGGGCAGCTCTCTGAAAACAAATTGATGAACCGTGTAAACACTAAGCTTGACCTGGGGCACTCATAAGTGCCAAACCATTGACTCTGAGGCCCCTGGGCTCTTCAGTTTATGCTGGGAGTCATGACCTTGACCTGCAGTGCAAAGTTGAGCCACTTCTCTCACTGAATCACAGATCTCCCCCACTTTTTTTTGTAACTCCCCTCTAACCCCTTACCTCTAGACTAGTGTTTATTATTTATTCATTTATTTAACTTTTTTACATTCTCTATAGAGACTGTCAAAAATTGCCAATGCCGACTATATTCCAAGTCATTGTGGTGGGGTGTTGGGAAAAGTTTTCAAGTAGCAATAATCATGCCTCAGATAAACTTCATTGACTATGATACTGCCACTGTTTAAAGAGGGTAGATCTGTGTTAGGAAGAGCCTGGTTGATTCCTGTATACCCAAGCAACAAACAGCTGCAGTGGAAGGGAGGGGATGTCAAATGCCCACAGCAATGTCTCCAAAGGAATGCCTAGATCCTTGTATCGATTAGTAAGTGATCTGTTGTTTAGAAAAGTCTTGCCAGAATACTTTTTCCACTCCTAAAAAGAGACATAATTTTGACTGCTTTATCTTCCTTTGTGCTTGTGACAATAACTCTAGCTTGAGAGGTGCAGCGGTGTAATTATCATTATTATTGATGTTGGCCAAACATTGAGAGCGATTAAGCAACTTGCCTAAAATCAAACAGTTCGTTAGCAGAGGAGTCTGGAACCAATGTCTCTGTTAGAATAGAAAGTACAGTTTGCTATGCCCTGTCCACTCATTCTATCTGCTTTTGCCAAAGTCACAGTTTATAATTCAGCCCAGCATGGCCATTTAAATGACCATTGGTAAACCAGCAAGATCACCATTCTGAGTTGTGGCGTGCAAGCACACGGAGACCAAGGTCCTTATCCTTTCCAATCTCTCAGAGTTGCTGTGGCAGCTGAAAGTGCAAATGTACATGAAAGTTCTTTGTAAGCTGTAAGGTCCTATTCAAATAAAGATCACGGTGATGACACTAATGTCATGATACCTGTGGAGTATTTTCAATTGGCAAGTCATTGAGTTGAATTCTTCATGCATCAACTCACTTAATTCTCATAACAATATTGTAATGTTTTTGTTATAGTTATTATGTTCATATACATACTATAGTATAAATATAGCACCAGCATAAATGTGTTTAATAAGGCAATTTTTAGTCATAAAGACTCTCTGGGCCAATCCCACTCCAAATCATTGATGCCCACTGGAAAAATACAAAAGGAACACAGAAACCCAACGGGCATCCCAAATAAATCAAAACAGGCATCTAGTCGTTGCCTTCTCTGGCATTTGTACCTCATCGCTCACATAACAGGTATTTCTAAGTGCGATGGTGTAAGCTTGAACGGATTAAGGTCCACCTACAGAGCTGGGAAAGCATATTTCTGGGTGTGTCCGTGAGGGTGTTTCCGGAAGACATTGGCATGTGAGTCAGTGGACTGAGTGAGGAAGATCCGCCCTCAATGTGGGCGGGCACCATCCAGTCTGCTGGGGGACCAGGTAGAACAAGAAGGCAGAGGAAAGGCAAATTCTCTCTCTTTTGGAGCCGAAACAGCCTTCTTCTCTTGCACTTGGACATCAGAACGCCAGGCTCTCTGGCCTTTGCACTTTGGGTCTTATGCTAGTGCCAGCTGCCCCCTGAGTTCTCAGGACTTCAACCTCAGAGTGAGAATGACACCATCAGCTCCCTGATTCTGAGGCTTTTGGACTTGGACTGAGCCTCCCTGCTGGCTTTTCTGGGACTCCAGCTTGCAGACAGCCTGTCGTGAGAGACTTCTCAGTCTCCATAATTGCATGAGCCAATTCCCCTACTAAATATATCTTCTCTTTATGTATATATATATATACACATTATTGATTCCGCTTCTCCGGAGAGCCCTGACTAATACACTAAGCGCATATATATATATATATATACATATAGGTTTTTTTTCCTTTCTTTCTGAGAGAAGGTGTCACTCTGTCACCCAGGCTAGAGCGCAGTGGCATCATCATAGCTCACTGCAACCTCAAACTCCTGGGCTCAAGTGATCCTCCTGCCTCAGCCTTCTGAGTAGCTGGGACTACAGGAGGGCACCACCACGCCCAGCTAATTTTTCTATTTTTTTGTACAGAGGGGGTCTCACTCTTGCTCAGGCTGGTCTTGAACTCCTGGCCTCAAGCAATCCTCCCGCCTCGGCCTCCCAGAGTGCTGGGATTACAGGCACAGGCCACTGACCCCAGCCATACGGTCTTAAATATTGTCATATCAGCAATGACCTGCAATTTGTAAAGAACAGGAAGAACAAGGATTATGATCTTCGAAATCATCGTTTTAATAATCACCCGCCAGCACTCCTTTGGTCAGAGTTTCTCTAAATGGTACCTTCTTTTCTCACTGCTGTCCTTTAAGAAAGGAGAAGCCTTCAGCTGAAGTTAACATGAAAGCAAAGAGAGTGAAGAGAGAGAACCAGAGGTTGGCAGGAGGAAATGCCAGCGTCTTTCAAGATGATGTTACTTCCTTTTTAAAGATGAAAAACCAGTCTTTTCATATTGACTTGTCGAGGCATAGTAGTAATGGAGTTTCTAAATGTCTAACAAAAGGGAAATAATCTAATAAATTATAGTGCTGCCAAACAATGAAATATTCCAATGAATTTTTTTTAATGGGGAAACTTTTAGTATGGGGATATCCTCAAAATAAAATGGTAAATGATAAAAATCAGGATATGAAACCATATTTGTGGTATGATCACAAGGTTGTTTTACATATACACGCAAAAAGTAATGCACTGAAGTGTTAACAGAGGTTATCACTGGATATTGGAGTTATGAGTTTTTTTGAAAAAATTAATTGTTATACTTTTTCTTATTTTCTAAATATGAAAATAAGAATGAGAATAATATTTATATGGCATTTATTATTTTATAATAAAAAGATGGATGTAAAATGGTAAAGGGTTTGTATACTCTGGCTGAAATGCAGGCAAGAGTCTCTGAATATTATAGTGTCCAAAAAGAAATGTGCAGTTTTAATAGTCCTGTTCACTTGTGAATAGAAATACGAGTTTTCTGGGTTGCTTTCCTTTATCCCAGGTGCTTCTTAGCAGATTCTTATTGCGCTAAGTGGTTCAGATCTTCCCAGCGTGTACGGAAATTTTCAGGAGTACGTGTTAAATGTTTTGGGCGAGTGACTTTCAGACAGGGCTGAGCCTGGCACAGGAGTCCTGCCCTGCACTGAGTTTCCTTCTAATTTAAAGATTATTTAAATTTGCCTACTCGAAAGTTCTGCTAAACACAGAATCAAACCAAGAAAATCCTCTAAGGAATAAATGTGGCAAAAATAGGGCTAAGATGCATTTTAACGAACAGATATTTGAATATTAAATGTTGAAAAGAAAGACATTTACTAATTGGTGATAAACTCCTGAAAACTGCTTGAAATTTAAATATAGGATATGGTGGTAATGCAGAGGTGTTAATTTCCTCCTTGGAAATTATTTTTAAAACTTAATTAGAAAAGCAAAACAAAACTTAGATTGATATTTCCCAAAAGTTGGCCAGCCCTCCTGGAGAAGGGAGGGGCGTCTTTCACAGAAACCCGGCTGCCCGGGCTTATTGGGGTGAGATGGGGTTTTGGGGAGGCCTGGGAGAGCACCTAGATTAGGAGCGTGTGCTCGGGGACAGAGCCTCACCTCCAGGCCTCCACGGCGTGGGTGGGGGTCGTGCCCCCTCGGTGCTCTGACTGTCAGACCCAGCCCCTGCCTTCCCGGGCTCCCATCTGCTGTCTCAGAGAACTACACTTCTCAAGCTCCTTGCCCTCTCTGGCTTGAGGTGGCATAGAAGCTACTGGAAGATTGGAGTGGGAGAAGGGGAGAAGCGTTGTACTTTCCTCTCTTGCGCTCTCCCTCTGTGAATGGCTCCAGCACCTGGAGGTGATGCTGAGCCCCGGGCTTCACTCTCTCTCTTCCCTCCACCCTTCCGGCCTCAGTAGCTTCTGGGTGATGCTAATCTCTGCTTGGCTTCTCCATGCTTTCGTCCCTTATGTAATGAATCCTCTCTATTAAGTTCCCTCCAAAATATCCAGATTGGTATCTGCTTTTCTGATGGGACGCTGACACTAAAACTTTTTATAATTTAGGATCATGCTGGGAAACGCACCCCAGCTCAAGGGAACCGTAGGAGGGAAGGAAAGGGGAGACCAACGGCCGCATCAGGTACATTTGTGGCAATGGCACTGAGAAAAGGCAGAGGCCGCATGTACTGGGGCCTGCATGTACACAGAGGTTTAGAGAGAATTGGTGACTGCATTTTTTTTTTTTTCTATTTCAACATATTATGGGGGTACAGATGTTTAGGTT
>RJWJ010000114.1:337541-411348 GCA_004363605.1 Indri indri | reverse complement strand
CTGTGTGCTGCCTTAGGGTTAGGAATGTGATGCTCTTGTTGGGGGAAGTGAGTTCCAAGAGTAGCTTTTTTTCATCTCTTAGTGATCTTCTGTTTATCAGTTGAATGACACAGATTCCCTTTTAAACTTATTTTGCTTTAAAAAAAAAAAAAAGAAAATTTAACTTAAAATATTTTAGCATTAGTTGCACAAAATGTTTAGATAAAATTCTAGTTTTTATAAGTCTTTTTATATATTTAGCCTGTTACAACAGTGTTCAAGATTGTATTGAAGTTTTTCTGCATTATACAACCCTAAAACACAGAGATCTCACTGACCCACTGCCCTGTAACCACTTTCTTTCCTTCTTTTGCCTAATACAGCTCATCTAAGTCCTTTCATAAAGATACTAAATAACCTTCATCATCACATAAATGTCTTCATAAACCAAGGACTATTAAGTGTATTAAAATGAAACAGTGGGGTTTAGTACTCCAAATGAACTCTTAAAAAAGAAAAAAAACTAATCTTGACATCCTATCACTATGTGATATTTTGTACATCTTACTGTATTTACAAGTTTATTTATCAAGGATTATCCATCTTGCTAATGGCCTATTATTTATTTCACTTTTTGTTGGTCTTTATATCCTTTTATTAATGTGCTAAAAGAACCTGTATATCTATTTTGGAACTCTTTGAATAGTCTAAAATAGACTAAAAATGGAATATTTTATAGTTTAAGTTACAAACCAAGGTGGTTCCCCCAAGATACATATCTTGGCTTACCATGATTCCAAACAAAACTAACTTGTTTAAAATATTTGGAATAAAATTTTATTTGCGTTACAAATAGGATACAAAAATTGTTGAATCAGGATACAGAAATCTGCTGTGTTGGACTAGTTATCCCTGTTTTATTTTTTTAGATATGCTTAATTTTATGGTATAACTGAAGATTTTGTGTAATGCATGATTAAGACAATAAAGTATTTTTTCTAGTCTTCCAAAAAACTTTTCTGATCAGTTTGCGAGTTTTGATGAGTTTTGTAAGGTTTTTGTTTTACAAACTATGAATCAGCAAATTTTTAAGATTGTACCACATAGCAAACGTACAGCTGTTGAAAAATAATGTATATAAAATGCATATAATAAATATTGTGTACCTGTAAAAAAAAAAGAAAAGAAAAAGCAAACAGGGCTCCTGGGGAAATAGCTGATTCTAGGACTGGGATATTAATACGCATAATGAGCCTAGAGCATCTTGTCATGCCAGAAAGTAAGAAACAAAACAAAACAAAACGAAAACAAAATAAACCCCTCAAAAGAAAACTCCACAATGGTGGAGGTATGTCAAAGAGACACAGGAGCCAACAGAAAGTCCTTCCAGTGGGCAAAACTGGAACAAGGTAAGCAACAAATAAAGTAGTATTGGATTATAACCCAAAGTATAAAATATACATGAATCCATACTTATTAATATGTGAATAAGTGAATGAATAAGTTAATAAATGAGGAAGAATAGATGAATCCCCCATGTATAAGAATTATAAATAAATTGTGTAGCTATTCCACCCTTCAGGAGGGGGAGCATAACTCTCCACTCCTTAATCGTGGGCTGCACCTATTGTCTTCCTTCTAAAGAGTACACTATGGAAAAGGGGAAAATAAAAGGTTACTTTGCATTGAAGGAACCTTACAACCACTACTTTAGCCAGGTAATCAGGGTCATGTCGATAGTATGTACACTTGATATGATGTAAAGAAAATGACATTTTACCTTTTTGACCTTTTTTTCAAAAACCCATAACCCCAGTTTAATCATGAGAAAAACATCAGACAATTCCAATAGAGAGCCAGGCATGGTGGCTAATGCCTGTAATCCCAGCATTTTGGAAGGCTGAGGCAGGAGGATCACTTGAGGCCAAAAGTTCGAGACCAGCCTGAGCAATATAGCAAGACCTTGCCTTTACAAAACATTTAAAAAATTATCCAGGCATGGTAGCATTGGCCTGTAGTATCAGCTACTCAGGAGGCTGAGGCAAGAGGATCACTTGAGCCCAGGGGTTTGAGGTTATACAGTGAGCTATAATCATGCCACTGCACTCTAGCTTGGGTGATAAAGCCAAGACCCTGTCTCCAGAAAACGAAACAAAACAAAAAATCCAATAGAGGGACATCCTAAAATATGCATGACTAATATTTTTCAAAATTATCGAAGTCATCAAAAACAAGGAAAGTCTTGGCAGCTATCACAGTCAAGAGGAGCCTGAGGAGACGTGACAACTAGATGTAATACGGTATCCTGGATGGGATCCTGGTGCAGAAAAAGGACATTAGGTGAAAACTAAAAGGACGTTATATAAAATCTGAATAATATGGACTTTAATAATTTTTCAATAATGGTTCATTAATTATAACAAACTAATGTAAGATATAAATAATAGGAGGAACTGGGTCTGGGGCATAGAAAA
Organism: Indri indri; assembly: GCA_004363605.1. Classification (NCBI taxonomy): domain Eukaryota; kingdom Metazoa; phylum Chordata; class Mammalia; order Primates; family Indriidae; genus Indri; species Indri indri. Next base: position 408,895 of record RJWJ010000114.1, on the reverse strand, counting down.
CTCTCTATATTATCTTCTTAATTTTTCTGTAAATCTAACACTGTCCTAAAAAATGAAGTCTATTAATTAAAAAAAATTGTCACAAACTTGGGACAGAACATGTTTGCATGATATATAATTCATAGCTTTTTTATACAAAGAAATTAATGTTACTGATAAGATGCTCAATGATTTTCTGATAAACTTTAATGTGATGAAGGCTTGTTCTGAGAAAGTATCCATCTAGCCGGTGACTTTCAACCAAGAGTCTAGTGACCTTTATTTAAACAGACATTCTTTTTTGGGAGGGTATCCAATCTAAAATTGATTATCTTAATTACTCTCTTTTCCTATAAAATTTACTAACCCAAAATGAAAATATGAATTGGCATAGTAGAGGCTTTTCATAAAACTTTGGAATCTGCTCACTGTCTAATTATCTGAAAAGTTGTTTTCAAAACTTCTCATCTTAGATTATATAATTGTAGAGACATCATAATGAATTTTTTTTTTTTTTTTTTTTTGAGACAGAGTCTCACTCTCTTGCCTGGGGCGAGTGCCATGGCATCAGCCTAGCTCACAGCAACCTCAAACTCCTGGGCTCAAGCAATCCTACTGTCTCAGCCTCCCGAGTAGCTGGGACTACAGGCATGTGCCACCATGCCCGGCTAATTTTTTCTATATGTTTTTAGTTGTCTGATTGATTTCTTTCTATTTTTAGTAGAGACGGGGTCTTGCTCTTGCTCAGGCTTGTTTCGAACTCCTGAGCTTAAAGAATCCGCCCACCTCGGCCTCCCAGAGTGCTAGGATTACAGGCGTGAGCCACCGCGCCCGGCCTATGAATTGTTTTCATTAGCTGTTAGCAGTTCCTCTTCTTTTTTCCCCCCGTTTGTCATATTATCAAACTAACACCAACAAACAAACAAACAATAAAACCCAAACAGTTAAAATAGCGGGGTGGGGTGGGGTGGGGGGAAGAGCAGTGTTGGATTTCTTTTGAGTTGGGAAAACCGAGGCATCTGTTGAAAAATTTCTCTCTGGGAAAGATAATATCTTTCTCATAGGAATGGAGCCTTTGGAAAATAACCATATAGTCCCTTTTGAAAAATTAAGCCACTCAAAGTGTGAGGGAGAAGGACAAAGGAATTTGATTTAAAGAATGGCTTTATATTTATTGTTTGTTTGTGAATTGCAATCTCATGGCCTTTAGTTATTGAATCTGATTTAAATGACTACAAACTTTAAAACACAATGGCAAAACACATTTCTAAATCTAACTTCAGAATACAAATATTTTCTTTGGAGCCCTTGTAAATCATCATATGGAACTAATAAGTATTTTATAATCATTTTCAGCAATATTGTCAGCCATCCTATATAAATTAAAATACAAAACTAGGGGTTATCTAAAATCCTAATTTTAATATAACAATGTCATTGAAGAAATGGGATTAGGAGAGACTCTTCAGTACATATGGGCTCTTGCTTGGAGATAGTGATCTCTAATTGCAAAAGAACATGAATGGCTGCTCCCTGTGGTTTTCCTAATTCTTTTTGCAAATACTTTCTGTACCTCCAGATCTAACCACTCCAAGCTATTCCTCTGCCTTGATGTGCTCTGTCTCTTTGATGGAATAAGCATGAAAGCAGTTAGAATGAACATACCAAGGATGGTATAGACTCAGGCCTACAATTGAGCAAATTCCACTAAGGTTGGAAACAAGATATGTTGCCAAGATCAGAGAGCAAAGTGTTACACTAAATAGAGCTACTCTTTTCATTAATCCTTGTCATATAATTTATTTTACTGGAATATTTCAAAATCCACCCAATCTACTCAACTGGTACTTACCTAGAGACTCAGTTAAGTGGTTAACTCCAAGCTGATGCTCCAGATGACATAAAAACATGTAAATAGAGTTATCTATTTTGCTTTCTTTGACAGAGTAACTAAAAATGTGCAGGTGCATATGTTAAGTGATGGAATAAAAGCACCTGTCACCACACTAGAGGATGATGGCAGTGGAATCAAGGACACTGACCCAGGACAATTTGTCATTGTAAAAATTCCAGACAGCAGTCTTTCCATAAAATGCTCTGCATACTAGGGCACTAAAGCAGGACACTTGATTAGATACAGGCTTTTTCGACAAAGGATTTTTAATTGCCTTTTAGATTTATTAGAAAGGAATCTGGAGGATTTCTCTGAAGTTGTGATTTCTAGTGGCTCACTTTCTTTTTTTTAAAGAGATAGGATCTCACTATGTTGCCCAGGGTAGCCTTGAATTCCTGGGCTCAAGTGATCCTCCCATCTCAGCCTCCCAAATATCTGGGACTACAGGTATGTGTCTCCATACTCAGCTTTGAAGTTATGGTTTTTACGTACAGCAAGGAGAAGGGACTGAAAGATACCTTCAGCAAAACTGTTTGTCTGGCTTGTCTGCTGTAAGCTGTATGACAAATGGGTATCACCGCTCAGGATGCTGATCTTGGTGACTGATGTGGTCTAAGAGGCCAAGAACCAAAGAGACCCAAGGAGGGAGAGAGGGTCCTGTATGAGTCTCAGCTCCAACAGACAGGCATCTTCTCCACATACGTCCTCTTCCCATATGTGGCTGGGAAGTGTTTGGGAACTATTCTGGGTGAGAGGAAAGTCACGAGTATCTAGGCATTAATCCAGAAACCTAAACTCTCTTCATTAACGATAGAACAAAACAAAGCCAGAACTCTCCAACAACCCAGGAATGGCATCTCTTTGTGGGCTAAAGATGGGTGAGGCTAGCACAGGGTAGAGAGCTTGTTTGGTGGTTTGGTTAGATAAGCAATGTGGGGTCTAGAAGTCAAGGTGAGACTCAGAGCGAGGACCTCAGTTTGTCTGATCAGATTGTCTTTCAGCCATTCTATCATGTAACATCCTTCATTTTTAAAAAAATCAGATTTTTTTGTTTTAAGAATGAGACTTTGTTTCATGAAGTTTTACAGACTTAATATCAAATATTTAGAAAACACATATGAAGAAGAAAGTAAAAATCTCCAGAAATCATACCACTGACCTAATGTTTGTGTAGCATATTATTTTACAGGACTCTGCCCTCTGGTTTTCATGTGTGATCTCATAATGATCTTTGAGGCAGTTTTATAATCTTTATCCTTTAGACGAGAAAACTGACCTCTGAGCGCTGTTCCTGCCACAGGTACTCCTGTGTGCCACAGCCCCTGCCGTTCTCTTAATCACCACATTGTCCTGTGACTTTGGTCTCTATGTCTGCTTCCTAATCAAAGCAGTATAGGCTTTGAACAGAGGATATCCAGATCTCTCCATGTGGCCTTTTTATTTTTTGTAATTTAAAAATTTTTTTGGTTTTTAATTTTTTTGTTTCAAGATAGCATCTTGCTCTGTTGCCCAGGCTAGAGTACAGTGGTGTCATCATAGCTCATTGCAACGTCAAACTCCTGGGATCAAGCAGTCCTCCTGCCTTCACCTCCAGAGAAGCTGCTCATGCTACCACACGTGGCTAATTTTTAAATTTTTTGTAGAAATGGTGTCTCACTATTGCCCAGGCTGGTCTCACAGCTCACAAAAATTCCTTCTTCATGTTGATTTTGGCCAGTCTGATGACTGATGGCCAGTCTGATGTCTTGGTGATTGTTTCTTTGCAATGAATCTCCCAGGTGTCCGTTGAGCTTCTTGTACCTGGAGGTCTAAATCTCTAGCAAGCCTGGGGAAGTTTTACTCAATTATTCCCTCAAATAGGTTTTCCAGCCCTTGTGCATTTTCTTCTTCACCCTCAGGGATGCCTATGATTCTTATATTTGGCCATTTTACATAATCCCAAATTTCTTGTAGGCTTTGATCATTTCTCTTAATTCTCTGTTCTTTATTTTTGACTGCGTTAATTCAAAAGAGTTATCTTCAAGCTCTGAGATTATTTCTTCTGTCTCGTCTAGCCTATTCTTAAAACTTTCCACTGTGTTTTGTATTTCTTTAAATAAATTATTCATTTCCAGAAGTTCTATTTAGTTTTTTAAAATATGTTGATCTCTTCAGTGAATTTTTCATTCATTTCCTTAATTGTTTTTCTGGTTTCTTTGAGTTGGTTTTCCATTTTCTCTTGAATTTCATTGAGCTCCCTTACAATTCATATTTGGAATTCTTTATCTGTCATTTCAATATTTTCATGTTGGTTGGTATCCAGTAATAGAGAGCTGGTGTTCCCTTTGGGGATGTCCTTTTGCTCTGATTTTTCATACTTCCAGAGTTCTTTCACTGATTCCTTTTCATCTGAGGCAGCTGTCACTTCTATTTTTGGATTTTCTTTTGTTTAGATGTGGCTTCTTTCCCCCCACCCCACTTGTAAGGGAGTGTCTGTGGTGTATGTTGGGTAAGAACCTTTGGCTTTGCTTGTGGGTGCTTTGATGGGGGTCTAGGTTCTGCATGGATGCTTTGGTTATAGATATCCTTAGTGTGGTGGTTTTCTCAGTTGCTAGTTGTTTGTAGGCTATAGCAGTGGTGAGCTATGTGTGTGGGCAGATTTCCTATCTCTTGTTGATGACGGACAATGGAGGTCTTTGAGATCCTTTCTCTTTCCCAGCCCTGTGGTGTGGTCATCTTAACAGTGTGAATTGTATTGGCATGCCCAGCTTAACACATTAACTGCCGTGACAGTTGTATTTTTCTCACTCTAGTTTTGACCCTGTGGTCGTGTGAAGCTTATATCAAAACTTACTTCGTGTTCTTATTGTTACAATTAATATTGACAGTTTAATTCTAAAAATGTGGATTAAATAAATAAAATTCAATAAATTTTGTTTTTCTATTTATGTTTACCTTTAACTTACACTTGAAGTTTTTATTCTGTTTTCATATTAAAACACTGTGGCCCCAAGGAAAAGTTTCTGGTTTTTTTTGTGTGGCAGTCAATTTGTTAATCTCTGAGACAGTAGGTGGTTCTTGTGGGTAAGAATCAACCACATCCTGTGTGACTGAGTCAGTAAATGCTATAAAGGGCTGTGCAGATCGACCTCGCTGTTATCAGGTGGCACTTGCTGGAAGGAACAAGCTGCAATATTGTTTTTGGGACCTTTGACCAGCTCTAGGCCCTCACAAGAAGCACTTGAATGCCCCAGGTGGTGGGTGGGGCCCTGGAACTTCCAGGTGAGTCCTTATTCTCCACCTCAGCAAAGGCAAGTGGGGGAGTGAGGCTGGATGGGGCTGAGTTGAGTGAGTCCACTCTCAGGCTCCACAAAAGCTTATAAGGTAGCTATTTCATTGGGAGTCAAAGGTCCACTCCCAGCCCTCTGGGGAAAGCTTCCAGGGAGGGGCTTAAGTGGCCCACACAGCCAGAAAGTCTGCTGTGGGGGGCAGGGACCATCTGAGATCCACAATCTGGCTGTCAGGAGCTGGTTTCATTCTACTCCCCACTCCCTTGCTCTGTGGTTTTTCCTTAGGTGACTGCTGTTCAGCAGGAGCTCAAATTAGCTGAGCTCTCAGCAATGGTGCTAAAGGCTGGGAGCTTCCCTGTGTAGCATCCTGTCCTGGGCTGACAGCATGGCTTTCCTGTGGGGGGAGGGGTGTTCCACAAGTGCACTGTGGCTGGGACCCACACTGCATTCTTTTCAGTTCTGTCTATGCAGGCTCCCTCACCTTCCAAGATTAGTTCACCAATCTCCCCTTTGTGCCCCTGAGAAATATGATTGACTGAGTCCTGTGGGTATCAGTTTTGGCCTGTGGACCTGTTCACATGTCCCTGAAGATCAATTCCTGACCATGCCAGGTAGAAGGGTGCTTGTTCTGAGTTGCCTATGGGGTGCTCAAGCAGGTTTGATGTACCTCCACTTTGGGGTATGCCCTGCTCTGATGGAGCAGCTAGGCAAGCAGCAACAGGCAGGGCCAGTGAGCAGGGAGCTCACAGTCCCAGCACCCCTTAGTGTGCTGTAGGTCTTTAAGAGGAAAGGGTTGAGCCCCACTCTCTATGGAAGCCCCAACAGAGGGGAAGCAGCAGCTCCTGAGAGCCCTGGCTCAAGGGTCTCTCTCAGCAGCCATGAGTGGGGCAGGGGAAGGAGAGGAAAAGAGTATGAATGGAGTAAACCTGGCACTCTGGTCATCTCTCTCCCTTTCTCCAGAAGGCAGCCTTCCCAGAATGTCCAGGCTCTGGGGTCATGCAGACCCCCTGGGACCAACTGGCACCCCGTGGCTCCTGCAGTCTAAGCTGGAGTTGGGAAATGTTTGTGTGGGAATGACCAAGATGAAAACTGAGGGGCTGAAGCTCCATGGAGAGGACAAAAGTGCACAGTGGGTGGAGAAGCAATATGGTGCCTGCCTTCTCAGCTTGGGTCTGTGGTCATAAGAAGTGCCCCAAGGGGGCTGGCAGCCTGGTGCTTTGTCATCAAGCATCTCCCAGTTCACTGGCGGCAGGAGCTTTTGGGCTCATGAGGGTAGAAAGGCTCTCCAGCAGCTCAGGAGCCTGCTGACTGCCAGAGATGTGAAGGAGGGAGAAACAAACTGCTCCACCTCTTCTTTTCACTGGACTCCAGGATCTTGGGATTGACCTCTGCCAATATCTTCCTTCTTATTTTTCTGCTCTGCAACCTCTTCCCATGGAATTTGCTGTAGGTTCTGGCACTTTTCCTTTGGGATTAAACCAAATCTATGATTGTTTGTTTTTTCTTTTTCATCTAAAACTTTTTCTTGTTTCTGAGGTGATCTGGCAGCTTGTGTCTCTGGTCAGCTATCTTCCCCAGTCTTTGGATCTGAACAAAAGTTTTTCAAAAAAAGATAGACAAATGGCCAAGAAACATGAAAAAATGCCCAACATCACTAATCGTCAGGGAAATGCAAATTAAAACTACAATGAAGCAAACCGAATCCAGGTACTTATCAAGAAAATAATCCATCACAACCAAGTGGGCTTCATCCCAGAGATACAGGGATGGTTCAATATATGCAAATCTATAAATGTAATTCACCACATAAATAGAAGCAAAAACAAAGACCATATGATCCTCTCAATAGACGCAGAAAAAGCATTTGACAAAATTCAACACCCTTCTGTGATAAGAATGCTTAACAAAATAGGCATAGATGGGGCTTGCCTAAAAATGATACAAGCCATATATGACAAACCCACAGCCAACATCATACTGAATGGGGAAAAATTGAAAGCATTCCCACTTAGAACTGGAACCAGACAAGGTTCCACTTCTATTCAACATAGTGCTGGAAGGCCTTGCTAGAGCAATCAGGCAAGAGAGCAGAATTAAGGGCATCCAAATGGGGGCAGAAGAGATCAAACTCTCACTCTTTGCTGATGATATGATATTATATCTGGAAAACCCCAAGGATTCAATCAAGAGACTCCTGGAATTGATAAATGAATTCAGTAAAATCTCAGGATACAAAATCAATACACACAAATCAGAGGCAGTCATATATGCCAATAACAGTCAAACTGAGAACCAAATCAAAGACTCAATACCCTTCACAATAGCAACAAAGAAAATAAAGCACCTAGGAATATATTTAACTAAAGAGGTAAAATACCTCTACAGGGAGAACTATGTAATGCTGAGGAAGGAAATAGCAGAAGACATAAACAGGTAGAAAACCTTACCATGCTTGTGGTTCAGCAGAATCAACATTGCTAAAATGTCTATACTACCCAAAGTGATGTACAGATGCAATGCAATCTGTATTAAAATACCAACATCATTTTTCACGGATATAGAAAAAATAATTTTACGCTTTGTATAGAACCAGAGAAGATCCCGTATAGCAAAAGCAATCCTAGGCAATAAAAACACAGTGGGAGGCATCAACTTACCAGACTTCAAACTATACTACAAGGCTATAGTAATGAAAACAGCTTGGTACTGGCACAAGAACAGGGACACTGACCAGTGGAACAGAACTGAGAACCCAGATATTAAACCATCCTCATATAACCTTCTAATCTTTGACAAAGCAGACAAAAATGTACACTGGGGAAAAGAATCCTTATTCAATAAATAGTGCTGGGAAAACTGGATAGCCACATGTAGAAAACTGAAATAGGATCCACACCTTTTACCTCTCACAAACCCCAATTCACGGTGGGTAACAGACTTAAATCTAAGGTGTGAAACTATTAGGATTCCAGAAGAAAATGTTGGAAAAACTCTTACAGACATTGGCCTAGGCAAAGAATTTATGAAGAAGATCCCAAAGACAAGCACAGCAACAAGAAAAATAAATGGGACCTGATCAAATTAAAAAGCTTCGGCCGGGCACGGTGGCTCACGCCTGCAATCCTAGCACCCTGGGAGGCCAAGGGGGGCGGATTGTTTGAGCTCAGGAGTTCGAAACCAGCCTGAGCAAGAGCGAGACCCCATCTCTACTAAAAATAGAAAGAAATCAATCAGACAACTAAAAATATATAGAAAAAAAAATTAGCCGGGCATGGTGGCGCATGCCTGTAGTCCCAGCTACTCGGGAGGCTGAGACGGAAGGATCGCTTGAGTCCAGGAGTTTGAGGTTGCTGTGAGCTAGGCTGACGCCACGGCACTCACTCTAGCCCAGGCAAAAGAGTGAGACTCTGTCTCAAAAAAAAAAAAAAGCTTCCACACAGCCAAAGAAACTGTCACAAGAACAAACAGACAACCTACAGAATGGGAGAAAATTTTCTCATGCTACACATCTGATAAAGGGCTGATAACTAGAATCTACTTAGAACTCAGGAAAATCAGCAAGAAAAAAAATCAAACAACCCTATCAAAAAGTGAGCAAAGGACATGAACAGAAATTTTTCAAAAGAAGACAGAATAATGGCCAAGAAACATATGAAAAAATGCTCAACATCTCTAATCATCAGGGAATGCAAATCAAAACCACAATGAGATATCACTTATCTCCAGTGAGAATGGCCTTTATCAAAAAGTCCCAAAACAATAAATGTTGGCATGGATGCGGAGGGATAGGAGCACTTCTACACTGCTGGTGGGACTGCAAACTAGTGCAACCTCTGTGGAAAGCAATATAGAGATACCTTAAAGAGATACAAGTAGATCTACCATTTGATCCAGCAATCGCATTACTGGGCATCTACCCCAAAGAACAAAAGACATTCTATAAAAAAAGGCATCTGCACTCGAATGTTTATAGCAGCATAATTCACAATTGCAAAGATGCAGAAACAACCCAAGTGCCCATCAATACATGAGTGGATTAATAAAATGTGGTAATATGTATACCATGGAGTACTATTAAGCTATAAGAAACAATGGTGATATAGCACCTCTTGTATTTTCCTGGATAGAGCTGAAACCCATTCTACTAAGTATCCCAAGAATGGAAAAATAAGCACCACATGTACTCACCAGCAAATTGGTTTCACTGATCAACACCTAAGTGCACATATAGGAATAACATTTATCAGGTGTCTGGCAGATGGGAGGGGGGAAGATGGGATGGGTATATACATATATAATAAATGCAATGCGCACCATCTGGGGATGGACACGCTTGAAGCTCTGACTGGGGTGGGAGCAAGGGCAATGTAACCTAAACATTTGTACCCCCATAATATGCAGAAATTAAAAAAATAAAATAAAAAAAGATTAAAAAAAAAAAAACTACAATGAGATACCACCTTACCCCTATCAGAATGGTCATTATTTAAAAGTCAAAGAACAATAGAAGCTGACATAGATGCCGAGAGAAAGGAATGCTTATATACTGTTGGGACTGCAAATTATTACAACCTCTATGGAAAACGGTATGGAGAGTCCTCAAAGAAATAAAAGTAGACTTACCATTTGATCCAGCAATCCCACTACTGGGTATCTACCCAAAGGAAAAGAAGTCATTTTATCAAAAAGACACCTGCACTCAAATGTTTATTGTAGCACAATTCCCAGTTGCAAAGATGTGAAATCAACCTAAGTGCCTGTCAATTCATGAGTGGATTAAGAAAATGTTTTATATATATACACACACACACACACAGACACAAACACACCATGGAGTACTACTCAGCCATTAAAAGGAATGAAATAATGTCTTTTGCAGCAACTTGGATGGAAGTGGAGACCATTTTCCCAAGTGAAGTATCTCAGGAATGGAGAAACAAACACCACGTGGACTCTAATAATTGGCAGCTAAACAATGGGCGCACACATTCACAAAGAGATCTGAAGTCCATTGGAATCCAGGGAGAGGGGTGGGTGGGAGAGGTTGAAGGGTAAAAACTTACATTTTGGTTGCTTCCAATTTTATGCAATTATGAATAAAGCTGCAATTAGCATTCATGTGCAGATTTTTGTGTGAACTTAAGTTTTTAACTCATTTGAGTAAATACTTAGGAGCAAGATTGCCAGATCATATGGTAAGACTATGTTTAGCTTTGTAAGAAACTGCTGAACTCTTCCAAAGTGGCTATAGCATTTTGTTCCTACCAGCAGTGAATGAGAGTTCCTATTGCTCCACATCCTTGTCAGCATTTGTTGTTGTCAGTCTTTTGGATTTTGACCATTCTAATACGTAAGTAGTGGCATCTTATTTTAATATGTTTTCTTTTTATCATCACGTTCTACCTGTCACTGAAAGCAGTTCATCTTCCTGTTATTCTAGGGAAGACCAAATTCTAACCCCACTGAAGAATTTAGCATTGTATAATATAATACCAGACTTCAAGTTGTTTTTCAATGAAAAAAAAAAAAAAAATCAAACAGTACCCCCGCTCCCAATTCATTGCAGTTTTAGTCCTCTCTGAAAATGCCAAAAGGTTTCGTGCTCAGGCTAGTAGATGAATTCCATACTACATGACATCAGGCCCAAGTGTCATTCTAGTCAGCTTTATTGAGAGACAATTTTCATACTTTTCATACGCAAAACTCATCCTTTTAAAATGTATAGTTTGATGAGCTTTGACAAAGTATACAAATGCATAATTACCACTGCAACAGGTTCCCCTTTTGTAATCCCTTTTGTTATCCATCCCTGCCCTAGGCAACCACTAATTTGATATGTGTATATAGTGTTTGGCTTTTCAGAATGCTATATAAATAGAATCACACATTATGTGCTCTTTTTGAAGAATTTTGTTTCATACTAGTTTATTTGGGGTTTCATTTTCACTTTTCAATAGGTTTTACACGTTTCTCATACACTTCCTCACTCATCAGTTCATCTAGTTCTGAAGGGTTACTCAGTGTCATCCTGATCAGACAATCATCTTCATAACAAGATATGTTGACAAGTCCTGGATTTTCTCCAAGAGCTTTATTAATTTTGGTTACCTCTTCTGATAGAGAAGAATAGAGTTCACCAGCAGCTTTCACACTTTCCAAACCACCAAGCTAGCTTGTTTGTTCAATTTTGTCCCAACTTCAGGCAGACTACAGTAAACATCCTCCAAAGCTTCCTGGGCAAAATTGCTGGTTCCCACTGTTCTAATACCACTTTCTGTTATCCATTCATGTTTATCTGTGAATTTATGCAACAACGACAGAATTCAGCTGTGAGCAGTGTCAGCAGCACCTACCCTTAGCTCCCTGGCTGACAGGGCACTCCCAGTCACCTAGTCCATGCGTAAGTTGCAGGCCACGCCTGCTAGCTCCACCCAGCCTCTGGTTTGTAGGGGTGCCGAGGGGCGCCTAGGGCCACCTTGCAGCTGCTAGGCTACCTGGTCTGCCTTGGGTGGGGCAGGTTGGGGCAGCTTCAGGTCTCAGCCAGCCAGAGCAAGCTGGGCTAGAGCTGGGCATTGGTGTAGAGACAGTATTTGCTCTATCTATCTATGTATCTATCTGTTAATTAATTAATTAGAGTCTCGCTCTGTTGCCCGGGCTAGAGTGCCGTGGCATCAGCCTAGCTCACAGCAACCTCAAACTCCTGGGCTCAAGCAATCCTTCTGTCTCAGCCTCCCGAGTAGCTGAGACTACAGGCATGCGCTATCGTGCCCGGCTGATTTTTCTGTATATTTTTAGTTGTCCAGCTAATTTCTTTATATTTTTAGTAGAGACGGGGGTCTCACTCTTGCTCAGGCTGGTCTCGAACTCCTGAGCTCAAACGATCCGCCTGCCTCGGCCTCCCAGAGTGCTAGGATTACAGGCACGAGCCACCGTGCCCGGCCATCCAATGCTCTTAAACATATTTTTGGCTCTTCTAAGTCCTTGGAATTTCCACATAGATTTTAGAATCAGTTTATCAATTTTATTTTTAAAAACTTGTGGAGGGACAGTATTAAACCTATAGATAAATTTGGTAAGAATTGACATCTTAATAACATTGATTTTTTTCTGTGCACATACATGGTATATCTCTTCATTTATTTAGATATTTTAAAACTTTTCTCAGCAATACTTTATAGTTTTTAGTGTATAGGTCTTGAAATTTTTTGTTAAATGTATTTCTAAGTATTTTACATTTTGATTCTATTAAATATGACATTGTTTTTTCTCATTTCAACTTATCATTATTTGTTGCTAGTATATAAGAACAGTTTTTTGTATATTGGCCCTGTATTTTGTTACCTTGCTAACCTTACTTTTAAGTTCTAATAGTTTTTTTTTGAATGATTCTTTGGATTTTCTGTATATAGGATCATGTTATCTGCAAACAAAGATAGTTTTACTTCTTTCTAATCCATACACCTTTTATTTCTTTTGTTTGCCTAATTGCACTGATTGGGTCTCCAGTACAGTATTATATATGTAGTGAGAACAGGCATCCTTGCCGATGTTATAGAGGGAAGGCATTCAGCCTTTCAGAACTAAAAATAAGGTTAAATTTGTTTCATGTAGAAGCTTTTTTTTTTATAAAATCAGGTTGAGGAAGTTCCTTTCTATTTCTAGTTTTCTGAGAGTTTTTAATCCTGAATGGATGTTGAATTTTACAGATGCTTTTCTCTATCGAGATTATGATGTGATTTTCTTTTCTATTCTCCTAATATGGAGAGTTACAATAATTGATTTTCAAACATGAAACCAATCTTGCATACTTAGAATAAATCACACTTGATGATGTATTATCTTTTTTTTTTTTTTTGAGACAGAGTCTCACTCTGTTGCCAGGCTAGAGTGCCGTGGCATCAGCCTAGCTCACAGCAACCTCAAACTCCTGGGCTCAAGCGATCTTCTTGCCTCAGCCCCCCAAGTAGCTGGTACTACAGGCATGCACCACCATGCCCGGCTAATTTTTTCTGTATATTTTTAGCTGTCCAATTAATTTCTTTCTATTTTTTTAGTAGAGACGGGGTCTCACTCTTGCTCAGGCTGGTCTCAAACTCCTGAGCTCAAACGATCCGCCTGCCTCTGCCTCCCAGAGGGCTAGGATTACAGGTGTGAGCCACCACGCCCAGCCTATTATCTTTTTGTATATTACTAGTTTCAATTCATCAATATTTTGTTAAAGATTTTTGAGTTCAGGTTCAGGAAGGATATTGGTTGATATGTGTTCCTTTCTTGATACATCTTTATCTGGTCTTGCTATTAGGGATAATGCCGTCGTCATAAAATGAGTTGGTAAGTGTTCCCCCCGCTTCTATTTTTCTGGAAAAAATTGTGTAAAATTGATATCATTTCTTCCTTAATTATTTGATAGAATTCATCAGTGAAACCATCTGGGCCTGGAGTTTTCTCTGTGGCAAAGTTTTAACTATGAATTCAATTTCTTTAATAAACATACAGCTATTCAGGTTATCTATTTCTTCTTGAGTGAGCTTTGGTAATGATTTCAAGGGATTTGTTCATTTCATCTAAGCTATCAAATGTATTGGCAAAAAGATGTTCAGAATATTCTCTGTTATCCTATGGAATCTATAATTATTTCTTTCTTTCCCAATATTGATAATTTGCATCTTCTTTTTTGTTGTTGTTATTGATCAGTCTTGTGACAGGTTTATCAGTTTCACTGAGCTATTTGAAGAACCAGTTTTTAGTTTATTTTCTCTATTTTTTTTTTCTATTTCACTGATATCTCCTATTTATTATATCTTCTCTTCTTCTTGCTTTGAGTTTAATTTGATTTTCTTTTGCTGGTTTTTAAGGTGAAGGTTTAGAGCAGCTGTCCCTCACCTTTTTGGCACCAGCAACCATTTTTCATGGAAGACGATTTTTTCATGGACCTTGGGTGGAGAGGGGTATGGTTTTGGGATCATTCAAGCACATTACATTTATTGTGCACTTTATTATTATGACATCATAATATATAGTGAAATAATTATACAACTTACCATAGGTTGGGTACCCCAGGTTTAGAGCATTGATTTGATGTTTAATATTGCAAATGTCCCTTTAAGCATTGCTGTAGCTGTGACCCACTAATTTTGATATAATGTCTTTATTTTCATTGAAATAAAATATTTTCTAATTTCCATTGTGATTTCTTCTTTGGCCTATATTTATTGAAAAGTGTTATGTTTAATTTCCACGTATTGAGGGATTTTCCAAATATCTTTCTCTTATTGACTTCTCATTTAATTCCAATGTGGTCAGAGAACATACTTAGTATGATTTTAATTCCTTTGTTTTTCTTGGTGAATATGCTATGTGCCTTGAAAATAATGTATGCTCTGCTGTTGTTGGGTGGAGTGTTCTATAAATAAAAGTCCATTAGGTCAATTTGATTGATGTTTTCAAAGACTTCCATATCTTTAGTGATTTTTTTTTTTTTTTTGTCTAATTGATCTGTCAAATACTGAAAGAACAGTCTTAAAGATTCTCAAATTATGTTTGTGTCAATTCCATATTCTTTCCTAAGCGTGCCTTCCCTGGCTCAGTAGTACCAGCTCAGGGCCTGTAGTAGAGCAGGCTCAAGCCAGGAATCAAATATCAGTCTCCTTCTCTGGTTGGCTCCCAAAATTTAGTCAGCTTTTATAATTTTATGGGAAATGTTCATTTTTGGTCTCCATGAGATAAAGACATGGGATTTTTTCTCTTCATGAACTTAGTGTTTCTCAAAAAGATGGCTTTTCTATCACCTCCTAGTCCTCTTTTGCATTGAAGGGGAGGGACATGTCAGGAGAGAGATGGCTACCTCAAATAGCCAAACATCAAATATTGGGTACTTCACTGTTTTTGTCTCCAGCAATGAGGCCTTTGACAATTCCAGGGAAAAATAGGAAAAATCCTGTTAAATAAGTTGTAGTTGCCTGAAACTGAATTACCAGATCAGTTCACACTGTTCTTTAAAATTCTTTACTGTGATTACGTAAGACTGCTCATTAAGGAAAGACTATTTAGGCCAAACTGTTGGTGTCCTGGCTGAGGCTTATTTCAAAGTTCCAAAGTATTTGCTTAATGTAGCAGAGAAAACCTTCTTTTAACAGAAGAAGCAAAGGCCAGTATTGCATAATATCATATTTTTGGCAGCAAAAAGTAGAAACATATTTAGTCCTCTTGCCTGCATTTAACTTTACAAAACACTTCTGTTTGAGGACTCATTAAGCTGCAATGTTCTGATCTTAGAGAGAAGCTGCCAGTTCTTTTGAGCCTAAGCAACACTAAACTTAACCATTTTTGTTTGTTTTCCTTGAGTATTACTCTTTGACAAGTAGGCCTCTGTGGAGGAAAAAAAAAGGCCCATTGGGCACTAAAGTATAAATGCATGAGGAGAAGAAGAAATAGGATTAGCATTGGTTGTTTCCAGTATAATCCAGGCACTGTGCTAGGTGCTTACAGCCATTTCCTTATTCTATCTTCTCAAGAGCCCTGTCTAAGCGATATATTAGCCCCATTTTATAGGCAAGAAGACTGAAGTTCAGAGCAGTATGAAGGTACTATAGCTAGAAAAAATTGATATTAGAACCAAGACCTCTCTAGTACCAAAGTTCATAGATTATCATGCTTCCATTAATGTGGATGTCCAACACAAAAGTAATCCGCAATCCATGACTGCTTTTCTTGATTAGTTCTGTGGTTTCTGGAATGGTCTTACTGAAATGTGGTTGGCAGTTGAGTCCATAAAATGTCATTTTTCTCTTTAGTTTCATTTTATTAGGGAAGCTTTGATAAGCAGAACCTGAGTATTTTTGTCTTTGATAAATTTGTTGCTATACTATACTATACTGACATCTCTTTGGATGCCAGCCTTTGCAAATATTAGGTTCAATGTCAGGACTGAACAGTGAGCAAATTAGGGCCTTTAGTCTAGACAAGGAGGAAGTGCTGGGAGAGTTCAAAGATTGATAGCAAAGGTTGATTGGCCAGTAGAAACAAGAAAGCTGGCAGGCAGGCAGCTATAGGTGCCACAATTCAGGATAAAACAGATATCAGAGACCCCAAAGGACACACTACAAGAGAAAATGATCATGCAAAGAAGTAACCTAAAGTCCAGGTGATCAGTGACCATGCACTTGTATGAGCTGGAACAGTGATTCTCTAAGTGTGATCCTCTGACCAGCAGTGTTGCCATCAGTTCTAAACTTGTTAGTTGCAAGTTAGAAATACAAATTTGTGGGTTCCACCTTGACCTACTGAATCAGAATCCCTGTGGCTGGGGCCCAGGAAATTATGTTTTTACAAGCTTTCCAGATGTTTCTCATGGATGTTAATGTTTGAGAACCTCTGAACTAGGGGGACAGAGCAGCAAGTAGGAGGGAGTAAACCAGTGTCACTAAGGCTTGACTGACTACTTTATTATTCAATAAAAAATTATCGAAAGTGCCAGGCCACTGTGTTAGGTGCTTGTAATATGGGGATGAGGAGATAGAGTGTCTGGTGATGGAATAGAGGAAAAGAGTATATTTCATTGGGGTTGTGTTGAGTTTGAAGAATATGTCATTATTTAAATGGTGGTGTGCCATAGGTAACTGGAAGCACAGTTGGCTTGCAACTGAGGAAAGATGTCCGGTTTGGAGAGTTGTCAATCTGTAAGCGGATAGCTAAAACCCTGGGAGCTGATGGTCTTGGGCATGGGTGGGGGTGGGGGGGCACGGTGTGTGGAAGTGACAGTGTGGAGCGAGGAACAAAGAGAGTCAAGGGTCTGAGAATCCTTGATCCTGTTTACTCCTTCCCCAACCAGCAGCAGGCTGCTGCCTGTTCTCAACTCTTCTCATTCACCCTGAATTCCTCTGAAGAACGCAAACCAATATCAGATTTTTGTTAAATAATTTCAAGAGATTTTTTTCATTCCCAGTGACCAAAAACAGTTCTGAAGGGAACAGACTCAATATTTAATATTTAATCCCCAAGTAAGACTCTGTCTCTTAAAAAAATAAAAATAAAAAAGAAGCCATTGTAACTCATCTACCCAGTGAAAGCCTCTGTTACCACTGTTATCTTTTGGGGATGGCAACAGTTTGGAGGACTGTTTCAGCCACACCCTGTAATGGCTCCAGTGTTGAATATGCCTCAACAGAGACTGAAGTTCTTGTTTGCCAGGATTCTGAATAAATACTACCCTCTTGGGTGGGCAGTGTTTACACAGTCTTTTTTCCTTCTGTTTATACAATCTTCAGATAATTGCTTAGAAACAGTTTTATTTAGTCAAATGCTTCTCCTGTCCAGATCATGCCTTAGAAGTGAAAAAAGGAATATAACTGTTTATTGAGCTCCTCTGTGATGCCAGAAACAGTATCAGGGTATCTTTATTGTCTTACCTTATTTTTAATATTCAAAACAGCTCTGTGAGGAAGGGCTTGTTATCATTGCTTCCCATGACTGAAAAACAAGCTGAATGATTTTAGAAGTCATTTACTAATAAATCTAAGACCGTGATTTAAACCCAGGTCTGGCAACCAAAAGCTATTTTTGTTTTGGTTTTATTTCAACATGCAGCATCACTTGGTAGATTATTTCTTCTTTATTATGACTTTTGTTAATGTAGTTAATCATATATTTAAGCAATTAGTGGTAAATAAGGATAATGCAATAAAAGACTGAATAAGAAATAAAACACATTTCAAAAATACAGTTATTAACTATTATACTGTAGACCTATTAAATATTTTAAAAAATTTTAACAGCTTTATTGAGGCATAATGAATAGCCAATAAACTGCTCATAGTTAAGATAGACAATTTGATTAGTTTTGAAATATGAATACACCTGAGAAACAATCACAGCAGCCAAGATAGTAAACATATCAATCATGCGCAGAAGTTTCCTTATGCCTCTTTGTGATTGCTCCTGACTTTCCCACCCTGTATACTTCCATCCGCAATCACAGATGTGCTTTCTATCACTGTAGATTAATTTCGATGTTCTAAAGTTTTTTATAAATAGAATCACTTAGTGTGCACTCTTTTTTTTAATATGCCTTCTATTCACTTACCCTACTTATTTTGAGAATCATACATTTTTTTAGTAGGTCTCAAAAGTTCATTCTTTTTTATTGATGATTAGTAATTCCATTGAATAGGTATACATACTATAGTTTGTTTATCCATTCACCAGTGGATAGACATTGTGTTGTTTCCAGTTTTTGACTATCACAAATAAGGCAGCTATGAACAATCATGTACAAATCTTTGTATGAAGGTATGCTTTCATTTCGCTTGGGTAAATACCTGTAAGTGGAATGCCTACATCATATGGTAGATATATGTTTAGTTATATTAAAAATCATTTTGAAAAACAGTTTTATTGAGATAAAATTTACATACTTTAAAATTCATTCAAGTGTACCATTCAATGAATTTTAGTTAATTTACAAAATTTATGGAATTATGTAATCACAATCTAATTTTAGAAAATTTCTATCACCTCAAAAAAATCCCTTGTCCCTATTTGCAGTCATTCCTTGCTCCAGCTCTTAGCTTCAGACAACTACTAACCTACTTTCTGCTTCTATAGATTTGCCATTTCTGGACATTTCATGTAAGTGGAATCCATACAAGCCGTAATGTTTTACATCTGGCTTCATTCATTTCGTATAAGGTTTTTGAGTTTCATGAATGTTGTAGTACATATCAGTGCTGTATCACTTTTTATTGCCGCATGGTATTCCATTGTAGGAATGTACTACATTTTATTTATCCATTCATCAGTTGATGGGCATTGGGGTTGTTTCCAGTAGTCAGATATTATGAAGAATGCCTCTGTGACATTTGCGTACAAGTCTTTATGTGGACATATATTTAATTTCTCTCAGGTAGATTCTTAGGAGAAGAATTGTCGAGTCATGCGGTGAATTTATTTTTAATTTTTTAAGAAATTACCGAACTATTTTACAGAGTAGTTTTACAAATTTACATTCCCACCAGCAATATACAAGGGTTCCAGTTTCTCTACATACTTGCCAATACAAGTTATTGTTTGTCTTTTGTTTACAGTCATTCTAGTGGGTGTCTATTTAAATGTCCATTTACAAAAGTTGGGTTTTTTGTTTTGTTATTATTGTGTTTGAGAGTTCTTCATATATTTTGGATGCAATCCTTTATCAGATATATATTTTGCAAATACTTTCTCTCAGTCCATGGCTTGTCTTTTCATTCTTTTAACAGTGTCTTTCTAAAAGCAGAAGTTTTAAATTTGGGTGAATTTTAATTCATCAGTTTTTTTCTTTTGTGGATCATGTTTTTGATGTCATATATAAGAAATCTTTTCTCAACCCAATACCATAAAAATTTTCTCCTGTTTTCTTCTAGAAGTTTTATAGTTTTAGGTTTTGCTGTTTTAGGCTTATGATTCATCTTGAGTTTATTTTTATATATGACGCAAAGTATAGATTGAAGTTCCATTTTGGTTTTTTTTTATCTTGCTTGTTTCGTGTATGGATGTCCAATTGTTCCAGCACCATTTGTGAAAAGACTATTCTATTTCCATTGAACTGTGTTTGCAATTCAGTTGTAAAATAATCAGTTGTGTGTGTATGATTTGGTCTATTTCTGAACTTTCTATGCTGTTCCATTGATGTATTTCTCTATCTTTATGAAAATACCACATCATCTACATAAATGTGTCATTATAGTAAATCTTGAAAGCAAGTAGTATGAGACCTCCAATTTTGTTCTTTTTCAAAATTGTTTTGGCTATTCTAGGTCTCTGCATTTCCCTATAAATTTTAGAATCATCTTGAGATTTTGATTGAGATTGCACCACACCTATACATCAGCTTGGGGAGAATGGACATCTTAACCATATTGGGTTTTCTGACCCATGAACAAGTTATGTGTCTCCATTTATTAGGTTTTCTTTAATTTCTCTCAGCTATGTTTAGTAGTTTTCAGTGTACGGGTCTTGCACATCTTTGTCAGATTTATCCCTCAGTGTTTAAAAATTTTAATTGAACTATAAATATCATTTTTAAAATTTCAATGTTCTTTTTTTGTTATTTTATAGAAATATGATTCATTTTTGTATATCAATCTCATAGCATCTTGCATCCTTGCTAAACTCACTTATTTGTTCAAATAGCTTTTTTGTAGTTTCCATTGGGTTTTCAACATGGATGATCATGTTGTTTTTAAAATAAAAACAGTTTGACTTTGACTTTTTCTTTCCCAGTCGGGATGTCTTCCTTTCTGCCTTTCTTTCTCTTCCTCCTTCCTTCCCTCCTTCCCTTCCCTTCTCTTCCCTTCCTTCTTTATCTTTTTTCTTTCTTTGTCTTGTCGAAATGACTAGAACCTCTAGTAAAATAGAGAATAGAAGTGGTGACAATGGATATACTTTTATTCTTGATCCTATTCAGTCTTTTACTATTAATTATGATGTTAGCTGTAGATTTGCTTTGGTCTATTCCCTGTATCAGGTTGTGGAAGTTCTCATTTATTCCTAGTTTGCTGAACGTTTCTGTTAGGAATGGATATTGGATTTTGTCAAATGCTTTTGAGTTGATCATATGGCTTTTCTATTTTAGTTTGTGAAAATGGTAAATTACATTGATTTTGAATGTTAAACCAATTCCTGGGATAAACCCCACGTGTTCATGATGTATTTTTAAAATCCTTTGAATGTACATATTCTTTATATATATTATATTCTTTTTCTTACATTATTGGGTTTGATTTGTTAAACTTTTGTTTAGAATTCTTGTGTCCCATGTTCATGAAAAATATTGGTCTCTAGTTTTATTTTCTTATACTGCCTTTGTTTTTGGTGTCAGCATATCTTGCCTCATGGGAAAATTCAATAAAATTTCTTCCTCTTCAATTTTTCTGAAAGGGTTTGTGCAAAATTGATATTTCTTCCTTAAATGTTTGGAAGAATACAGTAATGAAGACTGAAATCTTCTTTGTGAGATTTTAAGCTATAAATTCAATTTCCTTAATGGATAGAAGGCTATTGATGTTATGTTTCTTCTAGGATGAATCTTGGTAGTCAGTGCCTTTCAAGGAATTTGTCTGTTTTCCTTAAAGTTATCAAATTTATTGATGTAGTGTTGCCCATAATATTCCTTTTTTATTATTTTAATATCTTTAAAATCTTTACTGATGTCAAATCTCTTATTACTAATAAAGGTAATTTATAACCTTTTACTATTTATAATGTAATATTTGATAAATACTGCTGTGATGTGAATGTTTGTGTCCACTCAAAATTCCTATGTTGAAATTTGAACCCCCAAGGTAATGGTGTTAGAAGACAGGACCTTTGGGAGGTGATTAGGTCATGAGGATGGAACACTCATGGTTGGGTTTTGTGTCCATATGAAAGAGACCCCGAAGAGCTAGGTAGCCCCTTTCGCCACATGAGGTTACAACAAAAAGATGGCTGTCTAGGAAACAGGCCCTCACGAGACACTGGATCTGTCAGTGCCTTTATCCTAGACTTCCAAGCTCCCAGAACTGTGTGAAATAAATTTTTATTGTTTATAAACTACCTGATTTATGGCATTTTGTTATAGCAGCCTGAATGGACTAAGGCACATAAGAAAGAATATATTTGTAGGTTAAGAAGTATAAATAAATACCTATGACCTTTGTAGATTACTTCAATACCTGCCGTATTTTGTCCATTCTGATCCTGCCCCCCAATTCCTACTTTATCTCGCAGAGGATAAATTCTCTTAAAGTTGTAGAGGCATTTGATTGTGTCCTTCTATGTTCTAATTGTACCTAAGAAAAGTTATTCTTATTATCTGTCGGGTTTGTCTGTTTTTCTAAGCTAACTTTCACTAAGTGCTTGCTGTGTGCAAGGCAGTTCTTATCAGTGCCTCAGAAGTAGGTTTTACCATAATCTCTTCTATGGGTGAAGTTTCCTTTAAGCCACATTCAACAGAAAACCCAAGACTAGCTTAAGCAGACATGGTTATATTTTTCTCTCTCAACATGAAGTTTGCAGTTAGTACTACAGGACTAGTTGGCAGCTCTACAATGTCACATGTGACATGGTACCTTACATTAGGTTCCCCAGGAGCAGACACTGAGTTAAGGATTATGAGGATGTAATTTACTAAGGAAATGTTTCCAAGAAAGACTGATAAGGGAGTCAGGGTGGGGCAGGGCAGAGAAAAGAATCTAAGAATGTGATCACATGCTAAAGTTCAGCAGAGTACAACTTCAGCATGAACCCCATAAGAGAGTTTTTGAGTGAAATTTAAAACAGAGTCGTTCCACCCAAGGCAAGGGACCTAGGCTTTCAAAAGCCTTGTGAGACTGGTGGAAGGAATGTAAACTCACAGACCATTCATCTCTCTGTGCAAAAGGGCAAAGCAACATCAATACCATAAAGGCAATCCTTGTAAGAAGAGCTGCAAGTGTTGGATACTGAAAGCACACAGAAGATGCTGGTAGTATGGGTATATGGTACATATGGAAATGGTATCAAAGAATCCAGTATAAAGGAATCCAAGGGGATTTGGGCATAACACAAATATTTGCTCACTACACCAGGGTTCTTTAAACTTTCCATCTTGCCATTTTTAAATGTGTAGGTCTTTGTCTCCAAGCTCATCACCTTGTACTTAGAACCTGGCTTCTTTCCATTCAGGCTCATGTCTATGGCCCAGGCAGGAAGAGGGGGTAAAAGACTGAAAAAGGCCATGCTATCAGATATGTTCCCTTAAAAACAGTTTTTCTTAAGTTATATCCTGTTTATATATTTTTGTCTAAAACTGTGTCAAATGGTTACCACATCTGGCTGCATGGGCATCTGGGAAAGAGTATATTTTTAGTTGAGTGAGTGCACTGTTGCCTGGTAAAGAACGAGGGTCTATTGGTGAAGAAATAGGGGTGGTAGTGATGGATTTTAGGTAGATAATTGCAATGTTTGGTACTTCCTATTTTGCAGAGGAGAAACAGAGATTGAAAGGGGTTACATACCTTGGTGAAGTTGCACATCCAATAAGCAGTAAACCAAGCCTATATTCTTAATATCCTGGACAGTGTTTCATGCATTCTTTTTTTTTTTTTTTTGAGACAGAGTCTCACTCTGTTGCCTGGCTAGAGTGCTGTGGTGTCAGCCTCCCTCACAGCAACCTCAAACTCCTGGGCTCAAGCAATCCTCCTGCCTCAGCCTCCAGAGTAGCTCAGACTACAGGCATGTGCCACCATGCCTGGCTAATTTTTTCTATGTATTTTTAGTTGTCTGATTAATTTCTTTCTATTTTTAGTAGAGATGGGGTCTCGCTCTTGCTCAGGCTGGTTTCGAACTCCTGAGCTCAAACAATCCGCCCGCCTCGGCCTCCCAGAGTGCTAGGATTACAGGTGTGAGCCACTGCGCCCGGCCGAAAAGTAAGTTTTGACACCATTATTTCTGATACAATAAAATGAACAAGTTCCTTCTAGTAATGTGTGTTATAGACCATCAAAACAGATGCATGTAAGTGACAAAATGCTATCACACATGCGAACATTTTAATCCAATTACATTGACTGTAATGATGGTGAAAAGTATTTTTTTAAAAAGGAAAATTAAACACAGAAAATAAGTTAGCCTAGTTTAAAGATATCTAAATAAGGAGTCAGAAGTCTCAGGTTGAAGTTCTGGTGCAGTTACATGTTGGCTGTTTAATCTTGGGTAAAAGTCGCTGAACACTTCCTTTGTGCCAGCCTCCACGATGAGCACTGGGAGTACAGAGGTGAAAAAGACACAATCCCTTTACTTGAACATCTTACTTAGTTTTGAATCACCAAAAATATCAGACAAATGCCCTACTTCAGACACCAGCATTGGTGGATTAGGGTATGCTCACTTTCACTTAAGAATTTCAGAAAATTGAGTCATTTTATGATAAAATCATTATGCTCTCACATACTTTTGAAAAATACACTTTATTCAAGAATATAAACAGCATAGATATATTTGGTTATCTAATAATAATTTTAAGTATAATACAGATACACATGGTAAATATTTAGTTTTTTTTCAGAGGGGATGATATAGATGCTGCTTTTATTTTTGTCTCTTTGGTTAAACTATTGGCAAAGTAATGAAACAAAGATACATTGTTTTACAATTGTAATACCCTTGTACAGTAATTCTTAGCCTCTTTTATCTTATATTCTACCAGCAATTATATCCAGTAGGTCTCAACAAATTAAAAACTAAAAAGCCCACACTTTCGGAAAAGGCCACATTTCATAAGTATTCTGTTATTATGTTTACCATTTATTGTAAGTGTTAAGTCTAAGAAAAACTATAGTAGAAATTGTTAAAACTTTAAGCAAAAACTATTCCTTTAGTAGTTAAAAAATGTTATTATATGGTTGAGTATAAATTTTACTACCTTAGTAACAGTAAAACACAAAGATGTTCAACAGAAAATATTCCCATTAATAGATTTATCTAAAATTCTACAATATCAGATAGACAAAGCAGAATAAAGATGTTGGCATCCAAAGGTCAGGTGATACAGAAATAAAGCTCAGGGGGTGCAAAGCCTATATCAAGGACATGCTTAGTCAAAAGAAATGGAGAAGAGACAGAAGTGAAATGAATATTCCACAGTAAGCAGGGGCTTCAGGAAGGTGGACAATGAAAAGACTTACGTACATGGGAAGCAAGAATTAGAAGAAACTTTGTCCAAGGTGACAATGAGTACATCAAAAGACATAGAGGGTCAGAAGAGATAGTATGCCACAAACATGAGGGACAGTCAGTGAAATTTTAATATTCTGTATCTCATCTAGGCTCTAGTAGGTTGGAGAACTTCTGGTCTCACTGTGGTACTTGGATTCCATGGTACTTGGGTGCCCTAAAATATGTTGTAGCTCAATATTTTTTTTTAAATGTTTGAATTTGTTAGATATTCTCAATAAATAAAATATTATGTCTGAATTAAAATTTGTTTTACTTCCTAATGTAAGAAAGCCTTGCTTAAAGTAAACTCAGTGTGTAAAAACCAGAATTTTAAAAATGAAAGAATTAGTAGTGAAATTATTTACTTTACAAATACTGGATTTATTTTTCTTAATTTTTCTATTGTTGCTTTTCCACACATTTATATTACCTGGCTAGCCATTTAGGCATTTGAAGTTCCACAACCCCTTACAGTAAGAGAGAGCTGATCTGAGTGGTGCCTAGAGCATCTGCAAACAAACTTGGTGTTTTATTCCAGTTGAGCAATGGTCAACCTATGTAGCATCTGGTCTTCCTTTTACTAGCAGATCTAGTGTTTGAGCTATTGTTTGGAATCAGGGAAAATTATTTTTCTATGTAGCTCTTTAAAATGGATCCCTGTCTAAAGAGAGACTTGATCTGTTGCCCTTACTCTACCCAGAGGTCTCAGCTCTAAATGTGAAGTTCTTTCTGGGCTGACAGTAGAAAAAAGTAAAAGTTAGGCTTGTATCTCTTTAGTATGTTGGCAGTTTCTTTACCAATACTCTATTTAATACACTGATGCTTGTGTTGAATATGCAGTTATACAGAGGGAGATACAAAACAGAACTGAAGAACAAGAAAAAAATATTTATACATAAGAAGGAAAACATTCCAAAGCATGCTAAGCACTCTCCATTTCCCTTGCACGTTGCCCATCTCTTTCTTTATCTCTCGTTCCTTCTCCAGTGGGTGGCATTTGGGCTTCCCAATCCAAGACCCACAGCTTTCCATCACATTAAGTTTTAGAGAGTTTAAACATGATATTCTCACTGCTCAAACTCTCAGAATAGTCTACTTTAATTAGAGCAAGTCGATTATCCTTTACACCTATAAACATTCCAGGATCGTTCTTACATTCAAATGAAACACATTTGAAGGGCTTCTTATGAAGGACAAAGAAGGCCTGCTCGGGCAATGGTTTTTCAGTCTTATGGAGCTGAGGAAACAAGAAAGAACACAATCAGTAGGTGAATGGGAAGTTCGGAGTCAACTTTACCACCCCGTGTTAGAAACTAAAAGGGAATAATCATTTTTGAGTTGTAATCTCTAGCAAGTGTGCTTAGTGAGTAGGGGAGGGGAGGGAGGAAGAAGTGAATAGGGGGCCAAAGCGGTGAGGGGTGGATTTGATTTGATTCACTGATAATCAATACTTAGAGAGGCAGTATGGCTTAGAATGACCAGATCTGCACACGGCAGTTCTGGATTTGTACCCTCTTTTGACATGTACTATCTTGGGCATGTTGCTTTACCTCGCAAGCCTCAGCCTCAGTTTTTCAGTCTAGCTAGTTTTCTAGATCAGTCAATCCCCAATGTACTTACAAACATATGAATAATGATTATTATTTTGAGCAACTAAGTTTTGGGGATGGTTTGTTACACGACAAGAGGTGACCAATACAATAACTCCATAGTATTTGTAAAACACTTAGCACAGCACTTGTTATATAATAAAGCTAAGTATGAGTCAGATTTTATTATTGAGTAGTTACATATGCCAAACACTCCGTTATATACACTTCGTAGCATTTTGTTAAGGAAGATGCTGGTTACCATCCATTGTTATGTTAATAGTGCCTTACATGGCTGTGTTAGTTAGCTATATAATTTTGTGTATTTATATAATTTTTTTTTTTTTTTTTTTGAGACAGGGTCTTTCTCTGTCACCTGGACTAGAGTGCATTGGCATCATCATAGCTCACTACAACCTCAAACTTCTGGGCTCAAAAGATCCTCCTGCCTCAGCATCCCAAGTAGCTGAGACTACAGGTATGACTACCACACCTAGATGATTTTTCTATTTTTTGTAGAGATGGGGTCTCACTCTTGCTTAGGCTGTTCTCAAACTCCTGACCTTAAGTCATCCTCCCACCTCAGCCTCCCAAAGTGTTAGGATTACAGGCATGAGCTACTGCATCTGGCCCTGTATTTATATAATTTTTCTTCTGTAACTGTGGTCTCCAATCCCTGGGCCACAGAACTACACCAGTCTGCGGCCTGTTAGGGACTGGCCACAGAGCTCTGCTGACCCCCGCTCCGCTATCCCTGTCCATGGAAAAATTGTCTTCTGTGAAACTTAGGAACTAGGGCTGCACAGCAGGAGGTAAGTAAGGTGGAGGGGTGGGGCAAGCAAGTGAAGGCTTCATCTGTGTTTACAGCCGCTCCCTTCCCCATCGCTTGCATCACTGCTTGAGCTCTGCCACCGCCCCGTCCCCAGACTCCCACCCCCTCGTCTGTGGGAAAATTGTCTTCATGAAACCAGTCCCTGGTGCCAAAAAGTTGGGGACCGCTGTTCTATATTATACTCTCCTGTTTTCTTTCTTGTCTCTACTTTTGGCTTGTTTGTTCCTCAAGATATTTATAATTATTCATTGTGACCAATATAATAATACTATTTACTAACTAACAAAGAATATGCCATGATCAAAATCCTATGATTGGAATATAGATTGTCAGGCTATTTGTAAATCTTGGCACATGGAAATGTTTATGACCCTCCCTTAAGCAGGCTCAGACTGAAATTATTTTTGTATTTGCTTAAGAAAATTATATTATACAAAGAAACACTTCCTAGAAGAACATAGTAGTTCCTAAAGCCAAATAGAAAGGATTTGAGATTCTATATAGCAGTGCTTCTCAAACTTTAATGTATGTATGAATCTCCTGGAGATTCGTTAAAATGCTGATTCTGATTCTGTTCTGGAGGAGCCTGAAATTCTACATTTCTACCAAGCTCCCAGGTGATGTAGTGCTGCTGGTAGAGACCAGACTTTCAGTAGCAAGGCCATACATGCCATTTCCCTCCCTATTCCAGAAGCAAGTCATTAATAGTATCTGATTGTGTGTGTTTCATGTACGATAGCACAAACAAAGTCCTACAAAATACCCCAACACCCAAATCTACACAAATGAGTGGAGTCAATCATGACAGTATAGAATCACATTTCTGTTACCTCCACAGAGTGCTCCTTGTTGTTGGCATGCAGCCAATGGTCTTTCGTAGTACCCAGGTTTACCATTAGCATCTTACCATCGACACTGTCACCTTACAATTAAGAAATTGCAAATGATAAAGTTAAGAATTGTAACTCATCTTTGTTTAAATGAATTTAACACCCAGGAAAAGAGTCTAAAATAACTATTTCATTCACCAAAAGGTGTCTTGGAAATATTTGTACTCAAATGAAACCAAAGAGTCATTGGATAAGTAGAGGGTACTTCTCAATTGGAGATAAGTTAGTTCTCTTATACGCTTTCTAATTGGAGAACTGTGACTCTAACGGGCACTTCTCTGGACATCAGCGTCCCTGTCTGCATGTAAAGCC
This sequence comes from Indri indri, assembly GCA_004363605.1. NCBI lineage: Eukaryota > Metazoa > Chordata > Mammalia > Primates > Indriidae > Indri > Indri indri. Next base: position 380,420 of record RJWJ010000114.1, on the reverse strand, counting down.
ACTGACAGTTGTCCCCCCACTCCTCTTCTTGTAATATAATAGAACATTTCCCAGCCTGGCTTCTTATGGCTAAGTACAGCAACAGGACTATGTTCTGACCATGGGAGGTGAGAGGAAGTGTGAGGTACAGCTTCCAGGTTATGCCCTTAAGGGGAAAGAGAATGTATGCTTCTATCCATCTCTGTTCTGCTGATTGGACATGGTCATGGTAGCAAGTAATCTTGAACCATGCATGTTGGCAGAGCCACAAGATAGAAGCTAGGTTCCTGGACAACCTGTTAAGCAGAACTGTTGTTTCGGCCCTGGCAAAGACAGAAATAAAGTTTATCTAGCTTAAGCTACTATTATTTTAGAACTCTGTTAAATGTAGCCAAACCTTTATCCTAACTATTAAACTGTAAAATGGATGGGATGGAGTAAACTCTCTAAGAATCTACGATTTTACCATGAGCTTGGATTGGAGAGAATCTTCTGAGACTGTCGTCTTTTCCTGTGGAGGATTTTGAATTTATCTTTACCCCAAATTTAAGAATTCAAGCCCTGTAGCTACCCAGCCCTCCAAACTACCTGATTCACTTGAGGGGCACTGAGACTCGTAGTAACGCAGTAACACCTTATCTGAAAGATAATGTATAAAATTCCTTTGGTGAAATATAATTTTATCAAAAGTTTTCAGTTCCAACATACATATAACATTAGAAAACATCCTCCCCTTTTATTATATATCAATAAAAGCAAAACTTCTGTTTTGAGAAAGGTCTCAAATGTATGAACATACTCTAGTGAATTCTTTAACACAGTTATTATAATATTTAAAATATTGTTCATAGCATTGACATATTCTTTTGCTGAAGGTTGTACTTTGGTGATATTGATAAGGCTGGAGAGATCAGTGGGTAATTTACAGATAATGGGTAATTTACATATGGTCCCTCCTTCCACCCCTCACAATAGATACCACTTCTCAATATCAGCATTCTTCTCTGATGAACCCTGACTATGCTTCTGAATCCTTCTCAACATAGTGATGTTCAGTCATCTACCGTCAAGGCCTTGGAGTTAGCATGATCTCTTTGCCATGTCTAAGTTAATCCATTGTTTATTGTTTGGTAGATTTAAAGTAAAAATACTAGTCATCATTATATCATTATAGACAAAAGGAAATATTCTACCTTTCTCTTGATCCTTTTTCAAGTCTTCAATATAGATCTCATAACTTCCATCCTCCAAAGCAAAAGTAACGGATTGATCATTGTATGTACTTAGGGAAGCAAAAGATTCTGTAATAGGTGAAATTCCTGTCATTAAGAATTCAAAAAACTTATTGTCAGGAACGATTCTTTTGGCAACTTTTGAAAAAAAAATGCTTTCTCAAAGGATTTTTTTTTTACAATTTGAGCTGCACTTTGTCACTGTTGTACAGATGAAAGTCTTTGGCACAAGCTTCACATAGCTCAAAGGCTGAGGTGTGACACCTGAGTGGGATTAAAGGTGCTAGTCTCCTGCACAAAGGCCCTGGAAGGCCATGCAGTGTTCTATGTGAGGGTTTGGGGGAGAGGAAGAAGATGGCAAGTGGTAGACATCGCCTGAGGAAACCTCCACTTCCTGACTCCCTGTGATCTGGGGACTGTGGGAAAGAAGGGACTGTATTTCGATAGGCATGGATAAATAAATGTCCTTCTACAAGGTGTGGCATCACTCAGATTTCCAACAGTCCTGAGGAATGTTGGTGTGAGGCTTCTTCTATCCTCTGCCTAAATAACAGGGACACTTAGTGCACTGCTCCCAACTTTTCTTAAAATGTCACAGCACATGTAGAAAATGATAATATTTTTACAGCCCGATGAGGTAATCTGGAGCAGATTTAAGGACTACCTACATGGGGCCTGGAAAAAAATCATATTTTCTTTATGATTATAGAATTATGCTAAGAAAAAATATACAAAATATTAAGGAGAATGTTAAATTGAATTTGTATATGGAATTCAAAGTAAATGATTTCGAAATACTTAATAAGGAACTTCAGTATTACTTCTGGGAATTTATACCAGGAATAATGCTTAAAATGGCAACATGCAATTTCCTGGTTATGTTTTCTTAGTGACTTTCTCTTCACTTCTTGATAGTCACCATCAGCTTGGAACTTTGAACAAGTAGGTGATAAAATTTAAAATCATTTTAACTGCTATTTAAAATGCATATTGTAACCATAGAGCCTAGTCAAAAAAAAAAAAAAAAAAAAGAAAGAAAGAAAAAGAAAAGATATTAAAAAATGCGTTGAAATTATGTTTAGAGAATGTAGTAGCTCTTCCTTTTCTTTCACGGTCAAAATGTTGAAATTTGGGCAGATAATGTGTTTTTGTCCAAAGGACAATATAATTTCACCAAGAATAATGTATATGGGATTCCAGTCCATAGCAAGCATTCAAAATAATGATGGTGTGCTAACTATAGAATGCATATGCATTGCTAGAACAGCTACCATGTACCTAGTTTGGATTCCATTAAATGGGCACATCAGCTGCAAATGGACAGAAGTTTCTAATACAAGTGAAGACACAGACTTGGGGCTTCCACCTGGAGTAGCACTTGCCAGGGTCCTGTGTCTTACCTCCCTCCTCACCCCCACACCACCCTGTGACCAGTCACACCTGTGGTACTTGGAGCATAAAGTGTTCTAGTATATTTCTGGATCTCAGGTATACCAAAGGCAAAATGCTCCACTGTAGACTCCTCTCGATAGGCAGCGAATGACAGAGGTTCTTTTCCACCTGCAGGACAGGGTGGAGATAGAGGTGGACTGTCAGTCCCCACCCTGCACAAATGCCACTGTGAGGATTCCCAGAGGAGGCTGCTTGCTGACAGTGGTGAACAGCTTCAGGGCTTTGGCCACCCCATGGTCTGAAGGGACCTCCTGGCACACTTATATCCCAGTTGGGCACACCCGTTAGAGAGCAGGAGGAAGAAAACTCATCTCAATACCCACAAGGCAACCACTATTAACATTTTAGTTTACTTCCTTTAAATAAAACAATCACTTAAATATTGTAAACATATTTATATATAATTTTGTATCCTCTGTTTTCACTTAACATTATAACATAACCATTTCTCTCATGCTATTAAAAACTCTTTATATGCCCTTTTTAAAATGGCTAGAAAACAGTTCGTCATCCTTACTCTTTCCCAGAAGGAAAATTTGGGTGACAAAAAAAATTATATACTTAAATGTGGTAAGAGAATGCAAATAGATACCCAGCACTATTGCCAGAGAATATACAGTTCCCCTTACCTGTTTTTGGTGGGTTCTTTCCTAAAGAAGGCCTTTTGGTGGTTTTTTTCCTAAAGTAACAGGCCCTCTTTTCTATGGTGAGGCCAGAGCGTAGCTTCATAAAGTACAAATGGCAAACTTCTTCAGTCTTCTGGGATTCTAAATAATTAAACAAATGGCGAGACTGTTTTATTCCTTTCACCTTTGTTCTTTTACAAACCCTGAGTGTAGCAGGCCAAGAAAGCAAGTTCAGCTTCACAGTATCTTATCAGAAATCTTTGGGGCCAGTTATGTTTCACAATTCAGAGTTTTTAGATTTTAGGATTGTAATACAGAGCATATACTGTATATGTGTGCCCCCAGGAGGGACTGGGGCAGCACTCCATAATAAAATATTAGTTAATTTCATAGTGAAACACAGGAAAATTTACACAAAATGCAATAAAGACCTCATGTAAGTTCAGGTCAGGATTTACCTGACAAAATGAATTCAGGTTATATTTTGCTGCTAAATGAATTATGAAAACTTTAGGTCTTTAGAAAAAATGTTTTCAGAATTCCATGTAAGGGAGTGTGGTCCTACATCCAACATATATTAACCAGTTAGTGAAAGCTCAGCCACTTGTCCACGAGGCTGAATTAGAAGAACGAGGACAAGCAGTTTCAGGAGGAAGGAAAGAGAGTTTACTTTGCTGATGAAGGAGGAAATATGATAGACCTTAACGGTCTCAAAATTCTAAATTCCCTGAACATAGGCAGAAATATAGAACCTTTAAAGGCAGGGTTCTTGGCTTCAGGCAATTACTGTGGTTAGCTATTCTAATTGTCCCATCTCTGCCCAAAACACAGCATGTGAACTCTGCCAGCTGCCAGGCAGAGGGTGGTGGTGGTGGGGGGGGGGGTGCGCTGGCACCACCTGGGAGTTTTAACAAAAGTCTTAACCTGCTTCATGGTTGCAGGCCAGGCTGTAGTTCCCAAAAGAGTGGTGGAAGTTTTAAAAAGACAGAAAATCTTTTTTCCCCCTTTTTTTTCCCCAGGCCATTCCCTGTGTTACAAATCTTTGCCTAACTGAGGGAGAACGTTTATTCATATGAAATCTGCAATCTTTTCTACATATCTAGAATACACTTTTTAATAATATTGAAAGGCTAGCTATAGTCTATAAAGACTATTGACATTAAAATAACTACAAAGCCAGTTGTGGTGGCTCATGCCTATAATTCCAGTGACTCAGGAGGCTGAGAAGGGAGGATCACTTAAGGCCAGGAGTTTGAGATCAGCCTGGGCAAGACAGCAAGATCCCAACTCTAAAAAAAAAAAAATTTTTTTTAAATTTTTAAAAAACCTGACTGTAAAAGCAGCTTGCTGAAATAACAGGAAAATATCTAATCCCATAATTTTCTAGTGGCAGCTAGAGATCAATCCTGTGAGCTCTCTCTTTCTCTCCTCCTAGCTAACAGGCATCCTGCAGAGCTCTGTTTTCACAACATCTAAAAGGAGCCCAGCAGACAAAAAGGACACCTAAATTTTTCTTTTTTACAGTTCTTAGACCTATTGACTAAAACTGCCTTTAGAATCTGTTTCTATAGCCTAAAGGTGTTCCTGAGAAGCCCCTGGATGGACAGACAGCAGGGGAGCAAACACCAGGCCTCAGATCCTGCCCCAAATCATATCTTAAGGGCTAGATTGCAGACAAGATCTTTGACATCTGATAGCCACTTCTGTTCTTATCTGTCTGCCAAGAGGAAAGAGGAGCAGATGCAGCGTTCACAATATGCTGTTAACTTGGCTACAGCCATAAATCATCTTCTCCCCCGCCTTTTTACAATTCCTAAATAAAAAGCCTAAATACTTGATTCTCTCTGCCAACACACTTTTCCATTTCCTCTCTTGTGTTTGGCCCTTTCTCACTTTGGGGAAAGTTAAATAAACTTCTTCCTTCTTTCCTAATCTTTGGAGAAATTTTTCTCAAACCCACGTACACCAGCTCTACACAAGCACTCCACCCTAACACTGACATTTACTGAGTGTCTACAGTGGGCCAAGCACTATGCTAATGATTTTGCATATTTCTTCATTTAATCCTTTACAATAATCCTGCAAAGTAGGTATTATTATCTCTATTTAACAGGTGATTATCTGAGGCCCTGAGGAGTCATGACATTTGCTCAAAGTTACAGGGCTGGTGAGAAATTGTGACCGAGGTGTGTCTAATACCAAAGCTTTTCTTTCCACTACCATCTACTTACCTCCATCTAAAAATATGCTACACAGCAATTTGAGGGACTAACAAAATGCAAATTCAAATTAAATCAGTTAAAGTAAAAACGTTAATCAATTATTCAGTAATTTTTATTTCATTTAGCAAAGAAAAATTTGAGTTTCAAGTAAAAAATTAAATTTACTGCTTTGATATTTTAAAAAGGCTTTCAGAGTCAGAAAATTATAACATGAGTTTTAGAATCTCAACTTTTAACATTATACTAAATGAATTATCAAGCAATTTATACAATGTAGTCAAATTTTAATTCACAGTAATTCATAAAAGAAAATAATTTTCTCTGACTTTGGGATCTATTCTATAATTCCTTTTAATTCTCCAGAATATTTGTTTTCCTAAAATAATGCTTTTCAAAGTCAAATGGAATAAACTTTTATTAGCTACTATTTTGAGTTATCCATATCTTACCCTCCAGTTCAGATGGGCAGCTACCTTTAAGTATCTTCAACTATCTGAACAGGGGAAGACCACTTACTTATATTCACATCTACCCTGGAACTCCCTAATGTTGATTCATAATTCAGAGGTATCCACCTATGGTATTTCACATTCATATACGACTGCCTTTACAATTACAAAGATAATTTACCAAGCTAACTAGTACCAAAGCCAGCATTGTTCTTGTTCTCCTGACAACTAATTTAATACAATACTTTATAAACAGTTGTCTTAGTCTGTTTTCTGCTGGTATGACAGAATACCACTGACTGGGTAATTTATAAAGAAAAGAAACATATTTCTCAGAGTTCAGGAAGCTGGCAAATCCAAGAGCATGGTGCTGGCATCTAGTGAAAGTCATCCTTTAGCAGAAGGGTAGAAGGCAGAAATAAGCCCACAAGACAGAGCGAGGAAATTGGGCGAACTTGCTTTTAAAACAAACTCAGTCTTGTGATAACTAATCCCTTCCATGATAACATCATGAATCCATTCATGAGGGCGGACCCCTCATGACTAACAATCTTCTTAAAGGTTTTTCCTCCTTTGCAGGCAAAGTAATGCAACTTCTCTTTCCTTATCCTCAAACCACTTGTTCTCTTTCTTCTGATATGGCCTTGAGATCAAGTGCTGAGCTTTGATCAACACTGCCACTCAGAGACCCAGACTATGGCCAACAGAAACTACAGAAGTAAATTACTTCACTTTTCATTTCTTCCACAAATACCTATTTTGCCAAGATCTCCTCTCACTACTTACTACCCTTGATCCGTGTCATTTCACTCTTGGAACGTCTTCCTTTTTTGAACCCCTCTTCTCTTATTGCCATATCATCAGTCCTCTTAGGTTCTCCTTGTTTCTCTTTGATCAGTTTACCTCAGTCTCAGTTAGTTATACCTCCTCCGCTGCTCCTAAAATGTTGGTATTCCTCAAGGTTTTGTCTTTTGTCTTCTCCTCTGGCTCTAAAGTTTCTTTCTGAGCAGTCTTGCTTATTCCAATGACTTTAATAACCTTTTTAGAGGCTGATGACTCCCCAAACTGCCACAAACTGTAACTCTGTCTTCCGTTTTTCTCCTGAGCTTCCTAACTGTTGCTCTTTCTCCAAAGGCGCATTTTGACTCAGATACCTTAAAGCATCTCATCTATTTCTATGTATATCCTCCTGAATTCTGGACATCTCTACCTGGATGACCTACAACTACCCTAACCTAAAATATAGTCCATTTTCTGCTACCATAACAGAATACCACAGGCTGGGTAATTTCTAAAAAAAAGAGATTTATTTGGTTCACAGCTCTGGAGGCTGGGAAGTCCAAGATTGAGGGGCTGCATCTGGTGAGGACCTTCTTGCTGTGCCTTAATATGGCTGAAAGCATCATATGTCAAGAGAATGTGCAAGACAGAGGAAGGATGGGGGTCAAACTTCATCCTTTTATCAGGAACCCACTCCTGTGATAATGGCATTAATCCATTCATGAGGGCAGAGTCCTTGTGATCTAATCACATCTTAAAAGTCCTACCTCTTGTCACAATTGCAATTAAATTTCAACATGAGTTTTGAGAGAGACAGAGAAAGAAAGACAGTCACATAACTTTTATTAAAGTGTATTGTTCTATTATTTATTGTTAATCTCTTACTGTGTCTAATTTATAAATTAAACTTAATCATAGGTATGTATGTGTATGAAAAAACATAGTATATATAGTGTTTAGTACTATCTACAGTTTCAGGCATCCACTGGGGGTCTTGGAATGTATCCTCCATAGATAACGGGAGACTGAAAGGGGCAGCCTTGCAGTGGATAACAGCTATTTGTTTAGGTAATTGAGCTGCCTGTATGAGTTGTATGATGAGATTGGCATGTTTGACAGAAGTTCCTTGTGCAGTGAGAAGTCCTCGTTCTTTCCACATAGCTTCATGAAAGTGTAGAATGTGACAGGTGTACTTAGAGTCAGTGTAGCTGTTTAGTCTTTGATCTTTACCTAATTGTAAGGCCCTAATCAGGGTGATTGGCTCTGCCTTTTGAGTGGAGGTGCCAGATGGTAGAGGAGCACTCTCTACTGCATGAGTAGTGGTATCCTGCCTTGCGATAGCCATCTCAAACATAGCTACTCCCATCAATGTACCAACTATGATCTGGGCAAGATAGTGGGGAATTAGAGAGGTCTGGTCTAACTGCAGTGGATTCCTCCAAGATTTCTAGGCAGGAGTATTCTGGGGGCTCAGGAGAAATGGGAAGTAGGGTAGCAGAGTTTAAGGCTAAACATAGGAGAAGAATAATAGAAGAGTTACTTACAAGTAAGGTTTGGTACTGAGTAATATAGCTAGAGGTTAGGAAGTGATGAGCTGTCATTTAAGACATTGAGAACCTGATGAGGGGTATAAAACTGAGTTGGCTGTCCATAAGTCAGTTTGTTGGCTTCTTGGACAAGGAGTGCTGTGGCTGCCAGGGCTCTTAGACAGGATGTCCATCCTTTAGCAGTGTTATCCAAATTCTTAAGAGAAATAAGTGACAGCCTTGAAATCGGGTCCTGACTTTTGTCCTGATACTCTAAGAGCAACTGTCCCCTATTCATGCATATACAGATAGACAGGCTTGCTAAGGTTAGGAGGGGCTACAGTGGGGGCTTCTACAGGTATAGCATTCAGGCCCTTAAAGGCTTTCAGGAGAGGGGACTTCCAATCTAAAGATTCCTGTTCTGGGCCTCAGAGGGCCTCATATAGGGATTTAGCCATGAGCCTACATTGGGGAATCCATATATGAAAATAACCTGTTAACCCCCCAAAAGCTCTAAGATCCCTTTTGGCTGCCAGGGAATCCATAGAGGAAATAAGTTGTTTGCACTGGGTGGTAATAGCTTGCTTTCCTGGAGATAACTGGAACCCCAAATAAGTATGGGTTGATTAACCTGAGCCTTTCCTGGTGAAACCCCATTTCCTTTATGTGCTAAATGTGTGAGGAGGGTCATAGTGTTATGAAGTGAAGTAGAATGGTCAGGACTGCAAAGGAGGAGATCATCAACATACTGGAGAAGTGAGCTGTCAGGCAGAGAAAGTGGATACAGGTCCTGGGCGAAAGCCTGCCCAAAGAGGGGGCTATCCTGGAATCCGTGGGCCAAAGATGTCCATGTGGGCTGTTGTGAATGATGTGTGTCAGGGTCGGTCCAGGTGAAAGCAAATAGGTCTTGCGAGTCAGGAGAGAGAGGTATAGTGAAAAAGGCATCTTTGAGGTCAAGGACCATGAAAACCTGTGTGTTGGGTGGTACAGTACTAAGCAGAGTGTAAGGATTGGGGACTACTGTATGTAGGGGGATAATGGCTTCATTAATAATGCATAGGTCCTGGACCAGGCAGTAGGAACTGTCAGGCCTCTTCACTGGAAGGATAGGGATACTATAGGGAGAGTTGGTAAGGTGAAGGAGGCCAGATTGTAGAAACTCAGGGGCTTGAGTCCCCTAAAGTCATCTAGCTTAAGAGGGTATTGAGTCCTACAGGGTAAGTGAGTAGGGTCTTTGAGGGAGATAGAAATGGGGTATATATGTTGTGCCTTTCCTGAGGTGCTGGTGTTGCACACCTCAGGGCGCACCTTTTGAGATACCTCAATAGGAACAGAGATAGGGAGGCTCTGAGGAGGGTCTGATAATGCTTTTCCTAAAAACCCAGGGAAGGGAACCGGAGAAGTCAAAAGGAGTTGGGTGCCTGATACCATCATATCTCTTCCCAACAGTGGGGTGGGGCAATTGGGGAGCACCAGAAAGGAGTGTGTAAAAACTTGATCTCGCAGTGAGCAACAGAGTGGTGATGTACGCAGAGGAGTTTGTATTTTTACCTTCCACTCAGATGATGGAGATAGGAGAGGAAAATAGGGGTCCTGGAAATTCAAGAAGAGCAGAGTAAGTGGCCCTTGTGTCCAGTAAAAATTTAATTTGCTTACCTGCTACAGAGAGAGTTACTCTAGGCTTGGCCATTTCGATATAGTGAAGTGGAGCCAAATCCAGAGCCAGGGCTCGTCAGTATGACTGAAGGAGTCCCAGAAGGTCTGTGGGCATGGAGGGGGCCTGCACAGGGGGGTTCGCTGGATCTGCAGGGTGAGTGCAATCTCTCATCTTAAGAAAGGGACGCTCACTCTTTCTGTGCCCTTCCTTTTTACAGTTGGGGCACGGTCCTGGTGGAAACCTGCTTCCTGGGGGCACTCCTTTCTTCAATGCCCTAGCTGGTTGCAGGTAAATCAGGGTGCAGTTCCCACAGCAGGCTGTCGTCCTAGTGTCTTCTTACCTGAGCCTCCAGGGTATCCACTCTGTCTCCGAAAAATTTCTCCCACAGTGGTAGCCACCATTTGAAAGCTTCCTTCTGCTCTAGGGCTGGTCCCTTTGCCTTTTTTCCTCTCTCCTTTCCTCATCTCAGTTATTAAAGACCTTAAAGGCCAGGTCTAAAAGTTCCACTTATGGGGTATGAGGCCCCTTCTCAAGCCTTTGGAGTTTACCCCGAATTTCGGAGGCTGATTGGGAGATGAAGTGCATGGCTAAGATAGTTTTTCCCTCCCTGGTATTAAGGTCTAAATTAGTAAAGAGGCAATATGCCTTGGGTAGTTGTGAAAGGAAAAGAGCTGGGTTTTCATCCTAGTAGTGAGTAATTTCTTTAACTCTATCATAATTTACAGGTTTAGTAGTGGCCCTTTTCATACCCTCTAGGAGACAGGAAAGCATATGGTCTCACTGCTCCCCATGAGGAGACTCCTGTTGGTAATCCCAATTTGGGTCCTGTTCTGGGACCACTGTGGAGCCAACCATGTAAGCTTCACGCTGCCTTCAATTAAGATCATCTGCGTACTTCCTAGCCTTAGATCAAACGTGAGCTCTTTCCTCAGTAGTAGTACAAGCGGCGCAAATTACATGGTCATCTCTCCATGACAGGTCATAGGAAAGAGTGAGGTATTCAAATTCCTTAGAGAACTTTGAGGGATCAGCCAAGAAATTGTTCAGTTTGACCTCTATTTGAGAGAGGTCAGACATAGAAAAAGAGACATGGACTCTGAGAATGCCTTCAGCACCAGCAACTTCCCAGAGAGGGAGCTGGAGCACAGGTGGGGAGGGGTTTGGGCAGCGAGAGCAGGTGTGGCCAGGTGAGAGGGGTGGAGGTGGAGAAGGAGGGGGAGAAGTAGAGGGCAGTGAAGGCGGTGGAGTCAAAGGGGGAGGCAGTGGCGCCGAAGGAGAATGCTGGTAGGAGGGAGAGTAGGGGAGCTGAGAGAGGAATGTCACCTAAGTCAGAAGAAGAAGAGGGTGGGGAAGTAGAAGTAACATGGGACAAGTAGAATGGAGAATGGGATATTTAGCGAGTTCAAAGAAGGCCTGTACATAGGGAACTTCAGACCATTTGCCATGTTGGCAACAACAGGATCAAGTTGCAGGATGGTGTTATGATTTAGAGATCCATTCTTGGGCCACGCCTCCTGGTCACCTAACTTATATTGTGGCCAGGCTGTATTACAACAGAAGACTAAGCGTTTAGGTTGGAGGTCAGTGAGTTCCAAGGTTTTCAAATTCTTAAGAAGACAGCCCAATGGGAAGTCCTTAGGTGGAGCCGATTGGTAGTTGCCCATGACAAGTAGGAGAAAGAAAAGGATGTTTTAGGGATTGTCACATGTTGCCAGACGTCTGAGAGGGCGTCCCCCAAAATCTGAGTCAGACCAAAACCTCTAGTGATCTGGGCCAGAGAATGTGTATTCCCAGCCTCTGACTCAGATTGCGACCTTGAAGTTTTCCTCGTTGCCAGGTGTCCCTGGGTCTGGATGATGACTGATGGGGGCAGTGCCCGCCTTGGGAAAGAGCGGTTAGGAAGCATCCCTCCTTGCCACCCTCCCAAGTGGTAGACCCAGCGCTGGGTTTTTTCCTTGACTAAGACAAACCAAACCAAATCGAAAAGCTACCACTCTCCACTTTGTGTGTATGACCATTCCCAAAGTTCCCAGAGACCAGGAGACTCACCGAATTCTCAGCGGTTTGAAGGCACCGAGAGGGATGTCCTAGGAATCGCAGAGAAGGAAGCAGTTTCAAGACTGAAGCAGCTCCGTGTCCGGAGGTAGAAGAATGAGAGGATGAAATAGTTCTCTCACAGAGGAGAAAAGTAACTTCTCCCCAAGTGGAGGCAGAGAAAAGATCCAGTTTGGGCCACCAGACGTTAGGGTAGAGATGCTGGTGCACTCAGGGTTTTTTTTTTTTTTTTTTTTTTGAGACAGAGTCTCCCTCCGTTGCCGGGGCTAGAGTGTCATGGCGTCAGCCTATCTCACAGCAACCTCAAACTCCTGAGCTCAAGCAATCCTCCTGCCTTGGCCTCCCAGAGTGCTACGATTACAGGCAGGAGCCACTGCGCCTGGCTGTGCACTTGGGTTTTGAGAAAGATTTCTCTAGACAAAGATTAGGATAGAAAGAAAAGGTTTATTTACTTTTCCCTGGTGGGGGTGGGGAAAAGGACCAGCATGGAGGTAGAAAGAGGAAGAATGTGCTGGCCCCAAAAACCAGCCATTGGGGCTTTTTAAAGGGGGTTGTAAAAATGGTAAGGTATAGTTGAGAACCTGCTACATCCACTCCTTTCTTTCTTCGTGGCAGCAGGCGGATAAAAAAAACTGCAAGGATGTCAAAGTCCAAGAGTTGGCCCTCCTGCCTTTATTTGGAGAAGGGATTATCACAGGGGATGTGACTCTCTCCTTGATCTATGGTTGAGGCTTGGAGCTTGCACCCTGCTGTTCACTCAGGATCTCTTTAGGCTGCAAAAAGCAGATTCTCAAAAAACAATTTTGAAAGAGAGAGATTTACATCTCTTTTCCGTTCACTCAGCTCTTTTGAGAAGTTGTGCAAAACAGAACTCCTGCAGAGTGCCTGTTAGGGAGAGAACTCACAGAATTGATCTGTAACTGTTACTGAGGAAATTGTGGGATTAGGTATTTTCCTGTTATTTTTGCAAGGCCGCCCCTTTCAGGGACTACTAGTATTAAACCGAGCCAATATTATTGGAAAGGAAGATCTGTTAAGGGATAATAAAAATCATGTGATGGATTCTAAAGCCATATAAATTATTTGGGGATTATCACTATCCTTTAAATGATGTAGATAAGTAGTCTGGGCCACTGCACCCTTAAGGAAGGGGTTACTTATGCTTTAACACCAGCAACTCTGGCATAAACTCTGGGCTACTCCCTCATTCCAGCAACTATAAAGAGCCCACATTTCCTAGGGTACAAAGAAAATGCATTTATTAGATGGAATTTGGGGATGTGGGGTCACTTCCACTGAGTCACTGTTTCTGCAGAGAACATTTTGACTCAGCTGCTAATAAAAGGACTAATTTAACTATGATTTCCTGGCCATTCAGAAACTGCAGTCAAATTAGTGTTTTCTCTGGTTACGAAAGAGCAGTGTGGTGTGCCAGAGCCTCAGGGAGGACAGAATGGGATAGAAATGATATTCTTTAACACTCCTTTCTCTTCTCGCATTAAAGATGTTCAGAGAAATGGAAAGGAGCGTGAAAGACAAGGATATGCCGGTACTCACCATCACTCCTTTTCCTACATCTTCTCTCCAGTGCACCATGGCTCTGTTAATTCTTTTGCACTACTGCTCCCATATGAATTTGGAGTATACATTTTCAAGATTACTTCCCAGGATAGATAATTTTAAGGATCAAAGAGGAAGATAGCCCTTTAATATCGGAACTATAGCTGTTACCTGACCTTATTTAGCTTTTAACTTATTTCAAACTCTTAATTTGCAACTAGATAGACTTGAGCATCATTTGTTGGTTCTGCTTTATTTGAACCCTAGATTATTCAAATATCTTCACTTATGATTCTCTCCTTTATCGATAGTCACAAGTCACAACCACATGCTTGGTACACCACAGGTCTTAATAAATATTTGTTGAATGAAAGTATATCAGTTTAAAATTTTGTTAGTTAATTAGGGAAAAGGTTTGGGGGATTTGGTCACAGGAGATGTGGGGGGAGAGAAATGGTTGATGTAAAAGGGTGTAATTAAGTTTATCACTATTCACAGAGTTAAATTATCTGAGCTAGTCTTGTCCTGTGATATATCAAATAAACAAAAGTTGGCTAAATATAGTCTGTTCAAAACCAAAGGCTGCAGCTGTATCATAGCTTTATGAGACATCTCTTTTGATATCAGTTCTTATATTCTTAGTAGCTTTTGATAAGATAGCCTATATGAACATTGGAATAATAAAGATTTGATAACAGATAAATAGATAGAAAATAGTATAGAAAAATATTCAGAAATGCTTACTTATCAGCTTGTAAGATTTTACCAAGGCTTTGTTTGCTGTGCTGTTCAACTTTGCTGGGGAAATTTTCTTGGTTGAATACTTCATTTTAGGCTTCGTTTTTCAGGCTTCTGTTGGATTAAAATATGGTATTAGTTCAATTGTTTCAACTTGAAAACAAGCAGAAACAACTGTGGCTAACTCAATAAAAAATTGATAGCATAACCACATAGAGAAAATAATTATTTTAGTAAAATTTGAACATGGTATTCTAAGTATACATTCATACGAGAATATAGTCATGCACTGCATAATGACATTTCAGTCAACCACAGACCACATATACGATGGTGGTCCCATAAAATTGTAATTGAGCTGAAAAATTCCTATTGCCTAGTGACTGTCTGTAGCCATTGTAACATTGTAGCACAATTCATCACCACATGTTTGTGGTGATACTGGTGTAAACAAACCTTCTGTGCCGCCAGTTGTATAAAAGTATAACATATATAATTATGTACATTATATAATACTTGATAATAATAAATGACCATATTACTGGCTTAGTGTTTGCTATGCTATACTTTTTATCATTATTTTAGAGTGTATACCTTCTACTTATAAAAAAATGTTAACTGTAAAGCCACCTCAGGCAGGTCCATCGAGAGGTATTCCAGAAGGTATTGTTATCATAGGATATGACAGCTCCATGTGTGCTATTGCTCTTGAAGAACTTCCAGTGAGACAAGATAGACCTAAGCTAATGTGTGTGTGTGTGTGTCTTAATTTTTAACAAAAAAGATTAAAAAGTCAAAAATAAAAAATTTGAGAAATAGAAAAAAACTCATAGAATAGGATATAAGTATTTTTGTACTGCTGTACAATGTGTGTTTTAAGCTAAGTGTTATTACAAAAGAGTCAAAATGTTAAAAAATTAAAGAATTTATAAAGTAAAAATGTTACAGCAAAGTAAGGTTAACGTGTTATTGAAAAAAGAAAAATTTTTAAAGATACTTAGTGCAGTCTAAGTGTACAGCATTTATAAGATCTACAGTAGTGTACGGTAATGTCCTAGGCCTTCACATTCACTCACCACTCACTCACTGACTCCCCCAGAGCAACTTCCAGCCCTACAAGCTCCATTCATGGCAGGGTATCATTTTTTGTCTCTTATATGGTATTTTTACTGTACCTTTTCTATGTTTAGATACACAAATACTTACCATGTTGTTACAGTTGCCTACAGTGTTAAGTTTGTAGCCTAGGAGCAACAGGCTATACCATATAGCCTAGGTATGTAGTAGGCTATACCATTTAGGTTTGTGTAAGTATACTCTATGATGTTTGCCCAATGATGAAATTGCCTAATGATGCATTTCTCAGAACATATCCTTGTTGTTAAGCAATGCATGACTGTATATAGTCATAGGACAAAAAGAACTGTAAAGAAATCTTAAACTTTACCTGGTGGGCTTATCATTAGTGGTAAAATTTATATTGGAAATCTGACATTGTTTTGTTATACTGTAATATAGAGCAAGTAGGTGGGTATATTGATGTTACACAGTTTTCACTGTAGGGGAAAGGAGACACAAATATAAAACAGAAGCCAAGAGAAAACCCCTGGAGAATAGAATTCAGTCAGCAATATCACTGTTCCATGTCTTAGTTTCTAAATGCTTTCTCCACTAAAAGGAACCACGACTTCAGATCTGGAGATGGTAATATAGTAGTGAACATGGAACATCCTGTTGTGTCAGAAAGCAGTGAAGTCATACAAAAACTAGTGAGGTTGTGTCAAAAGCATACATGAGCCACCATGAAAGGTCGCCCACTGGCAAGATTTGTAACAATTTAAAGATCAGAAAGAATAACAATGGTAATTGACAACAAAGCATTTAATGAAAAAAGAAACCCACAAATCCATAGCATTTCTCAAGAATGAATGAATAGGAAGGAATCTATTCATTATAGAAGGAATGATAGAATCAGACAGATCACCATCGTGCAACCTCCAATTTAATACTTGATTCCGACAAGGATCCTCAGTGGATGCTATAGGTTGACGATCAAGCTGGGTAACAGTATTATACTGAAGAAATATGGAATTCTCTATCATAAATTGCTGATAGTTCCATATTCTTTCAGTGTGGTGCTCCAACCTAGCTTCATCATCACATCACGTTGCTGTGGATTGTGGAGGAAGCAGGACTTCTCCAGTCTTAAACTCTCGCTGACATTGCCTGAAATTCCAGCAATAATTATTGCTTCCTTTTTTTAAAGAATTGGCCTCTTGTATTGCTACATTAACAAAAACCCAAATTATCTCAGGAGTGGTTACAATTTAAATTTCTTACATGCTTCATATGAATCAGCTCATCTAGTAGATAAGACAGGAACATTGGGTTCCAAGGTTAGAGGACTCATTCAAAGATAAACTTTATGCACCTTTATTTTTGTTCCTGGACAAAACTCTAGAGGCTGAAATTACAAAATATCTTAACTAGGTAGGGGTAGAATCTTATATGCATGCTACCTATTTAGAGCCAGTCCCATGAGCAAAATGCTCAGCGGTAGGCCAGTTGAAGACTACCTATGCTGCCCCTCCCTCAGTCTTGCTATGGGAATGAATATTATCCCCATTCAGTTTGAGGACTCCTTTCCTCTGATTATTCCACCTTTATTGATCAAGAACACTTAGAAGCAGAGAATCTTACACATCATTTTACTGGGCCCCTAACTCTACAGATGAGTAGACTGAAACACCCAAAGATTAAGTGTGTTGCCCAAGATCACAAAATTAGAACCAGGACCAGAATCATTCTAGTCTCTTGACTATGAACTAAAAATAAAATCCTAAGCTCTCTGCTAACTGAACGGGCCCCTCTCAGCCAAGAGGACCCCAGAAACACCTTAAAACTGAGTTCCCAGCCATGACAGGATGGGAGAGATAAAGCACAATTACAGGCTTATGATTTCCCTTCATGAATATTCATGACTCCTCCTACAGCTTGTTAAATATGTATCTTTGACCACCCTAAATCCTATTGCCTTTTTTAAAATTTCAAAATATTAAGGGGGTACAAATGTTTTTGTCACATAGATACCTTTTATAATACTTAAGTCAGGGGCATTTAGTGTTCCCGTTACCTGAATAGTGTTCATTGTACCCAATAGGTAGCATTTGACTGCTCCGCTTTTCCCCCGCCCCACTTTTGTCTTTTCTTTGAAGCACATGAGCCTGGCTTCTGGCTGGGGTTGTGCTCCCTACCTGTTGGAATGGCTGCCCAGCAGGTTGCTACCCTTTGAGAGAAATAAAGCTCTCCTTTTTCTAAAATATAAACCTGGTTAATTAATTTTTCTTTTAGTTAACAACTTCCATCTTTTTTTTTTTTTTTTTTTTTTTTTTTGAGACAGAGTCTCACTCTGTTGCCCTGGCTAGAGTGCCGTGGCATCAGCCTAGCTCACAGCAACCTCAAACTCCTGGGCTCAAGCAATCCTCCTGCCTCAGCCTCCCGAGTAGCTGGGACTACAGGCATGCGCCACCATGCCCGGCTAATTTTTTCTGTATGTATTTTTAGTTGTCCAGATAATTTCTTTCTATTTTTAGTAGAGATGGGGTCTCGCTCTTGCTCAGGCTGGTCTTGAACTCCTGACCTTGAGCGATCCACCCACCTTGGCCTCCCAGAGTGCTAGGATTACAGGCGTGAGCCACCGCGCCCGGCCAACAACTTCCATGTTGATGCCAGTACTTCCCCATCCTGCCTTCCTTCATCTTGTCTCTCTCCATCCTGTCTCCCCTCCCTCCTCAAAATGTAGGGAGAAAATAATCAGAAATGGGAATTTAACTTCAAACACTCTGCCTTTCTTCTACACTAAGCAGTTGTCCAGTTACTTTGTAATAATAAATTTCTGAATATGGTAGCTAATTTGTGTTACACATGTTGAATAATGCAGTTAGGTAACCCAATTGTAGTTAAATTTTAAATTGTACAGAAATAGTTTAAATAGCAGGTATTGAAGTAACCGTTTACTAAAATGACAACTGCATTGCTGTGATTTTTGTTTGTTTTCTCTTTTATGCAAGGATACCTATGTCCAGAAAAAAAAATTCCTGGTTACATTTTCAAATAAATCTTGGAAATGTCCCAATCTACAGTCTATCTCTGGGAGAGTCAGAACTCACATTAGCAGAGTAAAGATATTGATAGTCCTTCATTGGAGGATCACGAGTAACTTTGTTTAACTAATTGTTTTCAGTAATTATTTGATCTCATAATCTTTTTTCTCCCCTACTCTTACCCACTGGACTAGTTTGAGAGAACACACTTGGAAGAGCTCTGCTCTAAACCAACTTTAGCTTGCATAGTCGAGCAAGAGAGATAAGAAGCTGAAAATACCACATTTACGATGGAATTGTTGACACAGAGAAAGTCAGTACCCTTTTTAGAATCACATAAGTCAAAAGCATAAGGAAATATTTTCAAATTCTATTCTGAAAAACAAAGCATTTTCTTCAATCTACATATCTTTAACCTTGATAAGTATTATTACCCTTCACCATTTTTGCAGACTAAGATTAACTGCTTACTCTCCTATTTTTATATCAGAAATATTTCAGACATATGAGAGTATATAAACATCACTGGTTCTTTTTTGCTGCTTTTTCCAGTGACATTAAGAAGATATTCTTGCACACTGGTAATGATACTCACCTAAGTTGTAAATGGGAAGGGCTGGTCTCAGATGATGTGGTTTCCTGTAGTTGGTGATTGATAGCAGTTAACGCAGTTATATTCCAATTCTACTTATATATGTACACGCACACAGATTAAGCAACATTGGGTGGCAGCATTTGATGTATGAGGCAATGCAAATAGAGCTAGTTGAATACATTAGACTGTGTGGGAGCATATCTTTTTCCTACAGCCAAATCCTAAACAGAGCTTTCAGATTATTTTAGTTGAAGCACTTTCAAAGAGTAATGCTTAATTAATCATTAATTTTTATAAAACCTTTAGGATATGGACTCTAAGTATTTATTGCATAATATAAAATGCACGAGAACACAGATGGCTTAAGTCCCTTTCTCTTTTCTACAGGAAGTTGAAAACTTTTTAAGTATTCATAACTTTTTTCTGATTATAAAAATGATGTATATGCACTTAGAAAATGTGTAAATGACAGGAAAGCATGTATGTGTACATCCTGACATTCTTTTTCCTAGGTAAAAATATTATTACATCTATTTTATTTAAAAAATAAAATCACACTATAAATATTTTGTAAGCTGCTTTTCCCAGTTTCCAATTAACATTATATCATAAACATTTTCACATGTTAGAAACATTCTTTTGCAAGTAGCATTATAAATAGCATTCAATCATATAAATATAACCAATCTTAATGAATCTTTTATTATGTATAATATATAACATTATATAATACAAAATGTATAAATATAAAATATATGTAAATATAAAATACTATATAATATTACATATATATAAATATAACCAATCTTTTATTGATTAACACTTTGGCTGTTTCCAGGGTTTTCTTTTCTTTTTTTCTTCACAGCTCTGTGTGTGTGTGTGTGTGTGTGTGTGTGTATTGTGATTCTTAGAAAACCTTTGTAAGTTCATTGGCAGCATTAATTCAGTAGTGGAATTGCTGGACCAGAGAGTACGTGTATCTTATAGTTTGACAGTTATTACCCAATCGATTTCCAAAAGTTTGTATTGATTTATAATTTGTCAACACACAGTTGAGTGCCCTCCTCTCAATCCCCATAGCAGCAACAGGTGTCATCACCTTTAAAATGTTTGCCTTTCTAAAGAGTAGAAAATATCTCTTAGTTTTGAATTTTTTTCCTTTATTTAGTGAGCTTGAGCATTTTTTTTTTAAAAAAAGATGTGTGGCCGGGCACGGTGGCTCACGCCTATAATCCTAGCCCTCTGGGAGGCCGAGGCAGGTGGATGTTTGAGCTCAGGAGTTCGAGACCAGCCTTAGCAAGAGCGAGACCCCGTCTCTACTAAAAAAAATAGAAATTAGCTGGACAACTAAAAATACATAGAAAAAATTAGCCAGGCATGTGTCACATGCTTATAATCCCAGCTACTCAGGAGGCTGAGGCAGAAGGATTGCTTGAGCCCAGGAGTTTGAGGTTGCTGTGAGCTAGGCTGATGCCACGGCACTGTAGCCAGGGCAACAGAGTGAGACTCTGTTTCAAAAAAAAAAAAAAAAAAAAAAGGATTTGTGTTTTCACATCTGTAAATTATTCTGTAAAGCAGGACACAAAACCAGGAGTTCTAAGAAAAAAATTGATTAAGTTTTACCACATAATATTTGGAAACTTATGTATGGCCAAAAATGCCATTAACAAAGACTATAGAGACCCAACTGGAGATTAGAAACCTTGGAGAGAGTCATTTAAGTATAGTGGGAATCTCAAAACAACTGCAGTGGACTGCACAGAGTGGAGAAGGAGGAAGTGAGACCTTTTCTGGAAGTACAGCACAGTAATGAAAGGAAACAAAGAGAATGGTATATTGATTGAGTAGTGTGGAGAAGCGAAGTTGTTGATTACTAGCTAGAAGATCTTGGGGAAGTTACCTGATGTTTATAAAGTCTCAATTTCTTCATAACAATAACAATAATCTTCATAATGTTATATTATTCATAATAATAATTTCATAATAATTTTCCTCATAATAGTTTGAACTCATTGAGTTGTGAGAATTCAATGGTTAGGTATGTTTTAAGTACTCAGCACAGTAGCTGGCACATAGTGGAAACTCAATGTTTATTATTGTTGTATTATTGTTATTATTATTGATTTTTTTGGGGGGGATGTGGGACTCTTAGGTGTGTTTCAATGCAGAAAGAAAGTTGCCAATGAAAAGAGGAACAGCCACACGATAGTCCCAGAGGAATCAGAGAAGAGAGGGGAAGAACACCAGTGGAAGGGCCAACTTTGAAAAGGAGGAGGTACACTTCTTCCTGCAGGAGAGGAGGGGCAGTGAGAGAATTAGAGAAAAGATGTGAAGTTTTAAGGTCTAGGGACATGAACTTGAGGGTCTCGTAGAATGGCCTCAATCTTCCTAGTAATGTAGGTTATGAAAAAGTTACAGAGATTAAGAGGAATAACATGGTTTGAATTTTTGAGAACAAGTGGGAAAAGTCTGAAACAGCTCCATGGAGAATATAAAACAGAATTAACTAAGGAACGGGGAATTATTGTTCAGTAGGCATAGAGTTTCAGTTTTGGAAGATGAGAAAATGTTCTGGAGATGGAGGGTAATGGTTGTACAACAATGGGAATGTACCAAATGCCACTGAAATGTACACTTAACAATGGTTAAAATGGCAAAAATGGTAAATTTTATGTTGCATATATTTTACCACAATTTTAAAAAATGATTTAAAGAAGAGTTTAAAAAGTGGCAGTGGAAGAAGTAGAAACATGAGTTTGTTCGTAAACGGAATTGCAATATTCCCTATCTTAGAGACAAAGATCTGTTATTAATGGTGGTCAGGATGAGGTTTTGCAGCTGAGCTGTTGGAGAGTGTGAAAGAGTCGTCAGTGCAGGCACTGAAGTCACCAAGGGTGACAACAGCAAAGGCTACAGTGAAGAGAAAAAGAGCGCAGGGTCCCTTGTGACCAGAAAGGAGAGAGATTAGCATAAGTAATTGGGCCTAAGGTTGGAGTCAGAAAGGACTTTCTCTACTGGCCCTGAGAAATGTGCACACAAGGAAAGGGAGTGGGTTTTGAGAATAGTGTGGCATCACCAAGGGAAAGTCATTTATTTGTTTATTTAATTTTTTTTTTTTTTGGAGACATGGTCTCACTTTGTTACCAGGCTAGAGTGCAGAGGGGTCATAGCTTACTGCACCTCAAACTCCTGGGCTCAAGTGATCCTACCTCAGCCTCCCGAGTATCTGGGACTACAGGCATTAGCCACCACATCTGGCTAATTTTTCTATTTTTAGTAGAGATGGGGTCTCACTCTTGCTCAGGCTGGTCTCAAACTCCTGACCTCAAGCAATCCTCCTGCCTCAGCCTCCCAGAGTGCTAGGATTACAGGTATGAGCCACTGCACCCAGCCTAGAAGGAGCTTTTGAAGGAGAAGGAGGAAGAGGGTAAGGAGTGTGCATGTGTGTGGGTGGGGAACATTCCAGAGGAAATGACATACATTTAAATTAAGGAAAAAACCTGAAGGAAGCTTTTAATCTGCCAAGAAATAGTATCTTAAATAGAAATTTACTAGTTGGTTATTCATCTTTGAGCAGCAGCAACAACAAAAAATATATGAGGTCTAGTCCTTTTCAAAGTTGCAACTGTGTGTGGGTCCCTCTTTGGCTGGAGAAGTCTTCCATTCTACAAATACTGAGTGCCCCTTACGTGCTGGGGACTATGGGTTCCATCAGCATTAACCCATGGGACACTACATGGAAATTTTCATTTCACTTTGTTGTATTATGTACCTCTGATCAGCTGGAAAATCATTTATTGAATCACTAACCTCTTATATGTCAGGCAATTGCCCTCTTTTGAAATATGGATACCCTTAAGAATGTTAAGTTGGCTGTTGGCCTTTCTTTCCTCATTGTGAATTTTATTTTTAAAATAAACTAATTTAATCAGATTGCTTTCCTGTGATGAGTCTTTTTAAAATTCAAAGTTTATGAGAAATTTTTATTAAAAATCCATACTCATGGAAAATGTAGATGATACAGAAAGGACTTTGATGTCCTAGAAAGTAGTTAAATGCTTTTTAATGAAACACAACTGGTAATCATTTTAAGGAAATACTAACTTCCCTAAGGTTTCGTTGTCACAATTATGCTGCCTAAAAAGGATGATAATAAGACAAATCCATTATCTAATATTGGGCTAGGTGCTGGAGAAACAGTAGTGAACAAAGTGAAGGAGCTCTGGAAATTTCACTCCAAAATATGACCCCTTAGTATAAAGAATATTTTGAATTAAAGGCTCTTAGAGATTAACAGGCCCTTGGAAGAGGTTTTCCCTCTATCTGCATAAACCATAAACCAGACTGACCTGATCAAAAGATCAAAGGATCTTTGACCTGATCAAAGATCAAAAAAGATCAAAGACAAATTTAAAAGTCAATCTGTGCCCCCTATCTATTCATCCTCCCTAGCAGCCGTTTATGGCTCCTCAACAGAATTGCCTATACTCTTCATTTTCCCCCCTCTGCTCTGCTGGGAGTGGTGGCTCATGCCTGTAATCCTAGCACTCTGGGAGGCCAAGGCAGGAGGATCGCTGGAGCTAGGAGTTCCAGACCAGCCTGAACAAGAGTGAGACCCTGTCTCTACTAAAAATAGAAGGAAAAAAAAAATTAGCCAGTCAACTAAAAGTAGAAACAAAAAATTAGCCGGGCGTGGTGGCTCGTGCCTATAGTCCCAGCTACTTGGGAGGCTGAGGCAGGAGGATCACTTGAGCCCAGGAGTTTGAGGTTGCTGTGAGCTACGCTGATGCCACGGCACTCACTCTAGCCCGGGGAACAAAGTGAGACTCTGTCTCAAAAAACAAAACAAAACAAAAAAAAATCTGAACTTCATTGGGATATTGGGTAACCACTATGTGATTCTCCTTATGTGCATGGTTTTAGTAAATAAACATTTCTTTTATTAATCTGCCTTAATTGTGAGTTGATCTTTCAGTGAATTTATGGGGAAAAGGGCAAATTTCCCCTCACCCCTACAAAAGGAAACCATCCTGCCCTGCTGGAGTTTACTCTCCACTGGGGAGACAAATACCGAGCAAATAGTCATATAAATATATTATTAATAAGCAGTGATAAATAAAAATTAGGCTGGTGAAGATGATAAAGTAGAGTTGTACTAAGGTAGTGTAGTCAGAGAAGGTGATATTTAAGCTGCACCCAAAGGGTGCGAAGAACATACAGAAGAGAAGGGACAGGAAGTACCTTCTGGGCAGAGAAAACCCCAGGGCAAAGGCTCTGAGATGGACAGGGGATGGAGAGGGCCAGTGTGGCTGGAGCAGACTGGGCAGTGGGCAGAGCATAATAGAATGGGGTTGGAGACTGAAGGGGTCAGAGCAGGATTGGGCTGCGCCCTGGAGGCCAGAGGAAAGAGCTGAGATTTTATTCAAAGGCAGTGGGGAGCCAAAGAAGGGTTTTAAGTAATGTGGGAGTTGATTTGATTTTTGTTTTTAAATTAGTGGTCTGGCTACCATGTAAGGAACAGATGCAGGGCAATAAGAGGGAAGGGATGGGACCAACAAGCAGTCTGCATTAGTTCAGATGTTTAATAATGGTGGTGGTGGTGGTGGTGATGATGATAGTAGCTCTGAGACTGCCCTTACAAATTAATACAAAGGGTGCAAGGCAAGAACCGTGGTAAGGGCCTAGCTAAAAATAATGATAATAATTAGCCACTGTCTCCCCGTTTGCTTCTCTGTAATTGCCACTCCGGAGCCACACAGCTGGTGGTCATAAAGATTCTTAACTTCTCCCCATAGCTGGTTTCCATAAAGATTCTTAACTTTCTCCATAGAAGACATCACCTTTTTGAAACCTAAAGGTAGATTTTAAGATACCTTCCAGGTCCCGCATTCCAGTGGATTGGTTGACCCACCCAGACTAGCAGCCCATACCAAGAAACCGACTCAATGGAATTGTGACCCCTTCTTGTGAAGCAACACAAGAAGATGATTTCTAATTCCCTAATCCCTTGCCTATCAAACTATCCTTAACAACCTGGTCTCCCAAATTCTCAGGGAGGCAGACTTGAGAAACTTTCTCCCATCTCCCCACTTAGTGCTCTGCAGAAAAAGACTCTTTCTCCATTGCAACCCAACTGTCTCGGTACCTTGGCTCTTCTCTGTGCAGCTGGCAATACAACTCAGTTGGGCAGCAGCAGCTACAGTGTTTTGGGCATCTTCTGTAAGCCAGATGTTTTACAGATATTATCTCTGATTGTTTTCCTTTTAGAATTGAGGAAACAATGTCTCAGAGATTGTCTTGCAAAAGGCTACATAAGTAATAAGTTGCAAAGGTTGAGTCTGATACTAAGTTCATCTGGCTCTTTTAGTCCATGGGAACATTGGTAGAATGGGGTAGAATTGAATTCCTGGGCCTTAAATTCCATTCACACTGCTTTGTCAAGCTTGCATGCCCTTGCATGGGAGGAGAATCTTCAAGGGTATGGTGGGATCACACAAACCTATTGCTGGGTACTGGAAAAATGACTGGAAGAATGTAGTGGCCCAAAACTGGTCCTGGCTGGTAGAAGGGAGAGGAAATGGAGATTATTACTAAGCTTGCCAATACAACATGACTTCATTCTGGGAGATTTTGCAGGGGAGCAGAACTGGGGGGCAGAGGGAAGGGTGCTCACACCAATCCTCTGCTTCCTTGGGTGTAGTGGTTTCACTTCTTTCTTGGGAAAGATCAGAATAAGTGATATGGAAGAAGAGAAGGTTGAAGTTTCAGGAACTGTGAGGCAGTACTCATCCAAAGTGAATCACTTCCTCTCCCCTCCCCCTCACCACTCTGAAAGTTCCCACAGGCCACTTATCTGGACCCAGGAGAGAACGCCTCTCCTAGGGAGAGGAAACACTCTATAAAGAAATCTAGCAAATCAATCTATGACTCCTCCACTTGTGAGAAGAGGGGAGGGATGGTGTGAGTTTTTAAGGAAGCTTTCTTTTACTTCTTTAAGACAAACAGCACTTAGCATTTATAAAGCACTTCTACGCTTTTCTGTGGTTTTCCTGAATGCAGTCTTATCTAACCATTTTTATACACTGGCGCTACCTGCCCCATCAACCTTTCTAACCTTACCCTTCCCTCCACACTGTTTGCATTTTAGACCCACTGCACTGCTTACTGGTCCTCAATTCACCATTCACGTTCCCACCTCCATGCCTTTGCTCAAACTCTTCCTTTCACTACTGATGCCTCTTCCCTTTTGCCTGAGAAGCTTCTGTTTAACCCTTGGAGCCCAGTTCAAATGTTTTGATCTCTCTGACAACCCACAATCAAGTTGATTTTATTGCTTCCTCTCTTACTTGCTTATCATATCCAATTCTGTTTCCCTATCCTCCTCCACTGGACCGCTAGCTTCTTGGAAACAAGGATTGGGCTGTATTCATCTTTGTTTCCCCAGAAATTATCCACAGCAGGCACTTGGCAAGTGTTCTGTAATTTGGATCAGTCCTTGCAAAACTCTGTAAACTAAAGAAGGCAGGCACCACCCACTGGGCAGATGTGGGGACCTGCCCAAATCCCAAAGACCTACAGAGCAGTGGAGCTAGAACCCTGGGTAGAGCTGGATGAAATTGGCACTACTTCACCATTTTTGACCTGTGGAAATAACAGTGGCATTTTTTGGTTTTGGTTTTTTTTGAGACAGAGTCTCACTCTGTCGCCCTGGGTAGAGTGCAGTGGTGTCATAATAGCTCACTGCAACTTCCAACTCCTGGGCTCAAGCGATCCTCTTGCCTCAGCCTCCGGAGTAGCTGGGACTACAGGCATGCACCACAACACCTAGCTAATTTTTCTATTTTTAGTAGAGACAGGGTCTCGCTCTTGCCCAGGTTGCTCTCAAACTCCCGAGCTCAAGAGATCCTCCTCCCTGGCCTCTCAGAGTGCTAGGATTATAGGTGTGAGCCACCACACCCAGCCTGGAAATAACAGTTTTATGTGCCTCAGGCTAATAGCACTCAAGTTGTCTTGCTCTTGGGTCAATGCTTGCTTGCTTTCTTTCCTTTCTTTTGTTTTTTTTTTCAGAATGTGACCTTGTTTGGAATCTAAAGCATCTTAGAAAGCTGACCTTCTGGCTGGCCTGTGGCCCCATGGTTTTAGTGTGACCAAATATTTAAAATTATTCAGTTCACGTTGTTTTATTCCCCTCCTGTGCCCCTCCTCATGCCTCACACACTTTGGGGGCCCCAGATGTGTAGTGGATCAAGTCCAAGAAGCAGAGGTAGATCGGCCTCCTATTCCTAAGCTTAGACCCAGGATTTTCTCCCTCCCCTCAGGTCCCTTCAGCTCTTCAGGTTTCACTTTCTTCACCCTAAAAATGAAGAGGGTGGCCAGGCACAGTGACTCACGCCTGTAATCCTAGCACTTTGGGAGGCTGAGGTGGGAGGATTGCTTGAGCTCAGGAGTTCAAGACCAGCCCGAGCAAGAGTGAGACCCCATCTCTACAAAAAGAAGGAAGGAAAGAAGGAAGAAAGAGAGAGAAAGAAAGAGGAAGAAAGGAAGGAAAGAAAAAGAAAGAAAAGAGGAAGGAAGGAGGGAAGGAAGGGAGGGAGGGAAGAAAAGGAAGGAAAAAAGAAAGGAAAGAAAGAGAAGAAAAATAAAAAGGAAGGAAGGAAAGAAAGGAGGAAGAAAGGAAAAGAATGGAAGAAAGAAAAGAAAGAGAGAAAAGTTAACCAGGCATAGTGGCCTGAGCCTATAGTCCCAGCTACTGAGGAAGCCAAGGCAGGAGAATCACTTGAGCCCAGGAGTTTGAGGTGGCAGTGAGCTATCAATGACACCACTGCACTCTACCCAGGGTCACAGAGTGAGACTCTGTCTGAAAGAAAGAAGAAAAAAGAAATAAAAGAAAAGAAAAGAAAGAAAGAAAGAAAGAAAGAAAGAAGGAAAAAGAGAAAAGAAAAGAAAGAAGAAAAAGAAGAAGAAGAGAGTGCATTCAAGCCAGGGTTTTCCTGTCCCTTTGACTCTCTTTCCTGTGCTCCTGTGCAGGTTCCTCATTCAGCCCATTGCTTCCTCTCTCCCAGGGCTCCTTCTGTACCAACAGTGGCACCAACCCCTTGCTCACCCAAAGGGTACCTTACAGCAAACAGGATGAGGTGGACAAGGGAGGAATTGAGTAACCTGGAGTCATCTCTTATGTAGAGGCTGATCTGTCACCGTAGGGAAATCCAGATGAGCTACGGACTTAGCTACATTTTGGTTTAGGACAAAATTACGGTGAAAAAGTAAGTCAGTAGCGTCTGTAACGTTTTTGGTTTTTTGGTATGTGTGCGTGTTTTTTTTGTTTTTTTTTTTTTGTTTTTTTGTTTTTTTTTTTTTTTGAGACAGAGTCTCACAGTGTAACGCTTGCTAGAGTGCCGTGGCGTCAGCCTAGCTCACAGCAACCTCAAACTCCTGCGCTCAAGCAATCCTCCTGCCTCAGCCTCCTGAGTAGCTGGGACTACAGGCATGCGCCACCATGCCCGGCTAATTTTTTCTATGTATTTTTAGCTGTCCACATAGTTTCTTTCTATTTTTAGTAGAGACGGGGTCTCGCTCTTGCTCAGGCTGGTTTCGAACTCCTGAGCTCAGACAATCCGCCCGCCTCAGCCTCCCAGAGTGCTAGGATTACAGGCGTGAGCCACCGCGCCCGGCCTGTGTGCGTGTTTTTTAAAATGGATTCAGAAAGCTTATAAAACAGTGTGAGAGTAGAGAGAGAAAGTTTTAGATAAATGTGATTAAAACTGGGTCATAGAAATCAGTTCTGGCATATCATTATTCTGTAGAAGTTGGCAAGGGAGTGTAGGGTGGTGGCAAATCGTTGTTGAGAAACACACAGGGAAAAAGCAGGTACCAGGACACAACATGCATATCACCTGAGTCACTAAGTCATAAGTGAAGTCACAAACCTGGAGAAAAAAGCCAATCTGTTTTGTTTCAGGTCACTGCGTTAGACCCGGCTCAGTTTGCTTTCTAAAAAGTTTATACCCTAGATCCACAAAGGAGGACAATTTGCAAGGGCAGGTAATACTGATATATCAAAATATATCATCCTGTTTATTCTTGAAAAGATAGTATTGCATGTATGTGCATGTGTGTATGAAAAAACTATTTCTGGACATAATTCACCACAAATATATGCCATCAAGTGTGTGAGCATTTGCAAGTGGCAACAGTGCAACCAAAACAGATTGCTTAATTGAGAATGAGAGTAGTACCCAGATTCCAAAGCCTAAAGTGATCTGCATGATTTAATTACAAATTCTAACGTGGATAGTTCTTTGGGAAGTACCCTAATTCTATTAGCTGATTTGCTGTTTGTTTTTTTAAGAGAAGCATGAGATTTTCAGAGAGCAAAGCTTTGGATTTTGAGCCTCAAATTCAAAGTAGAATGCAATATATGTCTTTAAATTGGCTCATTTGTAGAGAAGCAGGCTGATTTGGGCGTGGCACATTTCTCAAACACATAAAACATTAATAAGAAGGAATGTATTCCAGATACCACAGATATATATTTAGAGCAAGTTGAAAGTGTGCCTAACTTCTATTGCCAGTACATAGGGATGCCAATAGATACTTATAGAATTGCTCTTGGGTGCAGCTTTAGAAAACAACACAGAATAATAAGAAGAAAAGTTTCTGAAAGGATGAGCTAGATGTTTATGTAAATGGGGAAAGAAGGACTCTTGTCTCTAAAATTTAGGATCAACAAAAGATAGTCAAAAGCAGCAGATATGATAGCAAAACTTATTGGTGGAAGATAAAAGTACCATCTCTATTTAAAAATTAAAATGTTTAAAAAAATATTTTTTCTCTTTAAGGGTGGAAGTCCACTGCTGGTTAGCAAAGTGTTGCTATTTACATAACGAAGACTAAAGATGAGTTTTACAAATGCACTTTGCTTTGTCTGAACTTTCTATTCTCAGGCTCCCAACACCCAGCCGGAAGATAAAGAACTGTCCTTGTGCTAAAAAAACAAACTGGCAAACTAACTCACTACTAACTAACCAATCAGCCAATCAACCTTTAGTTCTTTGGTGTCACATATAGAACCTCTGTATGATCTGGTTTATCAGAGGCTTGTGATAAATTACATAAAGCAGATAATTTGTTAAGTTATATGTCATTTGAACAGTGTTTTAATTAAGAAAATGAATGAAAGTAGATTATTATTACTTTATAATGATTCAACAATAACCTGACTAAATTTTCTTAATGTATGTTGTATTCAAAAGTCTGTAAAAACTCATTTTTTGACCACAGGGCTAAAAAGTTAATCTTTTTTTTAAAAAAATTTCTACTATAGTCAAACATTTAGAAAAGTTGTTCCTGATCATTTTTTTTTTCCTGAAACCCCAATATAATCTGTTTTGTTTTATTAATGTTTTTTTCCCTAATTAACGTTGCCTTGCACCTGGGACAAAATAGAGGACTGCCTCGGCTCCAAAATTACAATTTTGGAGAAACTGGAGAAGATATTTCTTTTCCAAAGTGTGTTCACTAGTTTAACTCAAATCTGGGGAAAAAATGCGGCTTGTCCAAGATGACAGAACAGTATTTCTAGGTAAAGTAAAAAAAAAAGAAAAAATGCGTGCACTAAAGTTGAAGGAGGACCACCTATCAGAATGGCTTAAATGAGAAAGAAATACCAAATCTTGGCAAGGATTTGCAACATTCTTATATGCGACCAATGAGAATGTAAATTGCTACAACCTCTTTGGAAAAAAATGTGGCAGTTTCCACTAAAGCTGAATATATGCAAACCTTTGTCCTAGCAATTCCACTGGAAGGTATATAGCCAATAGAAGAGCATAAACATGTTCACCAAAAGACATGCAAGGGAATGTTCATACCAGTCTCAGTCTTATATCACCAAGCAGGAAACAACACAAATGTCCATTTACATTATAATGGATAAATTGTGGTATATTCATTTAGAGGAGTTCTAACCAGTAATGAAAATAAAAAAGCTACAACTATGTGCAACAACACAGATGCATCCTACAAACACAATGTTGAGTGAAAGAGGCAGGACACAAAGAGGTATATAATGGATGAATTCATTTTTATATAGTTCAAAACCTATAGGCAAATGTAATATATGATATTAGAAAGTGTAATAATGGCTATCCTTGAGGTAGAGAGTAGTGACTGGAAGGGGGCATGAGGAGGCTTCTGGGATTCTTGTACTCTTCTAATTTCTTTATATGTTTACATGGGTATGTTTGATTTGTGACAATTCATTAAGCTGTACAATTTTTGCAATTTTCTGTGTGTTACACATCAATAAAATTTGGTGTTTTTTGTTTAAGTTAAGGGAAAGAGAGACTGTCAGTGGATTTTAAAATTTATGCATTCCACACTCTCAAGTGTGGTGGTCAAAGAGACTCATTGACAGAATTAAATAAGCACTATATTTCATAGTTTAAAAACTGAAGGAGTGTCAACATTTGTGTTGTAAGAACTGAGTTGAATGGAAAATAGTCAGACAGGAAATGGCCACATTGCTCTTTTCTCTTAGTACTGAACAAGAGCTTCTGATAGGCCCGATTAAAGACGAAGTTTCCTGTGCTTTAAGAATTAAAAATTAATCAGATTAAAGAGGTGTGAACTAAAATAAAATTTAAGCTCCCTGGCTGACAGAATGGACCCCTTCTTGGCCAAGGAGAGCCCAGAAGTACCCTAAAGCTGAGTTGCTGGCCATGAGAAGAGAGGTCAGATATGCCTGGTCATATCCCCTTCCCTTCTTGGAGATAACTCATTAACAGACCTAAAGCCATGAAAGACAAAGCTTGAACCACACCTACAGGTCATCAGTTTACTTAACAGATCACTTGAGTCTGAATATATATCCAAGTATATATCTGGTGGCTTATCTCTAACTAACAGACTTCCTTATCTTAACTTAAACCATTCTAAGCCTTTAGACAAAGCTTCATTTCTTTAACCAGTTACAAATCAAAGAATCTTTAAACTCACCTATAACCTGTTATGTCTCACTTTGAGATGTCCTGCCTTTCCAAGCCAAACAATATATGCCTTCCATATATTGATTGAATTACACTTTATGTAACTTTATGTGTAATTCATGTCTCCCTGAAATGTATAAAACCAAACTATAACCCAACCTTGGCGAGACGACTTGTTCAAGGCTTCTTGGGTGTGGCCTTCCAGGCCATGGTTGCACATATTCCACTCAGAATAAACCTGTTTAAATTATTTAACAGAGTTTGAGGTCTTTTCCATTGACAGGGGAATTTACACTTGATCTTAGCCAGAAGGCTAAGAAGAGATAATGGGAATGTTTGAGGTGTTCTTTAGACTAAAGCAGAATCCTTAAGGTAACTTTCAGAAGAGTTTGGCCACCTTTCTCAGGCATGGGCAAGAAGTCTTTAAAAATAAAAATGGTTGGAGTTCTGCAGGCATTAGAGGATGGTGAGAGTTACCGAGGATGAATGTTGTTTCTCAGCGAACGAATGTCTTGTTTCCCCAAAGAAATTTAGCCATGCAGAAACATATGCCATTCATGTCAATCTTGTTTCCATCTGCCAATAATGGGTCCAGGAATGATTATGTGATCCAGAATTGGCCAATGAGATGTAAGGGGAGTTTGGCCTGGGACTTCTGGGAAAATTTTCCCCTTGAAATAAGAGCCACGTGAGGAGTAAGCACCTCTTGCTTCCACTCCCTTGGCCCCTGTAAGGATATGATGCTCAGGACTGGGCCAACCAACTTTTCCCACGAAGGAGAGATCATGGACACTCTGAGGATGGCAGAGTGGAAGGGTGGGAAGATTCTGGGTATTTGATGATGTGCTTGACTTTTTGTACTAACTTAGGGACTGCCCAACTCTGAACTTCTTGTTAAGTGAGCAATAAGTATCCTTATGCCTTTAAAGCCGTGTTCAATTTTGCATTCCACTATTGCAGCTAAAAGCATGTCAAGTGATACAGATTCTCTTTATTTTTCATCTAAGTGTAATCTACATTGACTTTTTCTAAATCCTAAAATGAAATGGCAAACAACTAACGTATTCTAGACATTGACTTAATAGTATCTTCAAGGTTGAATTGTTTAAACATTCTAATATTTAATGTTACATTTTAAAGAAAATTTTAGATTATGTTTTCAGAAACCATATGGCTCTTGAGTAAGTCAGTGAAGAAAAAATATGCATACTCTTTAAAAAAAGTAATACCACACATATAGTCAAACAGTATCAATGTTTTTTTCTTATGGGAGAAAAAACAGGAAGCTAAATATAGTCACCAATTACATCAGAATGAATGTTGGTACCTGTTTCTGTGGCCGAAACTTTTTAAAAAGTTTAGAATGAAATACTACTCAAGGAAAATTAATAATACTAGTAATCATAATTTACTGATATGAAGCAGTTTTGCCGACTCTGATAAAGTATTGTTAAATAGGATTGCTAAAGAATGTAGACAAATAATATATAATATATGTATAAAAATAATGGGAAAGTAAAACCTCAGCAAAGATAAATTTTGGAACTAATAAATTCAGGTTTGAGGAAATTCATGTTTGGATGTAATGATTCCCCAAATGAAAGAAAAGTAGGGAAAAGCAAATAATCCCCTCTTTAAAAAGAAACTATAAACAGCTTAAGTATTATTTTTTAAACAATTGCTACTGATAAGCCAGTGGGCTAAGAAGTTAGAGTGGTTGAGATTTGAGCACACCAGACAGGCAGAACTATGAAGTTCTGTTAAATTCTTTAAGGAAATACTGAATTGTTGCTAGGAACTCCAAGGGAAGTAATGAGCAAAACATTCTTGTGGTGGCAAAAGGTCTCAGATGCACTAATATTGCTAGGGAAAATTATGACAATCATAATTTATGGAGTGTTCAAAGTAGAGTGGAATTCAATGTAGACTGGGTACTGATTAAAAGTAAAGCACCCAGCCAAGTTTGTGGGTGGACGGACTCCTGGTTCTGGCAACAGCAATGGGAATGACAAAAGGAGTTACACAGAAGAGTGTTGGCTAGCAGAGACTCTTTCCCTCATGTAACAGTAATGTAGCCCTGAAGAAAATAGGTAGAAGGTTTTAACGTTATCTCATTAATATTTTTATGTTTGAAAATATGGAAACTTTGAATTTAAAAAATGGTTTCACAAAGAGGATTAGAGATGCACTAAATGAAGTAGTTTGGAATCATTCTTACTTCTCAGTCCTTTTTTCTTAATAGGATCTGGCCTTGGATTTTAATCTCTGATCTGAAATTTACTAACTTTGTGATCTTGGGTTACTACAGTTTTTTCAAATCTTGCCTTCTCAATTTCATAAATGGAGAAGATAATATTTATTTCACAGAGGTGCTGTGAGATTTAAACAGGATAATGTGGGATAAATGTCTCACATTTAGTAAATGGTCAGTGATTAATGAGTTCCCTGTAATGACTGCTTCTAACTTGCTTTACCCATCACACCACCTGTCTTGAGTAAGATTTTCTTGCTTTTTTGCTTATTTGTTTTTTCACATTTTATACCACAGAAAAAATTCAGGTTCAGGAAAGTTAAGTAAGAACCAAAATCAGACAGCTAGTCAATGATGGATGATGAATTTTGAAGGCTGTCTGCCTCTAAAATTCTGTGTTTTTTTACTATTATGCTATATTGCACTCTTTACGTAAGGCTGAGTTACCTTAAAAGTTACTTTTGTATGCAGATGTCAGCACCAAAGAACCCTCAGATCAGGTTCTACCATGATTTCCTGAAGTCCTTGAACCCAACATCATTTTATTGTTGTCATCCTTGTCAGAATTGAGGTCAATTTCTCTCTGCTATTCAAGGAGTTTATTTTTGGTCTTAATGTTTCTAAATGTCCCTGCCACATATCAAGATACAAAGAAGGAGAATTGCAGCTGACATGCTTGATTCCCACCATGTTTGTCAAAATTTCAACTTGTTGAAAATAATGCAAGGTACATTGATTTTGGCATAGTCACACCCACATCTCCAAAAGAGACCTCGTGCTATCAGATTTACTGGCGTAAATATTCCCCAATGTGTGTGTGTGTGTATTTCTTCCATAGCTTCCCCCCTCTGCAGTATTTTTCTGTAATAATTTAATTCCTTGATGTAGCTGAACTTTTCACAATTGAAGTTCACATCTATTTCCCAAAGTTAGTTACAAGCTCTGAGTTAGTTGCAAGCTCTGTTTCTTTAATCCTTGGTAGATCCTGGCCAGGAGTGGCAGTTCCCATTTCTCAGTCTCTTCCCTTGTTTTCAACTCTGACTATTTCAGCCCCTAAGTGAAAGTTTGCCTCAGAAATCTTTCCTCTCTATAATTGGGAAAGGAAAAGAAGTACATTCTGGCTGTAGATATTGTAAGCTAAACAGTGATGGGGAAAAGATAAACATCTAGGTTGCTGAGAAAAATCAATTATGAAGTAACTAGTCAAAGACTGGTAGAAGATCTAAGATCCTTTCAGAGAGGAATGTAGAAAATATAAAATGTGAGCTGAGGAGAGTGATGCTTGCGGTAATAGTTCTTGACTGTTTAAGACGCTACCCAGCTGTGTGATTCAATTCAAGCACCCTAAACTTTGGAACATAGAGGATTCTGAAGTTTTCTAAATGCAGAGCTGTGCATTTTCTGGGAGGAAATCAAAAGAGCAGCATCAAGTATTTCGAAAGACAAATGTGAGAAGCAGTAGGTCAGAATACTGGAAATAGCATAGGACCTTGGGGTGGTGTAGAGGGTGATTCAAGCTGAAGAGGCGCAGTGTAGGTGAGGGAATGAGAGTCTGGAAGATCCAGCTGCTCCAAGCCCTAGACACTTCATGCTCAAGGCTCTGACTTGTGTGGAGCCACAAGACATATTTCTGGATTTTGTGCCATTTTCTTTATTAAAATAGTCTGGTGGCATATATTCACGTGTGGAAAGATAAGGCAGAAAAAATTGTGAGGAGTAAAAGTTGCCAGGAGGCAGGAAGCAAGGATCAAAGAGAAGAAAACAATCTTCAAAGGAAAGTCTCTAAATGAAGAATAGTAGCAAAACTAATGAGCTTTTGAATTTATCCATTTAGGATGTTGTGAAAAGAATAGAAAAATCTCAGGGCCACAGCCCCAACTTCTTATGCAAAAGGAAAGCGAAAGACCTCAGGCATCTGTGAGATCATTCCTTAAGGAAATTTCTTGCTGACCTGCCATAAGCAACAACATGAAATTGTACCTTTAGGTCCACAGGCTATGCCTATCTCCTAAGACTAAAGTCTGTTTGATTCCACACTAATAATGAGTTACAAGTTGATCTTCACAGGCAGTGGAACAGAGACTGGATCAAACATCCTTCCACCTACCCAGGGACATCTACATAATTGATGCTTTCTTCACCTCCTTCTTGTCTTCTAACATTCAACTTATCTTAGTAAAATGTAGATCTTCCTGGGTCTCACAAGAGACCATTTTTTTTTCACTACCCACGACCACCTACTCTTTTTTCTGTAGGCCTTTAAATACTAGAAATTCCAAACTACGCTTTGGAGAAATCAGCCACAGTTTTTTCTGTCTGTGGCTTACGTTTCCTCCCCCACCCCCAGCATGCCCTCAACTTTGGTTTAATAAACCTCCATTGATTGAGATTTTTGCCCGAGTTACTTATATGGGTCTATAATGTAAATTCTTCATTTTTTTACAAATGGTTTATTTTTGAGGGGGTGGTACCTCTAAGTTCTATTTGTCCCTCTTTTACTGAAGACTACTTGTAAGCAATTGCAAGTAGGTTTGTCTTGAGTAAGCATTAGGAGTACAAAGCAGAATTATCAACTTTGCTTTTTATAAAGTTTCATGAGGGGGAGGAGAATATTTGCTATAAAGACTATTACAATTTATTTTAGCAATTTATTAATAATTTTACAAATCACCAAAGGAAAGCAAAATGGAATTATGAATTAGTAGCAACTATTATCATCAACTTTTAATGCTATTGGCAATCATAGTAACAAATTGGCCTAATCATTTATTTTGCAGAAATAAAAATCAGTTCTCCATGGACCCAAGATCTCACTTTATAAAACCTGACTAAAAATCTCCCAGAATATTTCGGTCTTACCTTGTGATCTCGTTTTGATTTCTTCCCTAAAAAGCTGCAGCTCTGTGTTCAGCGAGTCTGCATACTCTTTTTATTATACAGAGTTTGGCAGAGAACCAAATGGCCTTGGAAGGAGAGCTGGGCGGGTGAGATTTTAGCAGGATTTTAATCTCATGAAAAGAGCCAATAGAGTTACAATCCTGTCATCTAAGATTCACTGCTTACTGCCTTTTCCCTTGTCTCCACATTCAAAGTTTAATCCAGCAATTATGTATTTTATGTTCAGGCCAAACCAACATATGCCTTCCATGTATTGATTTATGACTTTATCTGTAATTCCTGTCTCCCTAAATTGTATAAAACCAAAACGTAACCCAACCACAGTGAGTCTGCTTGCTCAAGACTTCTTGGGCATGGCTCAGGGCCATGGTCCTCAAATTTAGCTCAGAATAAACCTCTTTAAATTATTTTACAGAGTTTTGCCTCTTTTCCATTGACACCATTTATATTTTCACTTTTGGCTATTGGCTTCTTAATTTACAATCTTCAGTAAGAGGTCAGTTTATTTTTACAAATTCCTTTGTAATAGGAAATTGCAATCCCCTAGTCTGTATCAGTAATATGTAGTTCATCTGCTGATAAAAGCTCTTAGATGCTCTGTGCATCTTAGCATGTGTGATCTGGAAAGATTGTTATCCGTCTTTCCATTCATCTCAGAAATCTCACAGAAGGTACTTCTTTTATTGCAAAAGCAAATTCTGCACTGTAGATTCCATTTCTTGTTACCTCATGATAAATTTTGTTCCTACTCACCCTCTCTCCATTTCTTTTGGCATCTGTAATAAATACAAAAAATAAAAGGGTGGAGGAGATAAGAAGATGGTGGACTGGTAGCAGTCCACAAGAACACTGCTCTTAAGGAAAGGAGTATAAATTGCAGGCAGAGTACTACCTACAGATATATATTCTCAGAAGGAACAACATGAAATCACAGAGAAGCAACATGGGACACTCAGTGTGAAAATGAAGGTGATGGGGCCATATATTCTACAAGATCGAAGGGATCTATGGGCAGGCATCTACACGTGGGGAAGATTAGGAGGATGGAGCGCTGGGGTGCTCTGCTCATCCTGCAGTCATTGTGCCCGAGTTGTAAGAGGGCTCTCTCCACCACCACATGCCTCTGGACAGATGGACCAGGGAGAGGCATTGCACCTGACAACAGGCACAATAAAGATCTGGCAGCAGCTGATCTCAGGTTTCTGCAGCTGATGGCATCCTATGCTCTCAGATGCATGATACCAGGTTGGCATGGACTCAGCTTTGGAGCAGTAGCATTTATATCACTCCCTCTGGGCTTGGGAAGGAGCAGAATAAGTGGAGGTTCCTCTGAGCCATAACCTGTGACTGGAAGCCAAGCTCCCCTCCCCTCCAGCACAACAGATTCTGAGCAGAGGAGTTGCCTGAGATGCTACAGGCTGGGAAGCTTTGGGCAACTGCTTCAGCAGGTCCTGGGAGGGCAAGGAGAACTCCATGGTCCCTGAGCCACTGGAACTGACCCTTACCTGCATGATTTGGCATCAGTAGTCCCTGAGACAGTGGAACAGCTAGCCACCTGTGTGGACCTGGCTCTGTGCCCCAGATCAGAGCAGCCCACTAACAGCTTGGCTCTGCCTCTGTAACAGAGAGGATGGCCTGAAAAATAGAAAAAAAAAAATGTGTCTTCTGTCTCTCACTAAAACCAGTTTCCCTGCCCGAGGCCAGCAGCTGGGTGGGCCAGGGGAGTGTTTTCTTTGTTCTTTGCACTGCAGGAAATAAGGAGGACCAGGAGGCAGTCCCAGGAGATCCTGGGCAGCTCCAGCCTCAGACCAGTGTGTGTGGGGGGGTCCCAACAGATTCTGGAGATGGAAGGATCAGAACCATCAACTGTAGTTGACAACAATACCCTGAACCTGAGAACCCTACCCTTAAAAGATCTGTATTTTCCTTTATTGGGGGAGAAAAACTGGATTTGGGGACAATAGTCTACATTTTTCCTCCTGTACTGGCAAAGTAATAAATAATCGCTTTCCTTCTCTTCAACTACTTGTCCTCATTCTTCTGATTCAGCCTTGTGAACAAGTGCTAAGCTTTCAGTAATACCTCTGCCCTTGTGGTCCAAACAGCCCATTGCCTGCTCAGCACTGCTTCTGCCCTCCAGTTCGAAACAGCCTGCTGCCTGCTTGGACCTGACTCCACCCTCCAGGTCAGAACAGCTGCCACCTGCACGACCCTGCTCAGAAGCCCTGCTTCTGGCTCCTCCCCAGTCCTGGCTCTGAGGCTCTTATGCCATAGCCCAAGGCTCTGCCCCTGTGGCTCCAGAGATCCCACCAGCCCTGGGACACCACACCTGAGATTCCAGTGCTGCACCTGGACCCCAAGACCCCACCCCTGAGTCTCCATCACTGACAGGTACAGGGCCAGTGGAACTGTTCCAAGGTCCAACACCCCACCAGAGAATCCCCCAGCCTCAAGCTACCATTACGCCGGGACCTGATTCAAGTAAACATTCACAGCCTGGGAACCCATGACCTCTGCCTAGATAGCCTCACCCAGCTGCAGCTGTCACCTCTGTGGGGTTATCCCAGGCAGAGCAATCCCCACAATGCCAGTCTCTGGGGAGAGGGTCTCACCCAGCTCCAACTTGAACTTCCTGTAACTATCTGGGGAACAATCCAACACCCAGCACAAAGATCATCCAGCACAGGCTTGAACAGTGGCAATCACAGGTGAGCATGACTAATCAGAACAGCTGCATTGCAGGCTTTTAGTGCAAAAGCCCCTCCCCTGCCACATTAACATTCAAGAGTGGGGGGGGGGGAGTACTATCTAGGGACCTCCCTTCTAATTAAACAGGAGAGTTCCCAGAAAAAAACAGGTGCCCTTCAAATCTATCAGCCCTGAGTTGAGAAAAGAGGTTTCAGATGAGAAGAAACCAGAAAAAGAACCCTGGCGGCAGGGCGCGGTGTCTCACGCCTGTAATCCTAGCACTCTGGGAGGCCGAGGCGGGCGGATCGTTCTGAGCTCAGGAGTTCGAGACCTGAGCAAGAGCGAGACCCCGTCTCTACCAAAAATAGAAAGAAATTAATTGGACAGCTAAAAATATATATAGAAAAAAATTAGCCGGGCATGGTGGCACGTGCCTGTAGTCCCAGCTACTTGGGAGGCTGAGGCAGTAGGATTGCTTGAGCCCAGGAGTCTGAGGTTGCTGTGAGCTAGGCTGATGCCACGGCACTCGCCCCAGGCCAGAGAGTGAGACTCTGTCTCAAAAAAAAAAAAAAAAAAAAAACCCGGGAAAAAAAAAAAAAAAAAAAAAAAAAAAACCCTGGCAACATGAAAAAACAAAATAGTTCAACACCCCCAAGGGATCACAATGGAGCTACAGTAGTGGAATTCAACCACAAGGAAATTGCTGAAATGACAGAAATGGAGTTCAGAATACAGATGGCAAATAAGATGAATGAAATTGAAGAGAAAGTTGAAAACAAACAAAAAGAAGCCAAAAAAATATTTCAGGAAATTAATGAAAAAGTCACTAAAGAGCTTGATAACATAAGAAAGGATATAATAGAACTTAAAGAATTGAAAGAGTCATTTAGGAAATTTCAAAACACAGCAGAAAGCTTTAGCACCAGACTAAATCAAGGAGAAGAAAGAATCTCAGAGCTTGAAGACAAGGCTTTTGAGCTAACCCAGTCATTTAAAGAGGCAGAGAAGAGAATAAAAAAAAGGCTGAGCAATCACTTAGATATGGACTATGTGAAGCAAACTGACAGGAATTATAGGTATCCCTGAAGGAGAAGAAGAAAGAGCTAAAGGCATGAAAAATCTGTTTGAGGGAATTATTAAGGAAAACTTTCCTGATATCACCAGAGATCCAGACATCCAGATACAAGATGGTCATTGAACACCGGGAAGATTCATAGCAAATAGGACATCTCCAAGACACAAAGTAATCAACCTGGCCAAAGTCAAAATGAAGGAGAAAATTCTACAAGCAGCTAGATGTAAGCAGTAACTTACCTACAAAGGAAAAATGATCAGGCTAACAGCAGACTTCTCAGTGAAAACCTTACAAGTCAGAAGAGAGTGGGGGACCCATCTTAAATCTTCTTAATTAGAACAACTGCCAGCCTAAAATTTTGTATCCTGCAAAACTAAGTTTCACAATTGATGGGGAAGTTAAGTCATGACCATAATTCATCATGACCAGACCAGCCCTGGAGGAAATAGTCAGAACTGCTTTATACATGAATCAGCACAATAGATACCCATCAGTGTAAAATCACTCAAAAAGGTTAAGCTCACAACTCTTATAAAACAATACCATAAGAGGAAAAACAAAGCAATAAGGTACTACCCAACATGATGAACAGAATGGCATCCCACATATCAATTCTCTGAATGTGAACAGTTTGAATGCTCCACTCAAAAGACATAGGCTGGCTGAGTGGATTAGAAAAAACAGCGAAGTGTCTGCCATCTCCAGGAAACACATCTAAACCACAAGACACACAGGCTCAATTTGAAAGGATGGAAAAAAATATTTCTTGCACATGGAAACCAAAAGAGAGCAGGTATAGCTATGCTCATATCAGATAAAATTGAGTTTAAGTCAATAATGATAAAGAAAGAAAAAGATGGTCATTATATAAATGTATAGGGAGCAATTCAACAAGAAGATATGACAATGCTAAATATAAATCCACCTAACACAGGAACTCCCAGATACATTAAAAAATTCTACTAGAGACAAGCAAGTCAATATATAGCAGCATCATAATTGCTGGGGACTTCAACACCCCACTGCCAGAGTGGGACAAATCATCAAAGCAGAAAATAAGCACTGGATTTAATGGGACCCCAAAACAAATGGACCTAACAGACATTTACAGAACATTCTAATCCCAAAACTACTGAATATCATTCTTCTCATCAGCTCATCTGACGTTCTCCAAGATTGATCATATCGTAGGCCACAAAATATGTCTCAAAAAATTTTAAAAAATCAAAATCATACCATGTATCCTCTCAGACCATAATGGAATAAAAAACTAGAAATCAATTCCAAGAGAAACACTCAAATCTACACAAAGTCATGGAAATTAAACAATGGGCTACTGAACGATTATTGGGCCAATAATGAAATTAAGATGGAAATCAAAAGATTACTTGAACTGAACAACGAAGGGGACACAAGCTATTAAAATCTATGGGGTTCAGCAAAAGCATCCCTAAGGGGAAAATTCATAGCCCACATCAAAAAGACAGGAAAAGCACAAATTCAGAACTTAATATTACATCTCAAGGAACTAGAAAAGTAAGAGCAAACCAAACCCAAAGCCAGCAGAAGAAAACAAATAACAAAGATCAGAGCAGAACCAAATAAAATGGAAAACAAAACAAAACAAAAATACGAAGCATCAACAAAACAAAGAGTTTGTTCTTTGAAAAGATAAACAACATTGATAGACCTCTTACTAGATTAACCAGGAATAGAAGAGAAAGGACCAAAATAAGCTCAATCAGAAATGAAAAAAGAGGGCTGGATATGGTGGCTCACACCTGTAATCCTAGCACTCTGGGAGTCCAAGGCAGGAGGATTGCCTGAGATCAGGATTTTGTGAGCAAGAGTGAGACCCTGTCTCTAAAAAAAAAAAAAAAAAAAAAAAAAAAAAAAAAAAAAAAAAAAAAAAAAAAAAAAAAAAAAAAAAAAAAAAAAAAAAAAAAAAAAAAAAAAAAAAAAAAAAAAAAAAAAAAAAAAAAAAAAAAAAAAAAAAAAAAAAAAAAA